>KK114338.1:380633-428783 GCA_000611955.2 Stegodyphus mimosarum | reverse complement strand
TTAAAATGCTCTAAGATATACATGAATTTACAGATTGGCGCGTTTTGAAATTTGGCATATATGTTATAAGCGATAATAACGCCAAATGCGGTTTACGCACTTTGTTAAAATTATTTGAAAATGCGAAAAATTACTCTCTTTCCGCTCATCTGCAATGAAAAAAAGGAAAGGAAAATATGTTGCTATAAATTAAGAAGTTTGCCGAGTGGTTTATTCTTGGCGCAAACTGAAAAACATACGCCAAGATAAATGTTTGAAGATCTCTGTAAATTTCGTACCAAACTTTAGAAAATTTAATATTTAGGCATAATTTGAGTCGTAAAATATAAATAAAGAAAAAAATTGGCATGTCATTTCAGAAAAAGTTCGATTTTGTGTCAAAATACGTGTGTTAGAACAATGCTATATATAAATCTAATATATAATCTAATATAATATAATCTAATATATATCTTTCGAGACATGGGAAACGAAAGCTGGATTTCGTCAATCGGTCCAGTAGAACGGGAGATATAGAACTGTCTCAGTTTACGTTGCCTTGTATAATATATATCTATAGATTGAAATTTACATAATCCTTTCGATATCAAAGTTCTTATAAGGACATCTACTTTTATATTTAGTAACTGGACTTAGTAACTATACGTTCATATCTAGGATAACTATTTAACCATTAATTGCACTTTAAACATAATTTAAAGAAGCAAATCCTACAGGTACCCTTTTCCGACAAACGATTTACCCAGAAAATCTCTCTGCGTGTACATAAAACGGGTTATAAATAAATCGGGGATATTTAAGAACTTCAGGAAATGCTTAATTACCACCTAAAATCACCTTTCAACTTCATCAGAAAATTCGCTTCGAAATATAACTTAAACATTTGATGATTACTTTATCGAGTGTTCTTCCTTGAAATCAAATTAGTTCTCTAAACAACTATGATGATAACTAAATTAGATATGCCATTATGGGTCATAATATTTCGGCATGTGCACCACGCGGTATAATAAATGTGAAGATTACCAGATGATGTGAATTTCTGACTAAACTGTATTACCCGCTGGCTAAAATTATTGACACTAAATCAAAAGAAGGCGAATTTAATGTTAATAGTATTAGTAATCCATACATTGGAAAGAAAATGAAAGAATAGATTTAAATGTAACGAAAATCAGAACTAGGGTATTTAAACGTACAGATTTATCAATGTGCTAATAAATGAATTACTGTTTCGTATTTAATGATTTTCGCAACTAGCAACTAGTATAATTGTTAAGTTTATGGGTTTATTTATGGGCTAAATTTATGTGTTTTAGTTGAAATCTGGAGTATTCATAAATAAACGATTTCAGAGACAAGAATGCGTTTTGTTGTTTAATTTGAAATGCTTCAATTTGTAGAGAAATTTAGAATTCATTAATTGAGAAATGAAATAAACTGTTGATTTCAAATTGTTATAAAGGTACTTTTAGTGCAAACTGCCAATCAATGAGTTCCAATAGAAAGCTGTATTTTCTCTTGCGTTCATTAGAAAGAGATACAGTTACAGGTAAAAGGTGTGGGAGATACCAATCGATCACCATGGATCAGCTGATAATGCCTTCCCACACTAACTAATTCAAAAAAAAAAAGAAGATGTTTGCTTTATAAGAACGGTTAATAGGAATTGGAAATAACCCTTATCTCACAAATTTTCAAAGTATTCATAAAAAGTTGTTATTTTTTACTTCCGTAAAAGAAATAAAGAAAATGTTGTAATGGCAAAAAATTTCGGATATCATATTTCAACGAAAATATATCCATTTTGGCAGCTCTCGAATCCATTTGAACGATGTTTTTGCATGACAACTGTACGTACAGACAGAAAAAAGGATTCTTTTTCCAAAAACAGATTCTGAAATGGATTAAAGATGTATTCCATAGAGGTGTTTTATACGTACGCATGTACATATATATATATATATATCTCGTATAGCTCAAAAATGAGTAGCCTCAGAATGTTAAAATTTTGTATATGCGACTGCTTTATCTTGTAGATGTGAAACTCCCCTTTTGGTCGCATACTACTTCGGCCTACTTCGCATACTACTTTTGTCGCATATTATTACTTCTTTCGTAACAATATATTATATATATATATATTATTACGAAATGTCCAGGAGCGGTAAGATAGCTTTTCCGCAAAACAGACTTAGGGTTGCCACATTTGGCGACATTTGGTGACAAAATTGGCGATATGCCATAGATGGATGGAAAACGTTTTGGAACGAATTCTTACTGATTTAGCCCAGAATGTTCTCGAACACAAGCCAAAATCTATATAAACCTTGTTGGTACGCGGAAAGCCAGTCATTGCGGAGTCTATCGAGTTGATAGTCAGTCAGAGAGCGAGTGTCTCGTAGTCTAGTGCGAGTTGGATGTCGAGTGCTTCGAGAGAGTCTCTTAGGTCATCGGCGAGTTAGTGCAGCGTCGAGTTTTATCTTCGAGTGTCTTGAGCTCCGAGAACGAAATAACCCAGTCGGGTTAATTTGAAATGCTTCAATTTGTAGAGATATTTAGAATTCTTTAATTGAAAAATGAAATAAACTGTTGATTTCAAATTGTTATAAAAATACTTTTAGTGCGAACGATGCAAATCAATGAGTTCTAATAGAAAGCTATATTTTTTTTATGCAATTTAATTTCGTCAATAGGCCAAATAGAACGAAGGATATATAGAACTGGTCCGTCCTTTTCTTTTGTTTTTCTTTTTGCGCAGTGTACATTTAACCACCAGGAAGGTGTGGACTGTAGAAATATATATATATATATGTAAAATAATTTTTGTGTTTAAGTACCTCTTTTGGTGTGAAATCAAAAATGCTGTAGGATTGAAGAGTACTGATGAGACACTATCTGCCAAATGAAAACAAATGCCTTAAGGCATAGCTAAAGCCGGAAGTTCGCTTCAGCAGCATTCAGTTCAGTTCTTTCACGTTGAAGCAATACTGCCCGCATGTGGGTCTCAAACCGGACCCAACTATTTGGACGGTTTGTACTCTTATTCTTTTCCTCATCGATGTCGAACTCAGCAGCTTTCCACAGCTCACGAAGTTTCATAGGATTGGTTTTCCATTGTCGTAATATCTCGTTACTTCTTTTAATAATTTACATACTTTCAAGCGCAATCTCCAAGCCGCTTGGAAGTCTTTCTTCTCTCTACTTAAATCGCCTACATAAAAACGCAAGCATCAGGAGATTCCTCTCTATATTTATAAAAATTATATTTCAGAGTCGCAGCTAATAAATATAGACTCGGTTTTAGCCCAAGTAACTCAAGTTCATTGCTTAATATGAATTATGACAGATATCATGAGTCCAGAAGAATCAATATTTCTACTTACGCTCGTTTTACATCAGCTTTTAAGGCGATTGCACTTTGCTGAAGCTTTAAAATAATTTAAAATAAATTTGTATATAAATTTAGTACATTAAATAAACAATCATTAATCGAAAGCTGTCTTCATTCATGAGAAGATCCGTCAAATACAATGCTATGTCTACTTGTAGATCTGACCCCCATGATTGACGGCATAGTGGGGTAAGTAGAATGACTCTTCAGAACATGACAATTCATAATCGGAAGACTTGGTCTCAGAGTTACTTTCCTTATGGTAACCATCACTTACTATTTTATAACCCTCAAAGAAAATGCATTATTTCTAAATCTCCTAACCAAGCCATCAAAATGTTTCGAAACCACTTCTCTATCATGCGCTAACTTCTCTCGCATACCTGGGTTTCCTCTGCAACTTTACACAATACCAGTCTACGAACCCAATAGAATCAAACCATTTCCAAAGTTGCCAACTCTCCAGATTTAGGCGGGAGACTTCCGATATTCAACTGTTCTGCCGCCAACCCGATTTACAATATATTTCTCCCGACTTTCTCTTATTCTTAAAATTTCGCACGATTTTTATGTAGCTTGACTTAGTACTTCGGTATTTGCATCCCCGAAAGAGTGATTTGGGGTGCCGGAAAGTACCTTGGTGACAGCACGTGTCCGAAAACGTCACATTCCATTTCTTCAAGGAGCGTCGAGTGTCATCTGGCACATATTAGCCAATGAGTACAAAGCAAGATCGATGTTGTTATTTCGTTCATCTGGTCACTAACCTGTGTGAATGTACGTGCTTTCGAGAAATAGTTTAAGAAATTACAATATTTCGTATTAGTTATGTCTGCGAAAAAGTTAAAATATTCAGGTGCTTTTCAAATATCGTACACAGATGACTTTCCTTCTAATATTTTCTCCAGGAAATGTAATGAATTTGCGATGTGTATCGCTGATCATTGCGATTTTTCGATTTCGCACGGTGGAAGGTCCAGTGTTCTCAAACATATTCGTACACAAAAACAAGAACAATATGAGTTCTATTGATGAAAACGAAAAGTTAATTTTTTTTACGGGCGAAAAAGTTATTAATGCAGAATATACTGTTTACACTTAAGAATTAGTAACTGAACTTTCAGATATTAATTAGTGACGATTTGAAGTTAATTCATTATTAAAAAATATATTTTTGTCATTTAAAAATCTTTTGGTCGTTGAAAATAAATCTCCTGATTTTTGAGCGTCGGAGGCTGGGAAGCATGCATTTCTCAAATATTTCCTGTTATATTAAATCCAAACCGTCCGTTTCTTTGTTTATTATACCTAAATTTTCCATTTTCCCGAAACTTCCGAGTTCTACTGAAGCATAACTTTGATCACATAAAACTAGTTTTACACAAGAAGTTTTCCTCAAATCCTCACATTTTTCCTGCAGAGACTATCCAGATTTAGTGATTACAGCTACTAATGGCAACTTTAACCTTTTATAACTTTTTGCCATATTCCAGGAAAGATTTGAAACTACTAACAAGGAAATGTCATTGTCAGCGAAACCTTGATTACATGCACACATTAAAGTGACTCTTGGTGTCCATTTCAGCTGTTGCATTCTCATTTGGCAAGTTAATTGTAGCCCTCGAAATTTCTTGTGTTCTAACGCCTGTATATTACTACTTCATTTTCGCCCAAAATGTTTCGCAATCTCACCCCTAGCGGCAAGTTTGTAACGAAGTATCCGTTGCTTCAAAAGGATAAATAAACCTTAAGTGTTTATGATGCTGGACATTTTAATCATACTTGAATTTTCAAAATTAAAACAAATAGCCTTGGCATGTGTACCTGAGAAGAAGGAACGTTGTTTTTGCATTACTTTTTTTTTCACTGCAATACAACAGACATCTCTTTTTTGCTTAATTAGTTTATCCCTTTTCTTGTAGCACATGAATATTTTCATATTTTCTGACCCTGACTACAGAATAAACAAACTTGCCAAGTTTCCGCCATCGTGTTGCTGACATGTATTACACTGCAATGAAACTCAGGAAAGTTTCCTTTCTGGTTTCGAAAATTATTTTGATTGTGTTAGTTCAAATCAAAATTATTACACGAAAATAAATTATTAGAATGAGTACAGAATGTTTTTTCTCTTGCGCATTATCACATTATGCATAAATTTCATTAGTTTCTACAAATCAAGGTTATTATTTATATTTTGCTCAGCAATTTAGCAAGCTTTTAGCAATTTTTTTAATATTTTGCTAATCGTATTTAAATTTAATATTTTTATTTTAATTTAGATTTTTTAATATTATGTTAGTCTTTTTTATTATGTTGTAAATATTTGCAATTTGACATTCAATTCCTTTTAGTCTCTAACTTGACTTGAGATTTAAAGAAGATTTTGGAGAGCCTGAATTGTAGAAGGAATTTTAACAGGAGTCATTTAAATTTGCAATTGAGCATTTATAAAATGCCTTTTTTTTCAAATGTTTCAAAAATTAATTTAAGAGCCTACCTGAGAATATTTAATAATGGCAAAAGCCCTACCATCTAATCATATCTTCGAACAGCAAAAATTTGTCAGCCTCAATTAAATTAGAGTTATTACGCACAGAATTTTTCAAACAGATTCTATCAGTTTCAATATTTCGAAAGCTCTCCATAGAATCGAGGAAGCAAAAGATTAGAAAATTTAACTCCTTAAACGCACAGTTTTATTTTCTACATGCAGATTTTCTATGCTTTTGTTCGTTCTACTGACTGTTATGGGACTCTTAGAAACGATTTAATTTTGTTGTGCAACCTTATTTTAATTATATTAATTTTTCGCTATATTCAACTACCGTGTTAATTTCATCCATCATTTCGTTTTCTTCTTTCAACAGCTTATCAATATCACTATTAAGTATGTTAACAATTTCTATTTTACTGTTCAGTTATTCTATACTCATGTCCATAAATTAAGGATAATTCGGAGTCACGTGAAAATCGAACTCTAAAATAAATATATCACCTGTAAAATACCTACACACATCTTCAAGAATCATATGCAAATTTCAAGAAGTAACCAGATGATACCGATGGTACGTCACAATGACGAGAGTGTAAGAGGAATACATATATATAATATATAAGGAATACAGGCAAAGAAGTTAAATTGTTCGCAGGCGCTTTATAAGCATTTCAGTGCAATAACCGAATAGTTATGACACAAAGGACGCATTTGGATGATTTTTTACGTGGTAGAATTGTCAGCCGTCTAGAATGTGGGCGTACCCAACTGGAAGTATCAGACTAACTTGGAATTGCCCAGAGTGTCATCTCCAGGTTTTGGCAACGATTCCAAGATGATGGTAATGTGAGTAGACGTTACAGCACAGGTCACCCCAGAGTTACAATGCCGAATGAGGACCGGTATTTGACAGTAACTGCCAAAAGAAACAGGCGGAGCACAGCCTTTATCATCCGTATGGACTGGCCAGCATTCTCACCGGACTTGAATCCAGTAGAGCACGTGTGGGACATGCTTGGCCTACGAGTTGCAGCTCGTCAACCTCCTCCTACATGTCTACCGGAGCTTCGGAGTGCATTGCTTTTTGAGTGGTGTAATATCCCCCAAGATCAGATCGATAATTTGATACTCAGCATGCTTAGGCGTTGTACGGACTGTATTGCATCGTCTGGAAGCCATACAATGTATTAACAATCATACCAACCATGTAATATTGTTTTTTTGTAAATAGGTTTTTTTTTTATGCAAATTTCAAGAAGTAACCAGATGATACCGATGGTACGTCACAATGACGAGAGTGTAAGAGGAATACATATATATAATATATAAGGAATACAGGCAAAGAAGTTAAATTGTTCGCAGGCGCTTTATAAGCATTTCAGTGCAATAACCGAATAGTTATGACACAAAGGACGCATTTGGATGATTTTTTACGTGGTAGAATTGTCAGCCGTCTAGAATGTGGGCGTACCCAACTGGAAGTATCAGACTAACTTGGAATTGCCCAGAGTGTCATCTCCAGGTTTTGGCAACGATTCCAAGATGATGGTAATGTGAGTAGACGTTACAGCACAGGTCACCCCAGAGTTACAATGCCGAATGAGGACCGGTATTTGACAGTAACTGCCAAAAGAAACAGGCGGAGCACAGCCTCAGACCTGTCTCGTCAGCTCTCTTCAGCCACTGGTATGACAATTTCAAGGCAGACCGTGTACAGACACTTAGGGCAGATTGGTCTACATGCTCGTAGACCTGTCAGATGCGTTCCACTTACTGCAACTCACTGTCGCCTGCGGTTAGCCTGGAGTAGAGAGCATGCATTGTGGATACCGCAACAGTGGGCTTGTGTGATGTTTTCCGACGAGTCCAGGTTTAGCGTGCAGTCTGATTCTCGACGGACTTTCATATGGAAAGCTCCAGGTACCCGTTACCACCAAGAAAACATCATTGAACGACTTCGTTACGGTGGTGCAGGAGTGCTTGTTTGGGGTGGAATTATTCTGGGTCCCAGAACTGACCTGCGTGTTCAAATTGGAGCCATGACAAACCAAATCTATCGGGACGTCATTCTGGAACAACATGTACGTTTGTTTCGGGACGCCATGGGCGCACAATTTGTGTTTATGGATGACAACGCCCGTCCTCACTGTGCAAACATTGTAAGCGAATGCCTTCAATCGGAGGATATCATCCGTATGGACTGGCCAGCATTCTCACCGGACTTGAATCCAGTAGAGCACGTGTGGGACATGCTTGGCCTACGAGTTGCAGCTCGTCAACCTCCTCCTACATGTCTACCGGAGCTTCGGAGTGCATTGCTTTTTGAGTGGTGTAATATCCCCCAAGATCAGATCGATAATTTGATACTCAGCATGCTTAGGCGTTGTACGGACTGTATTGCATCGTCTGGAAGCCATACAATGTATTAACAATCATACCAACCATGTAATATTGTTTTTTTGTAAATAGGTTTTTTTTGTAATTTGCTATAGGGAGAAAAAATCGCTAATTTTTTTAATAATATCAAACGTATAGCATCTTTTTTTGCTCTTTACCTTTTGTTTAATAAATAAGCTTTACAAATAAGTCAAATATGTTTTGCTTGTAACTCTTCCTTTGCCTGATTTTGCATTATCCTTACTTTATGGACATGAGTGTGTACTCGAATCGAATACATTTGTATCGATATCAGATTCATTCAAGTAATTCTTTATTTTTTCCACTGATTTTAAAGTTTGTTCTCGATATATGTCACGCCTAGTTGTCAGCTCCAACAATTTAGCTATTTTAACAATTTATAGCAAAAACATTTTACCACTTAAATGTTTTACCAACGAACATTGATTCTAGAAATCTAAGACAGCAAATCAACAAGAAATCAAGCTTCAAAACAACCAGTAAATACGAATAGGAAAGTTTCAAGCTCTACCAAAACAAGATCCACGATTTCAAGCAACGTCACAGCTTCAACAGTTACAAAATATTCTATTCAAATAAATTTTCATCGAAACAGTTTATCCAATCCACCATAAGATTCCTAAGCCTTATTCATGACATTCTCGGTGACTGCAAGGCTTGTATTCGTATTTGAAAGACTACTTTGGATTCGATCACTTGCATTGATGGTCATTCATATTGATCTTGATTTGGAACGAAAAAAATCAACAAAAATCAAGCATGTTAACTTTTTAAATTTTAAAATGAAAGATGCCAACAAACTGCACCGCTCACCGTAATACAGGAACAAGGAGGTTAGAATAAATGGAGTAAGCCCCTTCCGTATGCACGAAAATGAAGCCATGGAACGGTCACGGTATGACGTCACGACGCATCAAAACCGCCGCCATAGGCGAGCTACTGGTTGCTTTCGTATGCATTCTAATCGGTGCTGTGTACATGTTAGCTTTCATCATCTAATGTTTATAAGTCTCGCGTTCTAATTTGGTTAAATGCTGAACCAAAATGATTTTCCACTTAGTACGTAGAAAAATCACAAAGATTGCACATAACTCTTTCAAATTCAATAAAATGTAAGTACATGAAAAGATGTAAATTGTAACTATACGACATGGTAAGACCTAAAACTCCAGTGGGAATTTCACAGGTATTTTGCTTAAATTATGCGTAAAACACTTTTATAAGCCTCCAGACAATTGATATTTGCTCTCAAAGTTAGTATAATTTTATTTAGCAATAAATTTCGCAGTCTCATCTGAACGCTGTATGGCTGCCATCATAAGTCATGACGTCACGTTGTTGACATTTTCGTGACGTCATACTTACTTCATCTATTCTAACCACCTTGCACAGAAACAGCGCAATGGCGCAACAACTGTTACGTAACGTAAAAATAGAATATTATCTTTCGGTGCAAAAACCCTCCTCTTATAACGAAATGTTGTAACACCATTTAAAGCAAGGGTATTGTTATTAAAATTATAATGAAGGAATTCGAGGAAGAAAAATAACAGGGATTTTGTCGCAGAGAAACGATTGCAATCTTATAATAGGATTTCAGTTTTTTATATAAATGCTAAGTAATATGGCTTTATATAAAGTGAAATAAGACAAGAAGAAATAAGTTCATTATGTAAGATATAAGATGAAGACCTTTTACAGAAGAATACATTAACTACGAATAAAAGTGTTTTAGAATAATACAATTCACTCGCTTTGGGAGTTGTAAACTGCAAAACTGCAAAACTGCATTTTTATGAGGAAGTAGAATTTTATGTAACACATTCCATTTTTAACATACTGTTTAAAATTCTTTCACTCAAATGCTAAACGAAATTTATGCACCCTTATCTTTAATATAAATAATTGTTTAAAAGGAAAACAGCGGTTGGGGAATGATTGTTTTGTACACTGCGAGAAAAAAAAAAGAAGAACAGTTCTATATCTCCCGTTCTACTGGGTTGATTGACGAAATTCAAATTGCGCTTTTCATGTCTCGAAAACGCGACTAAAAATATATATTATATTTATATATAGTATAATTATAACATAGGTATTTTGATACAAAAACGAACTTTGTCTGAAATAACATAGCAATTTCTTTCCATATTTCAATTCTACGACTCAAATTATGCCTCAATATTCAACTTTGTAAAATTTGGTGCGAAATTTACGGAGAAATTCATAAGTTTAACTTGGCACATTTTTTTCACTTTGAGTCAAGACTAATTCACTTGGCGAACTTCTTAAGACGTGGCAACCTATTTTCCTTCCCTTCCATTGTGCAACGGAGGAAAAAAAGTCACATCGTTCCTGCCTTTTTATATTGTGGATAAGAGCAAAAAAGGCACATCGTTCTACTTTCAAATAATTTTATTAGAGTGCGTAAACCACATTTTCGTTATTATGGCTTTCAACAAACATGCCGAATTTCAAAACGCGTCAATATATAAATTCACGTATATCTTCGGAAATTTTGAATAAAATGTTCTAATTTTTTGCAGGTATGCTTAGAAATAAATCTACTTGAAGATGATTGTAAAAATTTATAGGTTATAATTCAAAATGTTTTTAGAAAAATTTATAAAAATTATTTAAAAATACAAATTTTAAAAATAAATCATAAAAAATATGCGAATTTTGTTTGGAATGAACCTAAATTTCGAACTGTGTAAGAAGTAATCAAATAAGTTGCATAAAAAAAGAGATATTAATAAATATATAAATTCAATTAACAGTGAGGAGCTAAAATTTTGAGAGCTAGTTTTTGAAAAACTACTCGTGCGAGTTTTAGAAAACCTGGGAGTTAGGCCTAATTTGAGTTATAGAATCGAAATATGGAAAAACATTGGCATGTCATTTCAGAAAAAGTCCGATTTTGAGTCAAAATGCCTGTATTAGAACAATGCTATGTATAAATTTAATACATATCCTAAGTGGCGCTTTCCAGACATGAAAAATGCAATTGGAATTTCGTCAATCGGCCCAGTAGACCGGGAAATACAGAAATACCCCATTTTTTTTGCGCAGTGTAGCATGAAAAATACATTTAACTCCCATATGTGCCTGGTAGTGTACTATTCGAAGATGTAAAATTTAAACCTTAAACAGAACATAATTTATAAAAACTTATATCTAGAATATGCCATAAAAGAATAGTGGTGATTTTGCTATGTGATATGTACAGAGAAAAGGGTTCTGATCTATTAAAAATGCAGGTTTTTTTTTTTAATTCTAACCAATAATTATTCCAGTAATGTGTTGATTATTCTTTGAAAATATTTGTCATAAGAATCTCCGTAAAGATCTAATTACGCTTACGAAAAAAACACATATTAAAAATATGCACATACTTTTATTTCACTCACAACGTTATATCATTTATTGAAATTGAATGTACAATTTGCGAAAGAAGATATCAGCCGGAAGTCCTTTGAGAGCTTAACAAACCTGGAACTGCAAGATAAAGTTTTGCATCACAAACCAATTCTCTTGTTGCATTTCGGAGGCCATTCTGAACGGTTTCAGCCATCAGAGAGGCGATGAGAGTTTATGACCTCGTAAGCAGCGTTTCTTCTGGTACTTTTCTGCAAAGATTATAACGAACATTCTATCACAGGCATTATATCATTCAGAGAGCACTTCAAAAATTCAGAAAGTTTTAGCAGATCAAGTGGCATTTCTTTATGAGCTTGGCCTTAGATGGTCTCTGGGTTGCAGTGAATGATTTCTTATTTAGGATTTTTTTAAGGAGCTATATAAGAACTTTTATACTTTAGCCAGAGAACATTAAACTTCTGAGCAATAAAAGTAGAACACAGGGCACAATTGCTCTTCTAATAGTTCCGTGTTGCATTCAGTTGCTCACTTTTATTTCAAATTAGGTACACTGCGAAAAAAAAGGGACATTTCGATATCTCCCGTTCTACTGGGCCGATTGACGAAATTCAACTTGTGTTTTTCATGTCTCGAAAGCGCGACTTAGGATATATATTAGATTTATATATAGCGTCATTATAACATAGGTATTTTGACACAAAATCGGACTTTTTCTGAAGTAGCATACAAAATGTTTTTCCATATTTCGATTTTACGACTCAAATTATGCCTAGATATTAAATTTTGTAATTTCTGGTGAGACATTTATGGAGAAATTTAAAAATTTATCTTGGCGGATTTTTTTCCGTTTGCGCCAAGAATAATTCATTTGGCGAAGTTCTTAAATTATAGCAAACTATTTTCCTTTCCTTTTTTCCATTCTGCACTAGCGAGAAAAAAGTCACAGTTCATACTTTCCAATAATTTTAAAAGAGTGCGTAAACCACATTTTCTTTATTATCGCTTACAATAAATACGCCAAACTTCAAAGCGCGTCAAAATGTAAATTCACGTATATCTTAGGAAATTTTAAATAAAAAAATGTAATTTTTTTGCATGCATGCTTGGAAATAAATCTACTTTAAAGGGGCTCGTACACCCCAAAACCCTTAAGATCTTCTAATATCTTACTGTTGCAAGAATTGGGATAACTTACTTATTTTAAAACCAGTTACTACCAACTTTTTACGGCTGATTACATAATATAGCTGCTTTGGAAATTAGTAACCAGAAAGTTTGTGTTACCACAAATAGTTTTATAATTTAATCTGCTTTACGACAAAATTTTTTATGCTTTCACGTCATGTTTCCTCCTTGCGCGCACAGTTTAAAACATTCTGTTGCATAATTTAATTCCATTTTTAATATATAGCTTTTATAACATTTGAAAAACTACAAATCCTGAGAATTTCATGTTATATTCTTATTTTATTTGGAGTTGAGTTTATAAAATGTATTTTATTAAAAAATCTGTAATGTTTTCATGCATAAAATTTTTTAATAGTAAAATATTTATCAGATTTTTGGTTCAGTTAGAAGATAGTGCCCATATAAAGAACACCATCAAATTTCAAATATCTACCATCAGCCATTTTTAAGATATTATTCGCGCAAGGTGGAAACATGACGTGAACGCATAAAACATTTTGTCAAAAAGCAGATTAAATTATAAAAATATTAGTGGCAACACAAACTTTCTGGTTACTAGTTTCCAAAGCAGCTATATTATGTAGTAAGCTGTAAAAAGTTGGAAATAATTGCTTTTAAAATAAATAAGTTATCCCAATTCTTGCAACAGTAACATATTCGAAGATCTTAAGGGTTTTAAGGTGTACGAGCCCCCTTAAGATGATGGCAAAATTTTATAGGTTATAATTCAAAATTTATAAAAATTATTTAAAAATACAAATTTTAAAACGAAATCATGAAAAAACTGGCGAATTTTATTTGGAATGAACCTAAATTTTCTAAACATGAAAGGTAGAATCAAATAAGTCTAGCAAAAAAGAGATATTAATTAATATATACTAAGTTCAATTAACATTGAGGAGCTAAAATTTTGAGAGATAATTTTTTAAAATCTACTCGCGCGATTTTAAATAAACTTGGCAGTTTGGCATAATTTGAGTCGTAGAATCGAAATATGGAAAAAAATTGGCATGCCATATCAGAAAAAGTCAGATTTTGTGTCAAAATACCTATATTAGAACAATGCTATATATAAATCTAACAGATATTCTAAGTCACGCTTTCGAGACATGAAAAACGCAAGCTGAATTTCGTCAATCGGCCCAGTAGAGCGGGAGATATAGAACTGTTCCCCCCTTTTTTTTGCACAGTATTACGGATTGAGCATTTATCCTCATTTTCGTTATTTGTGTCTGTGTTCAAGCAAACTGAATTTATTACAACACTAATAATGTTTATAATTTTAGTTTCTTTTCATAGACTGATAAAATCACATGAAAATTATTGAGAAAAAAAGCGGCATTAATAATCTTGAGGATAAAATATTTTTGGAAATTTTCTGCAACCGAATTGAATTAATTATTGAAATTCAAATTCAGGTAGCATAGGTTAAATTTAGAGGTAAATTTTAAGATATGTTACCTAAACTCATTTTATATAAATTTAGAATTAACGCAATGAAAGATTTTGAATGCTTTTTTTAACTGAAATAGAAATTTCTCCTAAAACAAAAGCCCAGTCTATTGGTATGAAATATAATGATATGTAAGAGGCGTACTCTAAATCAGTGTGCTGTGTGTTTTTAAAGGAAAATGTTACATAATTTTTATAAAAGCAAAAGAAATGTATTTACATGATTTACGGTTTCTTCACAATTAGAAAATGATGAAATATAAACATGCATTACAGTTTCAATCTTCGTACAAAATTAAATTAAGTGAAAAATAAAAATGGGAACCACCGCATCTTGAAGCTGTGCCATGTAGTAAAATAACCGGAAAGCTCAAACATCGAGCTGACACACATATCCGGATCCATTCTTTGTTTAAGATCAGAATGGTAGTTGGTTAATTGGAGTGGTTGGTTAACTGTGTTTTTAATACTTGAAAATGCAAATAACACCAAGTTTGAAAATTCAAAACTCACGTTTTACATATGTGGTAAAGAACATGAACCAGATAAATCCAACCAATCAAGAGACAGCGAGAGAAATGTAAGGGAATTCGGTTCTCTATAAACATGGAATTTAAAAGGAATGGAGGAATGGAAATCATTATGATTTCTCAGGTAGAACATACATTTCCAAGCTGAGAAACATTGGGTTCATAGATGTAACAAGAAAGGGTAGTTAGGTTATTTGAATATGGCAATGTCACTAATTGCCTATGAGTAGGGATGCCTCCGTGGAGGACTTTCTGAGGGCTCGTATTTACATTAAACATGGAGAAATCTACGGAAACCAACCATGCAGCCATCCCGTTCACCTGGGCTCGAATGCAAACCAGGTTGAACTACCAGCATTCAGAGGTTTTAACCACTTGGTCACTGGTTGGGCCTGGCTGCAAAAGGATGCTGCACATGATAATAGATGTGGTCAGTTGAAAAAGGGTTTAAAATTTTATTCATTTCATTAAAATTATTTGTTTATAGGTCACGCAAATGGATTATTCTCTGAAGCGTGATTATTGTTTCTTCTACGACACTTTGTAGTCCAGCCGGCAGAAAACCTAGCTCCGATTTTCCAGAAAGCACGTTTGAAGCTTGCATTACACAATGCATATATCATTGGATTCACAGTGGAATTCAGATAACCAAGCCAGATAGCAGCAGTGTGAACGCCTGGTTCAAGGCAATTATTGCAGGCTGCTGTTACCACGAAGAACACCATGTAAGGCAACCAGCAAAGAACGAAGGCCCCAATGATGACACCTAGCTGTCGTGCTGCCTTTGTTTCTTGTCGTAAACTGAGCATACTTCGACGTGAAGGTCTTCGTAAAACCGCACGGGTAGCTCCACATAGGATTCTGAAACTGGAGCTCCGACTTGGTGGTGGTAAGTCTGAAGGCTGTGGCACTCGTAAGTGCATATCTGTGACTTCCATAGTTGGAGATGCTTGAGGTTTGCTAGAAAAAAGAAATAATTGTTTTAATCATGTCTTAAAATCCTGTGCAATGTAAAAATGCATAAAAATTACACTGCACAAAATGCTTCATTCAAATTTAAAATTAGAAAATTAAATTTTGTCATAGTTAATACGAAATAAAACCATTACAATCTAATATATGTGTTACCGGCATTCTGTAGAATGCCTAGGCATTGTATATAATGCCGGACGTCTTTTAAGCAAAGTATGAAATATGAGAATTATTACATACTTTCCCTAGGCATTGCATATAATACCTAGGCATTCTATGGAATGACAAATGCTCTTTAGGCGAAGTATGAAAAAAAGGTTATGATAATGCTACTACTTAAAAGACGTTCATTCCTCAAAAAATACAAATATTGTTTTGAAAAAATAATAAAAGAATGCCATTAAAAATCTGGTTTCGAAATATGTAAAGGAAAATAGTGAGATGATCTTGATATAACATAATAAGTTCATATTTGCCGCCCAACCGGTATAGTGGTTAGCGTCACTGACTGCCGTGCCGAAGGGCTGGGATTCGAATGCCGGAGAAGGCATGGATGTTTGTAAATGTATAGTGTCAGTGCGGCATGGCGGCACTCCAAATATGCGGCGAGCCGAAAGTCCTCTCTTGTGGTTTGGTGGAAGGGGAGAAGAGTGGGAGACCCTCGGACCCGTCCCCTCGGGGTGCTCTCCATCAAAATTGGGGGCGGAACTGAGCCAAATCGTACTGTCACCTGTTAGGGGTACAAGGCTATTGCCAACGACAGGCGTAATCTAGCGCTCCTTGACAGGAGAATTCTCATGGGCTTGTGCAGACTCTGTCAGACAAGTGAGCATAAGTAACAACAACAGCTTATATTTTCTATCTGGCTGAGACTGGGAATCAATAAGACCTACCTGACAATGGAAATTAAATTCAGAAACAAGCATAAGTTTCACATCAATGCCCTTTTTTAGTTGCTTTTTCGAAACGAATCGGAAATGTATTTTATACTTTTCTGGTTTGTCATTTGGCATTCTATAGAATGTCTAAGAAATATGTGAAATATGAATCATTTCATACATTGCCGGCTAGTTTTAGGCATTATATACAATGCCTAGGAATTCTATAGAATGTCGGATTTCAAAATTTGCCAGTAACATATGTACTAAATTATGATAAAAAGTCAAAGAAAGGAGCTTCGGAAGAAAGCAAAAATCATATCTTCAGTTAAAACAAAATTTTATATAAGACACCTGAACGAATGACACATTTATTCATATTTTGAAATTTTACCCATCAAGAAATGTAGGAAACATGTTTAAGGTTTGCGGGGGGAAAGAAAAAAACATAAACACAGTTCAGAAATATAATCCTGATAAATAAAGAAATATATTTCATATTTTCCTCTTTTAGTTATCCTGGTTTTCTGCTGATGTTGCAAATCTTAGCTCTTTCAATTATTATAGCTATTGGTTATATTATTTGAAGTATGTAACGAAGGGTTCAAGAAATGGAATTTAAAGTTCTGAGTTTTAAATTTAGTTTTCAAAAGCAACATCGGAAACTAAAGGTAAAAATTAAAAATAAATTTATTCTTATGATCCATTTCTCAGTGTTTTTGAATTAATTTGGTATTAAATTCAATATTTGTTTCTTGCAAAGAAGAAGAATACATAAATATTAATGATGTCAAATTTTATGCGGTTTCCCGGATCGTCTGGAATAAAAGTGTGTTTGCATTTACTGAGATACGTAAAAAAATTTCGAAGGCAAAAAACAGCGAGATAATTTTTTTACGCAGACTGAAATCTAATTAAATTTTTATCGTACAAGATTTGTCATTTCAAGAGAATTTTAATATGTGTATCATGAGCCAAATATGAACAATCACTCTAGGGCAAAAGTTTTGAAAGTATTAGTCGCCACAGCAAGGTGCAGCTCTATGTTGAATAAAATATGCTTGCAATAATGGAAGAACCAAAAAGAGCACAGCAATGTCCTTTCTTTCGACTATGAGACAAATGTTCTCGAGTACTATATATGAAAGAAAGCTGATTATTTAACAGCTAATATAGCTTAGAGCAGTCAGAAATGAAGAATACGATAGATGATTTTGAGAAGGTCAAACCTCTATAAAGGTAATACGCGTTTTAAGAACTGAAAAATTAATAGTTATAGTACATCATGAAGAAGGGGCTCCCAGACGTAGCTTAAAATGCCTTAACAGATTACAGTGCCCCACAGCCCCTAGTGGCGATCCAAGGAGGCATAGCCTCCCTGTCAAGCAAGGGATACAATTTTGATACACATAGTCTAGGTAAAAGAACAAAAGTCAACAGCGACCAGCAAGCGGCCACCAACAAAGAGAACATATGTAGATACGTCGCAGACTGTCCCATCAGTGTTGACCAGAGGTAGCGAAACTCCCAAAGACAGCCTTCGAAAACAAACCATGTAACTTCCAGGCAACCAAGGGACAGACAAGACAGTACCAGTATAGGAAAAAGTATAGGAAAAGAGAGTCTAGGAAAAAGAACGAAAATCAACAGAGACCAGCAAGCGGCAACCAACAAAGAGAACATAGATAGGTCGCAGAATGTCCCACCAGTGTTGACCAGGGGTAGCGAAACTCCCAAAGACAGCCTTCGAAAACAAACCATGTAACTTCCAGGCAACTAAGGGACAGACAAGACAGTACCAGTATGGTCCCTGCGAAGCCTAATCCTATCACCGAAAAATCTATGGTTCTAGTCATTGTGAAGACTGATTATTTACTCCAGAAGTAGAGTCTGTCTAGGTAAAAATTCTAGCCAGAACGCCGGGAGTTTCCTCCGCGGTCGACCTCTGAGGGACCTCTGCCGTTGATGCAACAGCAAATATGTGGCAAAAAGTCCTTTCTATAGCAAAATGTTGCATATTGGATTCCCAATGTATATCCAGAAGTGAATAAAAAGGCTAAATTCTTGCTTACCGGTTATCCCATCTGCAGTTTACAAGGAACACTGGAAAATATTCTTCAGAAGGTGTATCTCAGAACAAACAATTGCCGAATCATAAACATGGAGAGAAATCATCTTTAGTTACCACGTTCATAAAGGGATAGAGTAAAAGTCATGATTTACATTGCATAAAATGTAATGCGCTTTTTGAATCAACATGGTGCTTTCCTCATGAGTTCTTTTTTCAGTAGTAGAAAGACAGTCGCTGGTATTTTGAATCAGAATTCCAAGAATCTCAGTAATGTAAAGATAATACATTGCCAAATATTCATGTTTTCAAGTAAGATCCTCCTTCATGGTAAATATCCAAGCAGCATGCAATGGACTGCCCTTGTTGGAGGATTACCTTTGGGACGCATTGAAGTTTTCTTAATTCCGAACTTCGCAGAAATCAGCAGATTTTCGTGTCTTTGTTCCACTGATAAATGGTCTTCCATTAAGATGGTAATACAACACAGAGTAATGTAAAGCAATACTTAATGAGATACACACCAGCCTTATTTTATGACTCTAGAATTCAAAGGATAGTTGCATAACAGGACAGAGTTTGAATTATTCAGGAAACTATTTCTTGACTCCGTTTTGTATTTAAGATAGAAGTATCATGTTTTATTATCTGTTTACTACATTTAAAACTTACGCGAGTTATTAAATGATTCTAAATTACTTAAGCACGTAATATTTGCTTGGGATTTCAAATCAAATTTTGCTTAGTTGAAACGGATGCTTTTGAATAAAGAGAAAAAATAAAATATAAAATGTAAACGATAACTCAAACGCCAATATTATGATACTGATTTTGGGAATTTTGTTTGCTTAGATTAATAATTTTGTTTTGAATGGCTAAAACTGAGTTATGAATTTGTTAGGACTGAGTGTTCGATGCATATTCTTGGCAAACATCTTAGCGAACTTCTTAAATCCTGATCTTGAACAGGGAGCTGAATGCAGCTATGTTCTGTGGTAGACTATTGTGATTGAGTGGTAGAAGAACTGCACTTGAAAGGGATTTAAAATCCTCTTTTATTAAATCACTATTATGTACAACCACTTCCCAACTCGGGAGGGATACAGAAAGTAGAGACCGCGCTTGGGTCTAAAATGAGAAATCAAATAATATTTAAAAACTAAAGCTAAATAGAAATTAAGTAGTTGTTGCTCGCAGAGCTATAACGCGAGGTTGGCCTCTAAACTAAATGGTGCGTAGCAAGATTTACTAATACTGACGCACTTGGAATTATTTCAATAAGCAAACACGTAAAGCGCTATAGCTTAGAATTTAAATGCTAGCTAGTCAGGAGAACGTCGAATAGCGTGATCGTGGTCAGTGTGAGAGACTAAAAGCTCTCTCACACTGAGAAGTTTCTACCTCTTGCTTAAATATAACTTGGCTCCACTTCAAATTAGCATAAAGCTACAACGCGCGCTTCTTCTAACGGGAAGTTGAAAATGAGAAGGGATAGAAAGATTAAATTAAAATAAAATTTTGTTAGTTTAACTCAGGGGTCGCCAAACGTTTTTGATCATCGCCCCCTATATAATTTTTCGAAACCTCCATAGACCCCCACAAAGGTAATTTTCAGGTAATTAAAATAAAACTATATATTAGTCTAAATATTTAATAAATCAGAAACAGTAAGTAAAGTAGCTACAGATTTTTTACTTCTTAATGAGATGAGTGTGCCTGGTGTTTCTTGGCAAGGTTTGCTATATTGGGTTCGAAATTAGTCGATTTTAACCGTAAATCCCCTCGAAGCTCCACATTTAATTTATTTCTGCTTTTAGTTAAAATTGAATTAACATGACTGAAACCGGCTTCAACCATATACGAACTTGGAAACGCCAGCATAAATGGCTGAACCATTTCGTAAAGTTTCACATATTTTTGCTTTATATTTATATTAGTCCAAAATTTATGTATTGTCAAATTTTTAATAAGCGTTTTTGCCTCAAGATCGGACAATAGTTCAGCAAGCTCATCTTGTATGTTGATGTCGACGTTATCAATTTGCGCCGAAAATGGCGCAATAATCCAATCAGGGATGTCGATGTTTTCCAAATCAACAAAGCGCAGTTTAAAATCGTCGCTTAATTTTTGAAGATGATTTGTATATATTTCCAAGTCTTCTTTTATTTTTAATTGTTGCAGATTTGAAAAATATTTATAATCCGTACGTAGCAATGAAGATCTAAATAAATTTAATTTTACTTGGAAGCCTAACAGTATTGTTCGAGCTTGGATAATTGTTACATCTTTTCCTTGCAGTTTTTTTTTAACGTCATTAAATTTTCCAAATAAGTCTGCTAAATAAAAAATATGGTTCTTATTGTTTTGGAGTTCATTGCTTAGAACAGGATTTATTTCGTTGTTGATTGTTTTCTGATTTATTATTTTATTTTCTTTAAAGAATATAATATTAAGTCAATTATAAAAATATTTTAAATTTTTACGTACGCAGTTAGATATGTGTGATTTGCGTATTAAGAACTGTTTTTCCTTCGAGTCCCAATAGACCCCCATTCGACCCCTTGGGTCAGATAGACCCCTACTGTTGTTAAATAGACCCCTAGGGGTCTATATAGACCACGTTGGCGATCCCTGGTTTAACTAAAACCTTACAAATTTGC
The DNA here is from genome assembly GCA_000611955.2 of Stegodyphus mimosarum. Lineage (NCBI taxonomy): Eukaryota > Metazoa > Arthropoda > Arachnida > Araneae > Eresidae > Stegodyphus > Stegodyphus mimosarum. The sequence goes on along the minus strand of KK114338.1, from coordinate 407,348 downwards.
TGCAGGAATGAATCTTTCTGTTTCAACAGAACAAAACAGTTAGTTATTCAGAACTCAGCTCGTCCACAACAGTGGCCTTCGAAATGTGATCTGTGGAAGACCAAGATTCAATGTAAATACTCTAGGAATTCCGCAAATTAATGTCAAAATTCAATTTAATTGCTTAATTATCATGTGGACTGAAAAGACTGACATTTGACTGTTAGTTTATTTAAGTATAATAAAGCGCACGAGTGCTATCTGCCTTCGTGAAACATTTTCTGCAGCAAAACGGCATGCATTTAAGAAAGGCAATTGTTTTCTTTTTACACATGGAGAAAGAAGAAAAACCAATCATACAGCTACCACATTCGCTTAGGATCGAATCCGGCTAAGATTAATTGCACACAGAAATCTTTAACTATTTAGTTTAAAATAACTAACTAGGTAATATAATTTGTTTACTTTTATATTCATTTGGATAACAACAGAAATGCTTTTCAGCATGATAATATTTTTGTTTTACTTTCCGCACGAAACATTAATACATTTCGAAAGCATTTTTGATATTTTCTTTTCTACGGACGGTAAAGTCTTCACAAAAGCCAGTGGATAAAGATTAAACCGATCTAGAAGTTTCAATATTCGTTTTCTTTATATTCGTTTATTTCTCATTAAGAACAGAGCCTTTAAAATCTTAAATAGCGATGAATATAGTGAATTGCTTCATTCCGAATCATAAATCAAAACCTAATGCATTAAAGTCGTCATTGTCAGCACGCGTCGTTAAATTTATCAGCAGAATATGATTGAATTCAAATTACAGTTCCTTACGATTGGTGACATATTTAAATGAAATAATTGCTCATTAATTGTGACAAATAGTTTATTTCCGACATTTACAGATAGACGTTTTTGATGGTAATGACGCTTCCCTCGTTTACGAATTTTGAACTTGGTTAGATGGGAACGCAAGAGGGGCATGGAAAGTTACTAAACTGTAAATTCACAAAATAGCAATTTCAAGCACTTTTTATATAATTAATTTGTACTTGTTTTTAATTAATATTGTTACAAAATGTCCAGGCGCCGTAAGATAGCTTCCCTTCAAAGCAGGTTTAGGGTTGCCATAAAATGGCAAAGGAAGGCAGGGTTGCCACATTTGGCCAGAAATCGCCCATTTGGCGACAAAGTTGGCGATACGCTATAGATGCATGGAGAACCTTCTAGAACGAATTCTTCCTAGTTTAGCCCAGAACGTTATCGAACACAAGCCAAAAGCTATATAAACCCTGCTGGTACACGAAGATCGAGTTAGTTCAGAGTCAATTGAATCGAGCGAGTCTCTTAGTGTATCGGCGAGGCAATGCATCGTCGAGTTTTATCTTAGAGTGTGTTGAGCTCCGGAAACGACTGACCCGAGTGGGGGAGCTGTACTCTAGCGTATCATCGAGAGCATTGCGAGTTCTAGCATGTGCCACTGATTGTCTCAGCGTGTTTATAGTTGTTAGTTGATGACTATAAAAGTGATTTTGGAACTGTTTTGAAAAATTCTGGCCAATAAAATGTGTTTCGATACTTCATCGAGTGTCGTCGTTATTTACTCCAAATCCGCGAACCCTTGAAGAAAAAAACGTAGCAATACTATTACGAAACCAATTGCTTTTGGTTTGTTTTAGTTTATTGTGACAAAGCGTACTAGGACCATCTACCTAAGAGAAGGGATGACTTCATGGAGGACTTTCTAAGGGAAATTTATTCTGAAAGGAAAAAACAAACACAAGTATGGATATTTAAATAAAAGTGCACAGATGTTTTCTTAACACCTATAAGCACACATCGGTCAGTTTGACGTTCTGATTTTTGCAACACTGGTTAAGCAAAGGAACTGAGGGAGTTTGTGAACTTTATATTACACCAGTATATAATATAGCAACGACAAGTTCTGTTTAGGTATGAGTGCGACCGCAAATGTGGCTCAGAAGAAGTAAGGTTTGAAGAAATTTTGGATTACCGTATGCATAACGATATAGTTCCAACATTCCAACATTATCGACGTTCATCTCCTGGCATAGAAGAACGTGGTTGTACATCCAATATGTGTCATCAGCACGTAGATGGAACATCTGTCCAGTTGGCGTTAGTAGAAACGCATATATAACAGTATGTATAGACCTTCAGAATATTGCAGATATATCAGTCAAGCAAAAATATCAGTAGGTTAAATGATCCTTCGCTTTCCTCATCGAGACTGCAAAGGGCAGATGAGTTTCGCACATTCATCCAATCAGCGGAGTTACATATAAGTAACAACAGGTATTAAGTGCCCATTGTTTGATCCTAATTCACAAGAGTCCCCTTATGCTTCTTAAAAAATAAAAACACTAAAGAAGTAACTTTTTGAAATTGCTCCAAGCATTAACTCTCTACATATATTATAGAAATTGATTAGATAATTTACATGCTTGCATGTCGCTTTTTTTAAATTTAAAGAAGCAAACCTATATTTTTATGTAAATGATTTCCTTTACACTGAAAAGGAATACTCGCAAAACACTAATCTGGGAAAACAACAGTTACTGTAAATATGAAGAAAGTTAATTTCATATTACATAGGGAGTGTTAATTGACAGGAGAAGTCTACATCTTACGAATTAAATTGTACTTTTACTTTAATTCCATTTACAGTTTATGTTCAATTGGAAAAGTATATGTTTTAAGCACAGTAAGCAAATTTGTTATTCTATTATTAACTACGATTAAATATCTAAAATAGCTTTTAGAATCTGCAATTATAAAATCGGGCAGCTAAAAATATCTAACGATTTTAGTAGCATTTTCTGATTTAGCCATTATGTTTGAGTGGCACCTGCTTTAGGCTATCGATACGTCTTCGACTGAGAAATCAAAGGTAAAGCCCTCGACGAAGAAATCGAATTCTTTAAAATTTTATGGGGAAATTTTAAGGAATTTGGCTAATATTCTGTTGCCGAAAACACTTTAGTTATGCCTATGAGCTGTATCATTATTTGATAGAGCTTTTTTTACCAGCACAAATTCGGCACAGGCACTTCTGAAACATAAGCCTAAAATATGCATCTCATTTGTAAGAACACGGGGTAATAATCTATATTTCACAAAATATTCCAAAATTTCGTTTCTCCGGAAAGTTATCGCTAGGTGACGCACCATGGCCTTAGAAGACAATTTTTTTTATCAAAGACGATGATTTATTAAGCATTATCCAAAAGGACTCCTCTTTTGTAAATCTACATCTTTCCCTCTAGTTCATAAAATTGTTGAAATCATTTACTTGCATCTACATGAACGAAGAAATCGTAGAAATAAAGCAAAGGAGTATGTAAGGAAGGAAGGAAAGCAAAAAACTTCACATCTTTTATCTAAAATACGAACTGTTTCTGGATTTGCTTCTGGTTTGGATGACAAATGATGCAATGCCCTAGCCAGGATTCTAACTCCGAACCTTCCAGCTACCAGCCGGACTTGCTTTCATTATATCATTAAGCCGCCTAGGTAGTATAGTGGTTAGCGGAGCCTGACTGGAATACCTAAGGGCCGGGTTTAAATCCCAGAGAAGGCATGGATGTAAAATTTTCTATCCATTCATAGGAGATAACGGTGGCTGTCTATTCGGTGCCTCCACAAAAAAATGGCCACCACTTCTGGCCTTAGTAGTGGCCAATGCCGATATGGGCAAGTGCGCCCCATTGAAAAAAAAAAGGATTATATCATTTAAGAATGTGGGAGGGAGGAAGAAAACCTTACACATCTACTGTGTCTTGACATTTCATCTAAACGTTTGACTGAGCGGTATTAGTTACGTTGTAGGGATTTATATTTATTTTAAATAAACAGTTAAATTTAATTTGAAGCTTTATCCTATAAGCGTTCATTCCCCTACATGTCAGTGACAGAATATTTCAATTTGGTAGCGCGCGTGAAGAATGCAAATTCCACCAGTGGGAGAAAAAGTTTAAACATCGAGTTCTAGAAGGGAAAGTTAGAGAGTCTGGGAAAACTCTGTGCGTGTTGTAGCCCGAGCTTTGGCTTAGATAGCATTTATTGCTGGTTAAACGTGGCGTAACGGCTATTATTTTGCTGTCACTAAACTAGTCAAAGCTCTGCTAGGAAACAGGATTGTCTGAGCCCTGTAGCTTAATTCTACTACTTGTTGATATCTTCAAATTTTGAGTTTAGTTCTTACTGTTTCAGTTACCGCCCAAGCAAAGGCGTAGTGTGTTAGCGTCGAGTTGACGCACCGTAAGTAATTAAAGAGTGTAATAAAGGGTAGTTTTAACCCTTTTTCTCTGCAGTCACTACTCTCAAGATTTCAAGCAAAAGATAGACAGTAGGCCTTAAAGCGTAACATTTGTTGATACACGCCACCCCTAAAGTATCCTCATAGCTTGCTGATATACTTACTGTGATCCTTCTGCCGTACAGTAAACAACTAGAAGATGTAAAGCTACGGACTACGGACTACGGATAGCTAAAACTACGGACTAGAAAAGTCATTTTAATTGTTAAAATCCTCATTTATTAGCACAAATTATATTGGCACAAAGGAGCAATTTGCCCAGAAGGGCTATTAATTTCATTTTGGCATTTTGCTTTGGTTCACTATAAAAGTCTCTAAATCACTTTTCAAAATGTTGCCACCAAATATTAGAGCCCTGCATTATATTTAAAGAAATTGAATAATGAAGAATCTGCATGAATGTACGTAAGTTTCTCGCACTATAAAAAAACAACGGTACTTAGACACATTAAATTTTGAATAAAGTAGTCCTCCACTCGAATGTCGGCCACTGGAAGCCCAAATTTGGAATTTGTTTTATTATCAGTTTCATATTTTGTAAAATTTTAACGAATTTTGATTAACAAACTCAACGATTTCAGAGCGAGCAATGGCAAACACTGTACGAAAGGAAAACATTTTTATCTCCATGAATTTTATGGTTAAGTGCGAAGAACATGATATTTAATAAATAAAGGTAACATACAAAATGTTAAAAAATTCTCTTTTAAACGTAATATAAAATATAAAATCTTTCAAATTTTTTAAGCAAATGTTTTCTTTTAAAAACATATTAATAACATCAGACATGGGTTTGAGGAATAAAAAATAGTTAGAATGTCTTTGATACCAATACATTTATTAAACTAACGAATGATATAAATCTGAGATCCTATAACCCTATTATACAAGCATACTGAAGTGTTCATAAGTGATAAGGAATGTGTTGAGAATCATTGTTGAGAATTTTCACTCTTCCAAATAAAATTATACTTTCTGAAATTTTAAACACTTTATATATTCTTTCCTTGTAGTTCGATTTCGTTGTTTTGAAGAATGATATTATTATGCAAAGAAAACAACCCCAAATTGGTTTAAATCTTCCGCTAAATCTTATCGAATTCAGAGACGATTGAGTAAAATCAATCATCTAATCCTAAGAAGAAAAATTTTAAAATTGTTCCTTCTTGAAAAGTGAGAGCTATGTCAGTTGTCTTTAAAATCGGTCAGGTTTTATATAAAATTGAAGCAAATCTAATGCTCTATTTATCACTAATTATATCGGTAGGTGTTTTTCTCATGAAACAAAATCATGTTTCTACTTTTAAATATAATTATATTTTTAAACTTCAATTATATATAATTATAATTAACAGTATTCGTTTCTTACTGATTAAATGTATGAATAAAAACTTTAATAATATAAATAGCCTTTCTATTGGACTTAACTGAGCATTTTTAATTTGTTGCCAAAAATTATGTAATATTTATTAGAAAACAAAATGAATGCTTAAATTTTCTTAATGTTTCAGTTTATTTTTCCTTGAAGTATAAAATTTAACGTTTCCCCTTCCGCGTATTTTCGTGTGTTTATTATAATTCTGTTTACTTCAGACGAGATAAAATTTTAATTTCAATGCTAAATAATTCCAAGCACTGGAATGAAAAGTCTCATTTTACATGCATGCATTCTGAACGAAAAAAAGAAAATATAAGGTTAAAAAATCTTCCCCTTTTAGAAGGAAAGAGAAGATCACTAAAATAGCTGATTTACTATTACCCTGAGAGCACCAAAATTCTATGCTAATTTAAGCAAAGAACTAATTAAATTATGCAAATGCCATCAAAGCGTTTATATTCTTAAATAAGCAGATAGTCTTGAAACTCATGGATCAAATTATTATAAAATTTTATCTTTCGCGGAGTGGCTTCGCATCTGCTTGTAGTTGAATGCTTCATGATCAAAATTATTTTTACTACAAGCATATTCCTGACAGAATAATTTTTGATGTATTCGAGGTCAATGACTCGTGACTCAAAAATGCTGTTTTGGTTAGACTGATTTTGTCAAATATTCAGATATTGACTTTAATTGTATTATACTTCGAAAAGGTATTTACATGTTTGCTCTCTTTTTACTCATAAATTATTCAGCATAATTTCTAATTTAATAAAAAAATTTCACGCAGTCTAAGCAGTACTAAAACATTTCTTTGTGAAAGCATTCAGTGAAGTGTATTAGAAATCACAGGAAAGCTCTGTTTAAGACAGCTGGAGAAATGCTTTCACAATAACGAATAACCCATATTATAAGGTGTTCCTCCCGCCTTCTTCGCATACCTTCGGGGTGTAGTGGTCAGTACACTCGAGGCGTATTCGACAGGTCGCTGGTTCGAGTCCCGGTAAGTGCATTGCTCATTTTTCATGTCTCCTTCTTTTAAATACCTAATGACTGTGTTACGGTGAAACACCGAAATCTGTAGAATGTCGACTTTCACCGGTGAATGTCAACATTCACATAGTCGCTTGGTGTATGTCCGAAATATATTCCAAATACTCTTATTTCTGACTTACACCAGTGAATGTCGACATTCACCATGTACTAATGGTGAATGTTGAATATATGAGGATATTATATTTTCTTCTCCGTAATTCAGTCGCGAAAAAACATACAAGTACTTAAAACACACAACACATTCAAAATGAGAAAGGAAAATAATAGAAGTTAAAAAACTTACTTAATTATACAGTACGTAGTAAATGAGAAAATAAAATAATAGTAGTAAAAAACTTACTAAATTATGAGATTCAAAACTGATTAATTGCAACAACTTAAACTATTATGAGACTTTGAATTGCACAAGAGGCCCTTGCTTTTACAACTGCATTTATGGGAAACAGCCAGTCGCCTCTCTTTTCGACCTACACCAGAGCATATCTAGCATATCTGTTATTGTGGACATACACCGGTGAGGGTCCGAATGTACAAGAATGCAATATTATATTCGATCTTTCACCGACGTATTTGGTGAATGTTTACATTCTCCGGTGAAAGTCGACATTCTCCAATTTCGGTCTTTCACAGTAACAACTCTACAATATAAGTTTGCAGGAACTTAATGAGCATATCCGTATGATTTTATGAGTCACTGAACAATATTATCAAAGCGTAAGAAGTTCTCAAATTACTCAGAAATTATAATAAAGAATTATTCTTTATTTTGCCATTTTAATGCGTCAAAATATGGTAGTGAATTATTCTAGAACACTCTGGTACACTTTATTTTACTTTATTTTCAATTAAGTGAATGAGGGAAAAACCTTTTGACGTTTCAAGATTAACTGAGAGAAACTTCGAATTTAGGGTTGCTATGTTTATCATTGGAAAATTATTTTAGCAATATATTTTGGTGACAGTAATGGTGAAAAGATTTCTGAAGTGTAAGAAATTTTCCACTTCATGGGTGAAACAAAATAACTTCAAAGAATTTTTTTTTACAGCCCCCATATTAACACTAACTTTTTTTCAAAATCTCTAAATCATACTGCACATTTTTATACTATTTTTACTTTCTTGGTTAAATGTAGCGTAAGCTCAATGAACGGATATCATTTAATGACTCTGCAATTTAATAAATAGGATATTGAGTACGAATAACTTTATTGATTTTGTTTCCCTTATTTTAGAATCTAGCTTATTTTGAAATAATTTATCATTGATTAAAAAAATATGAGATAATAAAGACAAGAAAATTGTTCCAAAGTAATAGAAAAAGTTCATGTGGTATTTGTTAAAAAGAAAGCTCAAGTGGGTCTAAAAATTAATTCCTTCTTCTGAGAGTAGCTGATTCCAACAAGGTTACGATAAATATTAAATTTTTATTGCTTGAATTTATAAAAGAAAATACATACATTAAACTCTTGAAGTAGATCATTTCGTCAAATGAGAGGCTTAAGGTATCAAAAATAAGATTTTGATAACTCAAATGTGTTCGTTCAACGAGGGAATTTCCCTCTCTCCATCGACATTTATTTTTAGCTTAAAAAATGAAGCCTGTTAAACTCAGCAACGCCAACTTTTTTTTCGTGTGCTTAAAGTATTAGAGAAATTTTTTATTCAATAGATATAAGACTTGCTTCATTATTTAGTTTATTAAAAGTAACTTTTGGAAAATCACTTATTCAGGTATGAGTTAAAAAAGGGCTTCACTTATATTGATTCTGATAAAAACAACAGTCATTAATTCTGAAAATATCGATAATCTCATGTATATTATGTAGCAAATGTATGTGAAAAAACATGTGACCTTGCTGTTTCCTTAGCGACTCTTCTAAATTTAATTTGTCCGAATTATTCAAATATTATGGTTTCATGACTTCGATTTTTTATGGTTACATTACTAATTTCTTATGGTTCTCTTGCCGAATAAGTATTTTTTAATATTAAATTGAATGATTCTCGAAATGAGTTAAGAAATGCACATAATTATTTATATGAGGTTTTAATTTATATTTCTGGGAAGGTAGAGTAAATCAAACTACTTTCTCGCTTTACGCAGGTATTGAAAATAAAAGTTGCCAAAAATGCCGAGTTAGTATTTGACATAAACGTCCTTCAGGAATTTGACAAAGCACAAAACATGGAACTATACTGAAATACATACATAATAATGCCACTAACATGAAAAAATATAGTATTTGGAACAAAAGTAAGCTTTCAGTAATTCTTTTTTGATTTTTGAAGAAGAAATTTTTATTTTTTATGCTACATTTGTCATGTAGTTTTCTAGTATTGTACGTGCGTAAAGCTATTTTTTTTAAATGTTTCTTTTAAGCCCAAAGAAGCGTTAGCCCGGAAAGCCTATTAGTCTCAAAACAGGATTGTGCGTTGAATCAATATAAAAGTCTGAACCACTTTTCGAATTGTTGCCACCAAATATTATCGCCCTGTAATTAGAAATGAAATGATGAAGAATATACACGAATGTACGTATTTTTTTTTGCATTGTGGAAAAACAACGGTACCTAAAACCATCAAATTTTGAATAACGTAGTCCTCCACCTGAGGCTACTTTTAAGTATTTTAACCCGGAAGAACATTAGCTCAAATGCTCTCAAAACGCGTATGGTGTTTAAATGAGAAAAACTCCCCTTTCGGCGTAATATGAAATCTGAAAAGCTTTCAATTTTTTTTACTTTTTTCCCCACTTTTTTTTAACTATGCTACATTTTTCGTACATGTGTTACGCTGTATTTACATTAACCTACAATTGCAAATTTTTAATTAATAACTCTCTCTCTACATACAACTATATAATTACATATTTATATATGTTATATTATACAACAATTATATATATATTGGGTGTCCCAAAACAACCTCATAAACTCTGCACAGCTAGATTCCTCGTTGGGAGTACATAAAAACTGCCCAAAGAAGAGTTCCTGTACGATCCATAGTTTACGAGAAAAATAGGAAAAACAAAGTATGACGTCACTGCCGCTGCAAGAAAAAAACACTATATTGGACATATCAACAACAGTATTGGCATATCTTTCCAGACGATAATGTGGTTCCAGGTCAATCTGCATGCAATCCGGCCGCAGTCACATCAGGAACGTTGGTCTCTTAACGTGTGAGCCGGCATACTCGGCGATCGCCTGCTTAGAACATATGTGTTGCCTGAACGGCTCTCGGGACAGTCGTACTTGGTGTTTCTCAATGAGGACTTAACCGAGTTCCTCGATGACATACCATTAGTGGCAATACAGGGACTTCGGTTCCAGCATGATGGGGCTCCGCCGCATTTCTGTGCTCCGGTACGTGGTTGGCTACATATGGAATACCCTGGCCGCTGGATCGGACGTGGGGGTCCGGTTTTATGGCCGCCACGTTCGCCAGATCTTACACCGTTGGAGGTTTTCCTATAGGGCCATCCCAAAGAACTGGTGTATCGAGACGTAGTGACAACATCAACGAACTTAGTTGCTCGTCTGCATGCTGCTTGTACTTCGGTGGGCCCCGCGATGCTGCAACGTGTGATGACAGCCATTCCACGGCGTGCTCAAGCCTGCTTCGACATGCACGGCGAACACTTTGAACATTTGCTTTAAATTGTGCATATACTGCTGTTGATATGTTCAATAAAGTGTTTTTCTTGCACCGGCAATGACGTCATACTTTGTTTTTCGTATTTTTCTCGTAAACTATGGATCGTACAAGAACGCTTCTTTGGACAGTTTTTATGTACTCCCAACGATTAATCTAGCTGTGCAGAGTTTATGCGGTCGTTTTGGGACATCTTGTATACATCTGCTGGATGCGCAGTTCGGATGTGCTAGAGATCTCACTGTTCATTCATTGGCTACAAATTTTAATTATTTGCATATTTTGTTAAAATTTTTTAATGCAATCTCGACTTTCACTGAAAGTTATTACTTAGTGGCATTTAAGTGGTTTTCTTATCTGAACTGCCTCACATTAGGACTCATTAGAATCACACTGAAACCTAGACAGATAGACCTGACAGCATTTAATGACAAAGAACACGATTTTCATACTTGAGCATACTCTATGCCATTTTTAAATAGATGTGAAATATTTGAAGTCAGACTAACATACACTATATACCGACGATACATTACATTATGACCACCATGTTAATAACATGTAGCATTATAATAAATTTTGGGAAAACGTTTCCGATTTATTTTTCCCCAAAATCAACTTTGGGAAAAATATTGTAAACTCCTCTCCCTCTGTTGGCAGCGTCCTGCAGCTGTTGCCATGATTCTGTGGATGTGTTTTGTAGTTTTAATTTCAAGTGTTTAACTGGTCAGCGAATGCTTATTTCATGACATTTATACCATGGGCTGTCTCCTTGGATAATTAGTCAGCCTCTTGGTTTTCCTTGTGCCCAACAAAGGCTTTAGTCCAATTTTAAAGAAACATTGGCTTTGGGCATTGGAGGATTTACTGCTTGTGTCCGCAATTGCATGTATTGCCGACAGACAATCTGTATACATGTATGTATTTAGCTAGTAATGTAATTAGTATAGTAATATTTAGTTCCATTCTTGACTAGAAGGCATTATGTTAAAACAGTAAGCATCGTAGTATATAGCAGATAATATGTGCAAGTCTCTTTTACGCATCGGTTTTTAAAGAATTGTTTTTAATTTTACATCACAATAATATTATGCATTTGTATACTTATATATATTTCATGCATATATATGCTATTATGTTATTTTCGCATTTTTGTATACAGCATACTGTATTATTTTGTTATGTGCCTCTGTAATGTTATCGTGTGATACTGATTCAGTAAGTTAGCCGATTTTCTTTATATATTACAAGCCAGTTTGTAGAATCACTAGCCCAGATGCGTAATGGTATTACGCCTATGGATATGTATATAATTTATCTTGCAACGCGACGTTTGTATTATAGAGTTTGAGGACAGTATTGTGGTCATTAAAGTGTTGGGATCATTTGTGTGTTAATGGATTACTACTATCAATTTGTTCATGTTTCGAGAGACAGTAGATTTCCTTGCTGGAAAAGCAGCTTGGTTGGAAAAACTGTTTCATTTGATTCATCTCCTACGTGGGAAGCTGTCACAAGAGACGCACTCACTCACTTACGCCTTGATAATTCACTGCCGCTAGTGAGATCAACATGTAAAATTGCTAATAAACCAAGACAGTTTCACTCAACGCTGAAAGGCCAGGGTGTTAAAAATCAGTCTCCACAAGCCTAGAATAATCCTTAATTCGGTTGTTAGGTTCAGGCTTGACAGGGACTATATGTTACTGTATTGGCTACACCTTTGGCTGTGGGGTTGATACACGGTGAGATTTTAAAGGTTGTCCTTTGTAATTTGGTTCCCCTCGCTCAACACTTAAGGACGGACTACGTTGCATTTTCTTCTCTTCATTGGAGGATGCGTGGCCGTCAAAATCTGATTTTGCTTACATAAACCCAGACGATGTAAGCACGTAAGTCCCTCTGGCTTGGCCGGGAGGGTTAGTTCTCCTTGGATCGCCTTTAGGAGTTGAGGTGATTAACCGTGTAAAACACTTCAATGAAGCCAGGTTTGGGTGCACCTTCTCCTTAAGCATATTGTACTGTGTCTAGCTATTTTACATAATTGGACCCTGTGATTCTTCTATCCGATTGGCTGACATGTCTGAAGCATACTGATGAACGGAACATTTTCAGAATTCGCAGATATTGCGGATAGAAACCTATTCTACAACTTAGGTGGAAGGAACTCTTTTTTTAGGATTAGTTGCTTAGGTTTCCCATCAGAATGGGTGATATTAGCTTAAGTCACCGGCGATCAATAGCTTTGACGCCACTGCTTCTGCTAAATTTAATTTTAATAATGTATCGAAATTTACTGTGTGGCTTAAACCAGTGGCATAAGGCTTATCATCTTCTAGATGAGAAATGTCCAGTGTATTTAAGTACATACTATTTAGATAAATTGTTAAAATAATTTATTCGAGGTAGTGTAATTTTGACTACTTGCAATTAATAATATATCCAAATGACAATTTCTGGTACTATAATTTTAAATACTTTCAATTTTTAATATATCCAAATAACAATTTCTGTGAACATTTGCAGAATTATTTTAATTAATTAAAGATATTTCAAATATTTCAAACCCCAGATATTATGCAACCAAATCATATAATGACCTGTTTTTTAAAATGTGATGTTGATTAGGGATTTGAAAAGGCATATATATTTTGATTTATTATTTTATATACATGTATCATAGTCATGATTTATTATTTTATGAAAGTAAAATAAGAAAAATGAAAAGCTATCAAAACCACACGTTTTTATGCATATCATTAGACATATATAATTAGAACTCAATTATAAACTAACTAAATACAAATGAATGAGCGTAAAGGTACATATACTGCAATATAACCTTATATAATTTTATAGCCAATAAGGAAAAGAAGCAAAAAGCAAAATCATAATTGAAAGATTAAAAAGGAAAAGACCTACGCACGCATTTATGCTATATATATACTATGTACATATATATAATACAGACACAATTATCCGTTTAAGGTATTTTGCATTATATGAGGTTTTTATTTTCTATCTTTCAGTGCTTTGTTTGAATGACAATAATATTCTGAAAGAAAACTGATTTTGAAATTTATTGAAATCTTCAAGATCATTTAAGATGTAAGGTTTTGCTTAATTCTAAGCAGTTATTTCCAGAAGGACTTCCCCGATTCTCCTGATTTCAGTTTCTTGGCGGAATGTAAATTTTATGTGACGTAAATGTAAATTTTTAACGTGTTTCAGAAGAAGTATTTCAGCTGCATTTCAAGAATTCAAGAGTAGTAGCGGTCTTAGTTCCGACGTTTATGCTGCGAGTTTAAAATTTGCTCTCTAGTTCGGTGTTCGACACCTTTCAGTTTATACTGATATTTCTCGGCTCTACAAAAAAGACATCTATAAAAAGACATCTTAATTTGATTTTTAAATACATATGAAATTTACACATATATATTTATCAGTAAATACTAAACATTACTAAAACATTTGTTAACCATTCAAAATAAAAATTTGAATCGTAGAACATAAATTTAAGCAGCACTTACTAATGCAGTAAAATACGATAATTTTCGACACATTTCACTGCAAACAAAAACTGAAGGCCAATAATACTAAAATTAGAGAAGAGATTGACTCTACATACGAAAGCATTAAACCTACTCAGTTATTTTATTTATTTAAAATAAGAGGAAATGGTTTTCAATTCTGTGTGCAAACACAACTAAACCATCAAGAAAAAGTTATATAATTTAATGCGCAAAGCTACCTGTATTCTAGAAATACACTGCTCAACATTGAAAATGCAACACCAAGAAGGAGTGGTCAGAAATGTATGCAAATTTTAGAGTAGACGCACGTCACTGAGTTATGCGAATGATGTGAAATGCGCAGCTCTCCGTACGTGAAGTAAGAAATAAGGGAAGGAATGTGCAGAATGAGCAATATTCGTGTCGTTATTTCTGCCAGACGAATTACCGAAAAAAGTTGGTTTTTGTCCCGGAGAATACGTATAATAGGAGAAAATGCCCGGCGGTGCATCGGCTATGGCGAACGTGGTTGGAACAAGGGAATGTGGGAAGAAGGAGAGTTGCAGGTGCAGCCAGAGTGACGTCAGCACGCGTGGATCGACGCGTCCGCCGACAAGCTGTGGCGGTCCCGCAAGTCACTTGTACCGCGATTCTGCGGCCTGTGCAAGATATTCTGGATGTTCCCGTGTCGACGAGAATCATTTCCCGTCGATTGGTTGAACGTGGCCTGCACTCACGACGTCCGTTAAGAAGACTGCCACTGACCCCACATCATAGACGCCAACGTTTAGAATGGTGCCGGACTGGAGCGATGCGGATGACAGAATGGCGAAACGTCGTGTTCTCAGATGAGTCACGCTTCTGTTTATCCAGTGTTAGTCGCCGCATACGTGTGTGGCGTCGACGTGGAGACAGATCTAATCCGGCAGTAACTGTGGAACGCCCCACCGGGCGACAACGTGGCACAATGGTTTGGGGCGCTATTGCCTACGATTCCAGGTCATCTCTAGTTCGTATTCAGGGCACTATGATGGCCCGACAATACCTGGATAATGTACTGCGGCCGGTGATAATCTCCTACCTTCAGGGGCCGCCTAATGCAATTTTCCAGCAGGATAACGCCCAACCACACAGAGCTCTCATCTGCCAACATGCTCTGCAAGGTATACAGATGCTTCCCTGGCCACCGTACTCTCCTGACCTGTTACCAATCGAATATGGGTGGGATGTGGTTGGACGCCGTTTGCAGACTCTGCCCCTGCCTCGTTCAGAAGACAAACTGTGGCAAATGGTTGAAAGAGAATGGAGAACCATCCATCAGGACACCATCCGCACTCTTATTGTCTCTATGCCTACACGTGTTTCTTCGTGCATCGCTGTCCGCGGTGGTCCTACATCCTACTGAGCCGACGCCGTTCTCGCTCTGTATTCTGACTATCATTTTGAAATAAAGATCACTTATTGCTGCTTTCTGTCTCTGTCCTTTTTCCAAATTTCATCACATTCTGACCACTCCTTCTTGGTGTGGCATTTTCAATGTCGAGCAATGTATTTACAAGAAATATCTGAGAATATTGCTTGTAAATGTTTCTTAATAGACGGAAATATCTATAATAACTTAATTCTTTACGATGCATTTTAATCTAATACATACCCTGATTTCCTGTTCCTTTTGGACGATTGGGGCTTTTTCTTCTTTTTGGAGTTACGTTCCGTGTTCAAGGTTCCTGGATATTTATCGTCTGAATTACTCTTCTGTGGGCTCTAAAGACAAATAAATAAAATAATTAGGGCAGTTACTAAGTACGTATATCTTGGAATGCATTTGATTTAGAATTAGAACCTCCGAATCCAAAATCTTCAACTGCATAGAAATGTTTAGAATAGTTTGGAAGCATTCAGATCTTGGAATATATTTGATTTAGAGTTAGAAGTTCCAGTTTTGAAATCTTCAACTACATAAGGTTGATATTAAAGGAATAGTTATAGTTAATGATATATAAAATTTACTCTTCATGATTTGTTTTGATATTAGCTAATATGACAGTCTTATGCTAAAAACTTGACTAAAATAGATGTAGAAAATTAAACGTAAAATAATATAGAATAAGTATTTCTAAAAAAATTAAAAAAATAAAAATTCGAAATCTTTCAGATTTTGCATTATTCCCAAAGGGGCGTTTTTTAAACGTTTTGTGTGTTACATTTATTAAATAAATATCATATTCTTCACATTTAAACCATAAAATTTAATTCAACAGGCAATATCCCAAAATAAGTCTTAAATGAGTAGAGAATTCTTAAATGAGTATCTTTAGAATTTCTTATACACAGTTTCGGGCGCTGGAGATAAATATGTTTTTTTTTTCGAACAGTGTTGCCATTCCTCGCGCAGAAATCGTTGAGTTTGTTAAACAGAAATTCTTTAATGTCTGACAAAATATGAAATCGATAGCAAAAAAAGTTCCAAATTCCAAATTAGGGCTTCCAGATGACCATATTCGATGGAGGGCTACGTTATTCAAAATTAGATGGCTCTAGGTACCGTCGCTTTATCACAATGCGAGAAACATACATACATTTATGCAGATTTTTCGTTATTTAAATTCTTGAAGTATAATACAGGGCTTTAGCATTTGGTGGCAACAATTTGAAAAGTGAATCAACGCAGAAAGTAAAACAGCGGAAAATGTCAAAACGAAATTAATAACCCTTTTGGGCTAACGGCCTTTGGGTTACAAATTAAGAATTGAAGTTAGCGTGATAAGGGATTCATTGAATTGTCAGAAGGTAATAATTATTAAATGGTAGTTTTACAGAAACATGTGTAGAATAACTTAAGTGATAAAAGTATAAAATTTCGTAAAGTGAAATGAATTTAATGTAGTGGGGTTTATACAGCAATAAAACGAAGATACGCAATTTTTGTTTTATTAATTTGTAAATGTTTAGTTTACAGAGTCTTGTTCTGTTTAGAATCTTAAACTAACGAGCTGTAAAAGATTGTAAAAGGAATTATCTCCAGGTTTTTAATTACAACAGAAAATCAGAAGAAGTGGGTAAAGAACCCTTCATTCACTCACTATGATTTAACAGAAGACTTCACTTGGGCTTGTACAATGCCGGCACTTCTGACTTAACTCAAACAGGTAACGATGAACTTAAAATAAAAGGTAGCAAATCTAGCCTAAAGGCTAATAGGACAATTTAACGCGCAGAAAGACTCTGACTTGTAGAAGTCGGCAGAAACAAGCCTAATGCCTAGAAGCACTCATCGTCACCCAGCAGTCTTATGGCTAATAATTCAAAATAACAACGTGGCCTTCAAGCAGGCGTAACACGCTCTCTCTAACTAACTGAAAACCACCTTCCAAATATCAACATTCTGACAAGAAAGCTTGGGTGAAAATGAGACGAAAAAGAAAGTTGCTTTAACTAAAATTTAACTGCCAGTTAAATTAAATAAATCTCCAAAAGTTCATTTTTGTTGGATTAAGTTCATTTCTTAGCCACTATTCCTTAATTGATTAAACGTTGTGCAGGTTATATTGATCAGAGTTCGAGTAATAACTAGAACCATATATTTACATGAATAAAAAGAAACTTTGCGTCCTGTTACATAATTGACTGAGATAAAGTTCGAGACGGCTATCTGCTTAAAGGGAGGGATTTCTTCACGGAGGAATTTCTAAGGTAAACCGTATAGCATTCACGCTACACATACGAAAATGCTCCAAAATATCAAATACAGTTATCTTACTGCTCGGCCGCAAGGTAGATTAGCCTTTGATATAAGGGCGCTATTTTCACTTCGAAAATTGTTAATAAGCAGAAGTTACACAAATGGGGCATTTAAGCTTTCACAATAAAGTGCACTATATCTGCATTAGCAATCTCGTTCATATTAGTGTAATAGATAACGCTGAATTATTTCTATTCTGGAATACTCTACTTTTCACCAGAGTTCAATGCAAGACAAAATGCCTGACTGGAAACCACCTGGAGAATGGCCATTCGCCCGGTATTTAGATAAATACCCTACAGTGTTGACCCATTCCAGCGGACACCATCTACTACCTACTCCATCGAGCCGAGGGGCGAGTGGCAGAGCCGACGGCATAACACAAGTCTTGAACCATTTTCGAAGTATTCCAGAGTCCTGACTTTCATAAGTATTACAGGTCTGTTCATCATTATAGTTTTAAAACTAGAGCCATTGCTCTTAGCTTTTGATTCTAGTTTTAAAACTACATTGATGAACAGACCTCAGTCAGGACTCTGGAATACTTCGAATAGGGTTTTTGTTTTGAAGACTTGTGTTATGCCGTTGGCTCTTTCACTCGTCCCTCGGCTGGATGGAGTAGGTAGTAGATGGTGTCCGCTGGAATGGCTCATCACTGTAGGGTATGTATTTAAATACTGGACAAGTGGCCATTCTCCAGGTGGTTTCCAGTCAGGCATTTTGTCTTGCATTGAACTCTGGTCGAACCCAAGTATTCAGTGGTTTTAACCATTCGACCATTAGTGGGGCTAGGGGCTGCTGAAAAGCAGGGTATTCCAGGATAGAAATAATACAGCGTTATCTATTAAGCTAATATGAACGAGATTGTTAATGCATATATAGTGCACTTTATTGTGAACGCTTAAATGCCCCATTTGTGCAACTTCTGCTTATTAACAATTTTTGGAGTGAAAATAGCACCCTTATATCAAAGGCTAATTTCACTTGCGGCCGAGCATTAAGATCACTGAATACCAGTGGCTTGACCCAGGTTCAAATCCTAATGGTAGAGCTATACGGTATTTCTCCCACCTTCTTAGCATGCCTTCGTGATGTAATGGTCAGCACATACGGTGCGTATCCGAGAGGTCCAAGGTTCGAGTCCCGGCGACGGTACTGCTCATTTTTCACATCTCTCCTACTTCAAAAATAATATAATGATTCTACAGTGACTCCCCAACTAAAAGGTGGTGAATGATGATTATTCACCGCCAGGATTTGGCGATTGGGTCCCCTAAACCCCAGTCGGCATCAATTATTACTCCAAATCTACGAACCCGTAGAACGCAATAGTACTGTGTGCATTATTCAGTAACAATTTCTAAATTAGGGCCAAGTTTTCTATCTATGAAAATTATAAAAATGTATTCTATTGCATTTCCTGGTTTTGGGGGATGTTAACTAGTGACAAAAATCGAACTTATTCCTTTCTATTTATATAAAACAAAGAAAAATTCACGCAGGAAACTTAGCCAAAAGCGTAGCAGAAAACACGATTGTAGAAAGCGACAGGAGTTCATAATATTTAAGCTAAAAATAGTCAAAAAAAGCAATACAAGGTGATCAAAAGATTACTCCGCTCTAAACTCACAAAGAGTTAAAACAAACGCATGGTAAATCACTGAGACTTCAAACGTAAATGTCAGGAGTTATACCATCTGTCTTCCACAAATCAAATGAAAGTACTTATGCTTTAGCTTTTCCTGTATTCCATGCATCTGTTCTCACCTCAAAGCTGGAAATGAAAAAATGAATAGAAATGACAGAATATGTATACATTTAGGAGAAAAAAGGTAAGGATAGTTTCTTATTTTAACATCTCTTCTGGATTTTATTTAAACTGAGTGTATCAGTGTGAGCAGTTTCCACCAAATGTTACCTAATGCGTGCCAGTTTATTTTGAACCATCACGAACATATCAACCTTATCCTGGGATAGACAGTATTACTCTGTTTTATTTTAATACATTAAGGTATCAACGGCACTCAGGGAACTAGATAAATCCCATTAAAAGGCCTGTACTTCGATGTAAAAAGGGATTATAATGGACTTCGTTCAGCAAATTGATTCGTAGAACAATTTATTGTCTTCTTTCCATATTCGCGGTAACAATGTGTTCATGGAGACAACCTGGATTAAAAAAGAAAAATTACTTTAAATAATTTATTCGTATGTCAGTTCAGAAATCTGAATGGCGGTAAAGAAAAAAAAAGTCTGATGTGAATACCACATGGCTTCCTTATACGTATACACATACAGTATTATGCACATTTTTTCCTGCATTTCATTAAAATTATTTCCTCGAATTTCATTACAGATATACACTCATTTGCACAAAAGAATCGAAGCACCAAGAAGGACTTTTGCTCTCCTGGCGAAATTTGGTACGCAAAAATATCTTGATCGAACCTGCAAATGATAGACCATGCAAAAATTTCAAGGCAAATGAACAGGAATTGCGATTATAGCGTGCATTTCTAGTGCGCAATTCGCAAAGTATAAAACTAGTAACAGAGGCGGAAAATTTATCTTTTTTTGTTGCTGCCATTGTAATTGCGTAAAGAAACAACTAAAAGTGCCATTACGACGATATCCAAGACCTTACAGACACCTAAACGAATTCAAACGTGGTCGCATTTTAGTGTTGCGTGAAGATGGGGGGTCATAATAAGCAACTGGCCACCACCTGCAGCGTACAGACAGTACTGTGCAAAGATGTTGGCAGCAATGGTTGCTACAAGGAAATAACCGGCGAAATGAAGGCTCTCGAAGTCCAAGGAGCACAAACGCGAGGCAAGATAGGATCATTGTTCGCCAGACCCGAACCGCCTCAACGGTCGACTATTCAACGCATTACAGCCACGTCCTATACCTCTCGTGGTACCGTTCACCACCTCACGGCGAATGTCTGAGGCGGGGGTTACGCTCACAGAGGCCTTTAAGACTTGACGCTAACAAATTACGCCTCCAGAACTAAACTCAAAATTTGAAGATATTAACAAGTAGCAGAATTACGTTACAGGGCTCAGACTATCCTGTTTCCTAAAAGAGAGTTGATAATCTAGTGGCAGCAACGTAATAGCTGTTACTCCACGTTTAATCAGCAATAAATGCTAAGCCGAAGATCACGCTACAACAAGCACAGAGGCTGCTCACACTCTCTAACTTTTCTCTCTAGAACTTAATACTTAAACCTTTCCTCCCACTAGTAGAATTTATATTACTTCACGCGCTCTACCAAATTTAAATATTCTAGCATTGACAATTAGGGGAATGAAGGCTTATAGGAAAGGAACTTCAAATTAAAACAAATTGGTTATTTAAAACAAAACATTTTCCATGTCTCGAAAGCACGGCTTCGGATATGTATTAGATTTATATATAGCATTGCTATAACACAGGAATTTTGATGCAAAACCGGACTTTTTCTAAAATGGCATGCCAACGTCTCAAATTGTACCAAACTGCCAAGATTCGTAAAAATCGCACGAGTAGTTATTAGAAAATTATCTCTAAAAATTTGAGTTCCTCAATGTTAATTGAATTTGATACATATTTATTGATACCTCTTTTTTTATTAAACTTACTTGATTCATTCTTCAAGAATTCGAAATTTAGACTTAATCCAAATATAATTCGCGCATTTGTTTTAGGATTTAATTTTAAAATTTGTATTTTAAAATATTTTTTGGAAACATTTTGGAAATTAATTTTTGGAAATTTTTTTTGTATAACCTATAAAAGTTTTAACATCATCTTAAAGAAGATGTATTTCTAGACCCGCTTGTAAAAATCAGGGCTTTTTGTTAAAATGTTTCCTTAGATATACATGAATTTACTTACTAGCGCGTTTTGAAATGTGGCATATATGTTATAAGCGATAATAATACCAAATGTGGTTTACGCACTTTATTAAAATTATTTGAAAGGTATGAACGATGTCCTTTTTTCCTCCACTCGTGTACAATGAAAAAAAAGGGAAAGGGAAATAGGTTGCTATAAATTAGTTCGCCAAGTGAACTATTCTTAACGCAAACTGAAAAAAAACATCCAAGATTAATTTTATAATTTCGCCGTTAATTTTGCATCAAATTTTACAGAATTCAATATTTAGGTACGATTTGAGTCTTAGAATCGAAATATGGAAAAGAATTGGCATGCCATTTAAAAAAAATCCGATTCGGGTTAAAATTACACATTAGAGCAATGTTATATATAAATCTAACATACATCCTTAGTCGCGCTTTTGAGTTCTGAAAAACACAATTTCAATTTCGTCAATCGGCCTAGTAGAATGCGAGATATAAAACTGTCCCCCCTCCCTTTTTTTCGCGCAGTGTACCTTTTTCAGGTATTCGTTTGAAGTCTTTTTTCCATGCTGAAGTAATGAAGAACGGTTTTTCATTCTCCGATTATGAAGAATCCCTATCTTGCACTTCTGAATTTTAAACCATGTTTTTTTGTTTTCACAGCGTTTTTGAATTCTGGAATCGCAAAAGCTCTTCGAAAATCGCAAAATATCCTGAAGTGGACGTCTTGTTTACATGCGATATTATGAAAGAAGAATAAATTTTAAATTAGGAGACAAAATTTATCATTTCAAATAGTAAGCTGTTGCTAGAAATTTTCTTAGCAAAACATTTGCTTTTTAAAATTCTTTATCAATATCTCATTAAAACATGTAAGCTTTCTATGTAAATCAGAAACAATCTGCTACTCTTACGGTGTGTATCTACTTATGGGTTAAATTTATAAATTCGTATAATGTGTTATATTTCATAATTTTTAAGTTTAAAGTACAAATATGCGGTGGTTATCATAAATTAAGGGAAAATCAGAAAAATAGCGATAACTCCCTCAAAAATAAGCCAAACCGTGTAAGATTTGACTATGTTGTCGAGAACGAGCAGCTGAGTAAAACTGCAACATGCAACTGGCGCTGCACTCGGAATATGTCATCTGAGAGGAGCATGAAAGTCCATGTTTGAGAGCAAGCCCACATATTTCACTGTGATAGTAACATCAGAAATATGAAATCACCAATTCGTAACAATGACCTCCAGGCATCATTTGCCTGCAGAACTACGATTGAGAGCCATTGGTAGATTAGAAAGAGGACAAAGTCAAACAGAAGTGGCATATAGCTAAATGTGAGTCTTTCTGTGGTTCATAGACTTGAAGGCAATTTCAAACCACAGATTCAGAATCTAGGAGGTTCAGCCAAGGACGGCCAACTGCTACTACGAGCGCCGATGATCGATATTTGACATTATATGCACGCAAGAATAGAACCGCTACTCTGACTCTTCTTAGACCCTCCCTTGCTGCAGCCACGGGAAGATTGGTGTCAATGTCAACTGTGCGTAGAGGGCTTCACGAAGGTGGTCTGTATGCGAGGCGACCAGCCATTTGCGTGCCGCTCACGTCCCACCGTAGGAGGGACCGTTTGCAGTGAGCACGGGAACATGTCCACTGGACGAATGATCAATGGAGGATTGTTCTCTTTACGTATGAGTCCAGGTTTAGTCTAGAAAGCGGTAGTAGGCGTTATTTGGTATGGTTATTTGGTATTTGGTTGGAACCCGTTATCATCCGTCAAACATCCATGAAAGAGATGCGGAAGCGGCAGTGTGTGTGTTTGGGGGGGCATCTCTTTGGGTGGACGCACAGACCTCCATATCTTTCCAAGGGGAACCGTGAATACTCAGATGTATAGAGGTGACATCCTTGATGCTTGTGTGCGCCCATATGCCGGGGCAATAGGTGATGCTTTCCTGTTACAGGACTACAACGCAAGACCAGACAGGGCTCTCATCGTAGCTGATTATCTTCAACATTAAACAATTATGCTCATGGAATGGCCGGCTCGATCACGGGGCTTGAAACCTATCGAGCACGTTTGGGATGCTTTAGGGAGACGTGTAGCTGCTCTCAGTCCGTCGCCTCAGACCTTTGCCTCGCTTGCAACTACTTTACAAGAGCAATGGCTCTCGCTTCCTATGGAACTGATAGAGCGCATAATTGAAAGCATCACACATCGCTGTATGGGCTGTATTGCTTCTAGAGGCGATCATATTCCATATTGAAGATTCTTTTCCTATTGCAAACTGACACCTTCGATTTGTTCGTTTTATACATGTGCTAATTTCTATACTACCATAATTGTCTTGTAATTTCTTTTTATGTTATTTGATACCTTACAATGTGTTGTATATTGTGGGTAAGTTTCATAAATTCTACATGTAACTTTTTCAGTCATCGTGATTTTGTGATTTTTCCTTAATTTATGATAACCAGTACATTATGTAAATTGAAAACGTTTGCTAATACAATATTGAGACCAAAAAATTATGTTACACATTTTTATGGAGAAAGTGACTGAATGACTCTTTTTCAGTCAAATAATGTTAAAAAACGAGAATACATTTATATTGGCAGACCTTAATAATGTGAACAAAGCTATGAATTACATAGCTAGCACCATAGCATTCACCGACCTTATAATTAAGGAAAAAATAGATTTAATTGTAATATAGAATGTAATGGCTGTCTTAAATCCCATTCATAGATCGAAGTTGTCAACAAAGAAGTAAGTTATTTCTCAAAGAGATTAGATTTAATTCTGTCATCTAAAAATCTTTACATAAGTTTCGCTAACAGTTATGTTAGCGAATGAAATCAAGATGAATGAAATGTATAAAAATCTATTTAAAGCGATTAAAAACATATTTTGAAACGTAAAATAAAAAAAAATGGCACAATGAATGCATAAATATTTATTCCTTTATTATTACGAAAGTAGGAGAGAAAATAAATCCAATTAACTTTCAACAAAGGAAACTCATTTAAAATGCATACAATGTCCTACAACGTAAAATCTTTATTTTATTTAATTCTTCAAATTATACTTATTCAAAAACTTTAAGAAAACCTAGAATAATGCTCAGTATACTTAGTCGTTTATAGAGATTAATTTTTGCATATATCATATGAATGTATAAAAATTCAATGAATTATTTATATGTCTGTTAAAAGAATTCTTTCGGCATTTTGTAAATTCCGCCAAAAAGTCTAATATTCCCATTGTTGTTTTAAACTGATTTCGCTCACTTTTTGAAGCTGGATTATCTGCTATTTATTGCATTAGGGAGTATGACTTTTGCTAAAAAGCTTATTAAGTATAGAACCTAATGTATTTTTACTTCCTTGTACGAAGTAAAAGAAGTATTGAAATCGCAAAAAAAATTTCGCGTATTATATTTAAACGAAAATATCTATTTTGACCGTTCTCTAATCAATTTGGAAGACGTTTTTGCTTGGCTTTTGTACGTACGCTAAAAACAAAGGAAAGGTTTTTTCAAAACGGATTGTAAAATGGATTTAAATGGACTTCAAAGGGATTTTTTTCATGACATCTACCTGTAGGTATATGAATATGTACGTAAGTCTGTACATACCTATGTATGTAATATGTATGTGTCTTGCATAACTAGAAATCGATTAGCAGTAGAACGTTGAAATGTTGTACATGGAACATGTAATTGTGCACCGAGTTGCTTTTTAAAATCTAGTTACACGTTTTTCATTGCAATCGGAAGTACCAAACATATGCAGGACGTAAATGTTGCGACAGACTTCTAGGGGAGATAGGGCACATTATAAGGATTAAGAATTGCATGCCCGGAAATGTCAGGGGTAAGTGGTAGCAGGGGTAGAAGATGGGAAAAGAAGCAAGAATGATTAATTTGAAACACTTATTGGATATGAATAGAAATGGTGTAGGACAGCTTGAATGTTACAACAGATGTTCGAAGCTTGCATCATCAGAAGCCAAACATGCCTGACACCGACTAACCATTGATTGCCCGACATGTTCAGACACACCGTGAGTTTCCTTGATTGTAGCAGGTGCGCAGGCGAGTCTTGTCACGAGATCCATTTCAAACACAAGAAGATCATGATACATGACACTTTTGATGGCTTCCCATAAAAAGAAATCAAGGCTCGATAAATCCGGTGAGCGTGGGGTCAAGAAACTGGTCCACCCCGTCCAATCCATCGATGGGAATGATCTGTTGAAATGGTTACGAACATCCAGTCCAAAATGAACAGGGCCCCTTCATGTTGCAATCACATGTTGCACCTCACATTTGGTGGAACATCGTCAAACAAATCGGGAAGAACCTGCTCCAGAAAGATCAAATAATTCGCGGCATTCAGATGGGCCGTCGGTGTCAGGCATGTTTGGCGTCTGATGGTGCAAACTTCGAGCATCTGTTGTAACATTCAAGCTGTCGTACACCATTTGTATTCATGTCCAATAAATGTTTCAAATTAATCACTCTTGTTTCTCTTGCCATCTTCTACCTCTTCTACCACTTACCGCAGATCTTTCCGGGTATAGGTTCCTATGCAATTCTTAATCCTTATGATGTGCAATACCTCCATTAGAAGTTTATCGCAACATTTACAGTACACCTTGTATATATATATATATATAATAAAATTCCGTAGTCAAAAATACAATTAAAACCCTAACTTAAATTTCGTCTTTTCTTTTTGTTTTTTCCCCCAGTCACAATACTAAATGCATGTTCTTTTCATTTTAATGGCGACGATCTCTTATTTGAAAGTACGTGGAATTAAATCCACAGCCCCGTAGTCAAGTTGATTTTCCCGCCTTTACTACACGTACAGTTATTGAATGTTCTGGAAATATTTAAAGCGAACTGGGTTGGCTGACGAGGATGACGTCATTTCTTGGAAGCTCCGCTTTTCCAGAGGTTTATAAAAGGACTCGCAAAGGAATGTCGAGGGGTCTTTTCATTAATGTAACGATGGAGTAAACTTTAATACAAAAAGTTATTAGTCGTTCTTTTTTATTTACTCTGGGGATCTGACTTTTGTAACTGCTGTTTTTCATGGAAATTAATAAATGGATTCTGTTTTATCTTTAAACTTATCGTCTGATACTTTGAGCTACGACTACATTTGGTACATCACACAACACACACAC
>KK114338.1:364523-380575 GCA_000611955.2 Stegodyphus mimosarum | reverse complement strand
TATGATGGGAAAATGGGGAAGGGTACATATATGTACCCATTTTATATATGTATGTATGTATATATATACCCATCTCCTTACTAGGCTTAAAAGTCCTTACCCAGCCTTATTTTCGCAATCGTTGGTCTTAGTAAGATACTTCCAATTACAGACGTATTTTAACTGACAAAAATATTCATGTTCGTGCAATAAAGAAATTACTATTCAACAAATAGTGAAATCTAACTTTAAAAGATGTCTTCCAGTTCCTACACTTGGGAAATTCATGTTATGAAAAAATAATTATAAAACGTTTGACTCATTGATAGACGAAAAACATTGATCGGGATATTTAATTTCAAAATTTGCAATTTTTGATGTCCTTTTCAACGTACCTTGAGGAATCGGTTATTCGAAACAGAATAATTCCAGGAAATAAGTTTAAATGAAATGCAGCAAAAAAAAAATGTGTGTAATTTAACAGGCGATACAAGGAAGTCATGTGGTGTTCACATAAATTTTTTTGAAAAATCGCATAATGATAATACTAACATAATTTTAATATAATGCTTTAGTTTAATGAAGAAATGTTGTCCTCGGAAAAAGTATGATTAAAAAAAAGGAAATCCTATCAGTAGTTTTGAGTTAATTAATTTTCTTAGCTAAATTCCCTTGAAAATTAATATCAGCAGATGCTTCCAAGAAGGTTAATTATCAGATTAGATTAGATATATGAGTACGGTTTTACGAAATTATTTTACATGTCTGAAAAACAATTTCGTAAAGAACTTTGTGACAGAAATTATCCGTAAATATATCACGCAGTAAAACCACAGAACCTCTATAAATCATTCGTTCCTTTGGTGAAAGTATCTTAAGGTGAAAGTATGAGCAATTTTGCTTCTTCAGGCAAAGTCATATGAGGTAAAAGAAATTTTTCTTATGGCTTAGAAAGGGAGAATAATATGATAAATGTAAAGTTTGATTGTCTTAATCTGGAAATTACAAACACAGGAATAAATTAACCACTTTCTTCTTAGATAAGATTCATTAAAAGTTCAAAACAGTTGACATTACACTTGAAATGATCCCCTCAATTTCTTTCCTACTTCATATCGGATAATATTCAAAATTACTTTTCTGAGTAATGGATTCTACTTTTCCAATATATGGTGCTGTTTAATAAATTACGATTGTCTGACAAACAACACAAGAATAAGGCACTCATCTGTTATTTTAAGAAATGAAACAATAACGAAAAGATAAAGTAACCATCATTACTCGAAATTTTGCAATTTTCTTACCATTATTTTTTATTTAATTTGTAAGCAATAAAGCTGTTTATGATAAAAATTGCAACGAGTGCAAAGAAACTGCTTTTAATCTTTTTTATTTTATATAATACATTAAAATGAGAAATGTAGAAGCTTTCGCAGGTAGGTGCTTCTTCTGGGATAAGACAAGTGTTCCTTTCTTTTGCTTCGATCCAATGGTTTTACATTATTTTATTTGTCATAGCTTTATGGGCTCGTGACAGAAACGATTTATAATAATTCTACAGTTCTCCAGCTTGCTTTGGTTTTTCAATAACTGGTTTTTATTGCTTTTAGTTATACATCACGTACTTAGAAATTACCTATGAGATTTCCCATTCTGCATTTTAATGCGTCCCAAAAAATTAAAGCAATTACCAGCAACACTTTCTTTAGCCAGCTGTTATTTTGTTGCAATGGGCTTTATTGCCAGTAATAAAGCTATTACATTCTTAAAGAAAAGTAAGTTCGAGCACGTGATAAGGGAAGAAAACGTGGGGAATGCATTCATTTAGCAGCAATAACTCTCCTGCATTTATTAAATATAGAATTATATTATACCTATATATATTATTACTTTAAGAGTTTAGTTGTAGCCTTACTTTTTATTTAAATTTTTTATTACATGCCTTACATTTTATTTAAATTATGATTATACGAATTGTTCTTTAGCTAAACAATAATAGGCAAAATAAAAAAGCGAAAAGCATTTGAAAAATCTATTGCAATACAACACTGCAATACAAAAATCTGTTGCAATACAACAATTGTTAAACCACATTTTGTTTAAAGCAGATGTGTACATCACATGACTTCCTTGTACAGAATATTAAATTATACGCATTTTTTCCTGCATTTCATTCAAACGTATTCATTTGAAATAAATATGCTTCGTTGATAGCGCATAAACCGCAATAGAATAAATGCACTCTTTAAAATTCACTATATTTATTTACCAAAGCGACACTCTGCAGCTAGGTTCACTTAACAGCGTTACATCTCATTCATTTTATAACTCAGAAGTACAAAATTTAATCATCTGAAGAATTATCTAATCGTTGCCACATGTTCTATTCAAATACTATAATAAATCTAAAACGATGTATAAAAGAAATTAAACAAATAGAAAAGAAAGAGTTTTTCACAAATGATTCAGCGCCACATAACTACTCATAAACATTCTCCTCTGTCCGAGACAGACTGGCGACAATATTTGCTGCGATTAGCAAACACTTATTTTCCCGAATTTCATTAGAGATGTATTTCTCATTCAATTAATTCAGTTTTAACTTCGCGACAAGCCAAAAAGACATAAAACCTCAAAATATCTTCATTAAAAATTAAAAATATAGAAAAAAAGTAAAGCTACAAATACAGTTAAAACAATAAAAAATTACAATTAAAAATAGAATTTATACGCAAAAGCAAGCAATTCGGCCAATAGGCAACAAGGCAGATTTTCGGTGCACAAAAATCAGTTTCATTTTGTTTCCACTCGGCAAAAAGACACTGAAGGTGCAGAAACTGAATTGGCTATTCCGCTAAGTTTCAAATGCAGACAAATATGGCTGCTATGGTAAACAAAATTAGGCTTAAATAACTTTCAAATTGTTGGTAATTCTACAATTATTGAATACAATTAACTAAAGGCATAAAAACTCTAACCGGAACATAAGAACTGCATAATTCAATCATTTTTAAAGCAAAAAATGGTCAACTTATCAACTTATAAGAACAAAAATAGAAAGAGCTCACGAAGCCGAGTAGCATAGTGGGTGTATATATATATATATTGAATTGAAATAAATACGCTCCGTTGATAGCACATAAACCGCAATAGAAAAAATGCACTCTTTAAAATTCACTATATTTATTTACCAAAGCGACACTCTGCCGCTAGGTTCACTTAACAGCGTTACAATATATATATATATATCTTTATATAATTTTGATACTGCCGACTGCAACCAAAACGTGATGTTCAGAACTACATATTATAATAGTCCTATGTACAAAATTTCAAAGTTTTGAGGCCAATCGCTTTTGAGTTATGCGCGATAAATACCTACATACATACGTACGTACAAACGTCACGGAAAAATCTCTTCTGAATTCATTTTAAATCAGCTTTATAATTCGTTTGAGGAAAAACAGTCCTATATTCTGTCCTTACGTAGAGATGCCACTAAAAAATATCGTTAAATTGCATTCGATAGAGGTCAAAATGGATATTTTCATTGAAATATAATACCCGGAAGGTTTTGTGATTACAATACTTAACTTTACGTCGTAGAAGGAAGTAAAAATTAGGCTTAGCTGCACTTAAACAGCTTTTAAATTGTTGATAATTCTACAAATATTGCTTGCAATTTAACTAAAGGTATATACACCTTAACTGAAAGATAAGAACCACAGAATACAATCCTTTTTAAAGCAAAAAATGCACATTGTACCAACATATAAGAAATGTTCTAAGACTACTCATTTTTGAGTTACGCGAGATGCTGATGTGGTAAACACATGGCATCCTTCTATGTCCTATTAAACTTTGCACATTTTTTGCTGCCCTTTATTTCAATTTATTTGATTAATTTTTATTATTTAATGGACCGATCCTTCAAAGCAAGTTGGAAATGACACCAAAAGTTCAAAATTGTAAAATTAAATATTCCGATCAATTTTTTTCGTCCCGGAACCAAACTTCTCATAATTTCGTTTATTCACAACGAGCATAAATTTTCCTCAAATATAAGTATACGAATCGAGAGACTTGATGTTAGATTTCATTGTTTATCCAAAATTATTTTTTTTAAAATTGACATCCCGAAACATGAATATTTTCGTTATTTAAAACACTGCTATAATTGGAAGTAATGACTACGACGAGAGCTTGCGAAATTAATGCTCTTTTAAATTAATGCTCAATAAAGAAAATGAAAGGTTCAAAGCTAGGTGTTATAGCTGTCCCAAACACAAAATTTCAACGTTCTATGGCTGATTTTTTTTAGTTATGCGAGGTACATAACCACTTTACGTGTGTACAGCTGTCACGAAAAAAATCTCTCCCGAATCCATTTTGAAATCTGTTTCGGAAAACGATTCCTTTATTCTGTCCGTACATACAGACGTTATAAAAAAGAGGGGGGGATTGGGGATCAGTCAAAAGTGGTATTTCGATTGTAATCTTGAAACCAGAACGTTTCCGTGATTACAATACTTTATTCATGCGTGCACATAATGTCAAATATCGGTCATCGGCGCTCGTCGTAGCAGTTGGCCGTCCTTGGCTGAACCTCCTAGATGCCGAATCTGTGGTTTGGCATTACCTCCAAAGTCTATGAACGACAGAAAGACTCACATTCAGCCATCTGGTTATATCTGTTTGACTTTGTCCTGCCTCTAGTCTCCCAGTGGCTCTCCATCGTAGTTCTGCAGGCAAATGATGCCTGGAGGTCATTGTTCCGAATTGGCTATCTCAGATTTCTGATGTCACTGTCACAGTGAAATATGTGGGCTTGCCCTCAAACATGAACTTTTATGCCCCTCGCAGATGACGTATTCCGAGTGCAGCGGCACGAATTTGCATACTGCAGTTTTACTTAGCTACACTTGCTTGGCAACATATTCAAATTTTACACGGTTTGGCTTATTTTTGAGGGAGTTATCCCTATTTTTGTGATTTGTCCTTAATTTATGATAACCAGTGTAGTTATTCTTCTCCTTTTCTGTACTTTGAAGTTCTCATAAAATATATTTATTCCTCAATTTTTATTAAAATCTATACATTAGTTTTTCTTAAATAATTTTTAAAATTGGGCAGTCGTCATAGCGACCTCTCCTCTGCGTTACGTTCCTTTTTTCTCACATGATGGGGGGGATGGCTTTATTACTACTTGGGTCATTTCAGCAGCTGTCCTGATAAGAGATAGTGCCAAATTGGAAAATACTGACTTTTGATAGAGTTATTATCAGAATTAGCGAAACCACATATGGAATGAAGACTTCAAAAGCCAACTGTGAGCCGAGAAATAAAAATGTGCATTCCAGTGCTAGGGGTTTCCAGCAGAATCTATTCTACCCAGATGTAAGTGATATCCTTGGAAAGTATAAAACATGCTCTCTTTGTCCCTCTAGACTGAGAAGAATGACTGCCTATCTATGTTTCAGCTGCAAGAGTCTGATAATGAATGTGTCAAGAGAATTTGCAAAAATTGTGTTGAAAATGCTTAAAATAATGTGCTCTAGTTTTTTAACATTCTTTATATACAATCCTTTTTCTTTTGCATTATTTTAAATAATCCAGATTTTGTAGATGGGAAATTTATTAAATAGTTGAGTTTGTACGCATTTGCAAGTAAGTAGTGTTTATTTTATTTATTTGATTAAGCGTTCCGTACTTTTTCATATACGATTTAAAAATTAATTTTTAGTGCATTAATTTTAGAGTTCTAGTATTAAATAATTACTTCAATATAACAAGCAAAGTGTATTAATGTTTATATAATGACAAGAGTACATTAGTTTGAAATTTTATATTTTTAAAATGCATAAAATAGAGAGCGGTCTGAGAGGCCCCTGCTCTGTATTTACGTAACAGAAAATGAAAGTCTCTACTTAACGGTTAAGGAAGAAAGCTGATATTTTGCGGAATACCGTATTAATCTGCATACAAAAGTTTATTTTTAGCTTCAAATGGCTTTCTTAAAACGTTCATCCATCCGATTTTACAATTTATTATCTTAAACTAACTTAAAGAACAACATTTTTCGCTTCTCATTAAGGAATTTATAGAACAAAATGTTGATTCTTTTCAGGAAAATATATTTTTGTTATTTTCCATTTTATGCTATACATCTCATTTACATTTTGCTAATTTTTGCTTTTATTTCTTCCAGAATATACGTCTTCTTTCAGAATACTACTTTCAAAATTCTTTCAGAATACTACATGCTCAAAGTTTGTAACGTGAAATGAAGTAAAATAATTCTTCTATGAATTCATTATTTTGAGGATTAACGTAAGATTATGACACACTTACATATCTCCTCTTAAATGGCTTGTTGGTTTAAAAGATAAAGGGCATTCAAGATTCAGAAAATAAAATCAAAATTTAAAATTATAATTTTTAGAAATTCCTCTTCCTTTGAAAAATTTTGCTTTGTTTTAATAACCAGAGTTTTAAATTTTTTCACATATTTAAAGCATTACGTTGCTCCCCAAACGCAAGTGGCTTATTTTAACTATTCAGTATCATGTAACATGGGAGAGTATGAACTTGAATGAAAAATATCTTGACATCATATAACTATGCAAAATTAATATTTTAGCATTACGTGCTAATGGAAAAAATCCAAATCAGGCAAGTGCCTAAATTTTTGCCAAAAACTCTTTAAGAAAAATTATAGCGCAAAGTTTTATAGAGGCAAATTTTTTTAAATTAAGGTTACATTTTCTTCGGGAAAAATACATACACTGGTCAATGAATTAGAAACCTTTGAGATCTTCATTTGAATGCATGTTTGGTAAGGAGTATGGAAATTTTTTCTTATGACGTGGATTACACGCGCAATCATAAAAGGAAAGCGTACATATTTGGGTTAAATC
Organism: Stegodyphus mimosarum; assembly: GCA_000611955.2. Lineage (NCBI taxonomy): Eukaryota > Metazoa > Arthropoda > Arachnida > Araneae > Eresidae > Stegodyphus > Stegodyphus mimosarum. Next base: position 373,679 of record KK114338.1, on the reverse strand, counting down.
TGAAGTTCGAAGTCAAAAAGTGGTCAGATGTTGTTAATCACGTCTGAAGCTTCTTTGACACGGTGGTTTTTAAGTTATAAGATGTACAAGCCGAGCTTAGTTGCTAAGCAACCAGACCTCTCTACGTCAGAATAACTGGTTTAAGGATTTTGCTTTAAAGCTCTAACTTTTCAACTTAATGCAAAGTTGGTGTAAGAACCATCAATCACGGCGCATCAAACACCGGTCGATGGTTTCGGTGAGTCAGCTATACATTTATGTATGCTGTGGATTTGTTGCTCACAGAAGTCTTAAGAACATGGCCTTGACTCAGCTACGCATTTATGCATGCCGTGGATCTGTTGCTTACAGAAGTTTTTTGAACATGACCTTTGCGACTGCACTGCGGTTCCCTTGCTGCGTTTATTAAAGGAAAGTGTTGAAGATAGCATTGTCTTCACTGGTAGTGGAATCAAAACGATTGTGCAAAACACTGATGACGGATGAAAGCAAATTCAATTTTAGTAGTAATTTTTTATTCTTGATATATTTTCATTCAGAAGAAGTCTGGAATCTTTCACAGCATATTTTTTGAAAGCTTCTATTTCTGAATTAATAGTTTACATGCTTGAAAAGAGATTATGATAATTCGATACTTTGCCGTTGCTCTGGCTTTTAGCGAATATATTATTTACTCTTGTCAAATACCTAACCTGTCAAATACCTTGAAAGTCATGATAGCATGAAAAGGCCAGAAAAAACTGAATTCTTCGGTGAGATGAAAACTGAATAAGGGATTGGAGACAAAAAACTTTGCTTCTGCAATACCGCTGAGCCGCCTAAGGTTGTAAGGTTTTAGTTTAAACTAACAAAGTTTTATTTTAATTTCCCTTTCCCATGTGTTCTTATTTCAATTTCCTGTTAGAATGAGCGCGCGTTTCAGCTTTATGCTAATTTGAAGTGGAGCCAAGTTTGTATTTAAGCATTAGCAAGGAACTTCTCGGTGTGAGAGAGCTTTTAGTCTCAGAGAACTGCTGCTCTGTTCGACGTGCGCCTGCTAGCTAGTATTTAAATTCTAAGCCTTAGCGCTGTTACCCTATTACTTATTGAAATAATCTAAGTGTGTTAGTATTAGCTAAATCTGATCATTTAGAGGACAACCTCGCGTTTATAGCTCTGTGAGCAACGACTACTTAATTTCTATTTTTCGTTTAATTTATTTGATTGTTCAAGTTAGACCCAAGTGCGGTCATTATTTTCTGTTATCCCTCCCGAGTTGGGAAGTGGCTGTACATAATTGTGGTTTGATAAAAGAGGATTTTAAATCCTTCTTAAGTTCAGTTATTCTACAACTTAACCACAGAATTCTACCACAGAACATAGCTGCATTCAGCTCCCTGTTCAAGATCAGGACTTCAACTACCTCACGAATATGTTCGCCGAGAGTATGTACCGAACACTCAGTCCTGACTACGTGAGTGAAGACCTAGTGAAGGCGGTGACTTTCAAATGCGGGCTTGGATTGTAAATTTATTAGCCACTGCTAAATTGTATATTGCATACTGCAAATACAAAAGCATCATTAAACAGAGAAAAGTAAGTAGAAATACACAAATGACAACGATACTTAACTAACTAAATTCTAGATTAAATGAAATAAATACTTGATTAAATAGGTAATTTGATAGTGTGGATGCAACTCACAAGTTCAGAGTTGAAATTATCAAACTCGATTAACTCTGATATGTAAGCAGTGCAGAAAAGTTCAGTTAATTACAAAATATAAAAACGGAACTCTGGCAGAAAAAGCAGAGACTGCGCCCTCAGTTCTGCGAGTCATGAGAAATACAGATAAATTCAGTGCAGAAGAGAAAAATTGCACAGTAAATTGAATCTCGGATCATTTTCAAGGCACGAAGCTAACTGTGCCTTGAAATTGTACAGTTAGTTTCGTGCTTGGAAATGGAAGCATGTAAACAGCTACACAAAGTTTATACCTAACACAAAATTCTGTGATCGAATAGCGGTACACAGACGAGCGTTTATAATCCTAAGTAAGGGTGTTTAAAAATGGATGAGGCTCGGAGTTTTGTTTACCAATGATGCTCAGTCTAAACGAATTGCTGTCATGGTTGAAGATCTTCAAAACTAAAGATAATGTTTGGGTAGCTTAGCCAAAATATGCATCTGACTTTGACATTACTAAGCCTTAAGCAGACGAGGTAGGGAAGTCTAGCTCTCTCGTCGAAGTGTCTAGAAGTTCAAGTCTACCCCTTTGGCAAAATCGATTTTGATTAACGCATTTGTTATTAATACTGAAAGACTTTGTGAAGTATGCATTCTGCCAAATATCATATGTTCTATTGAATAATTCTATTTTGAAGGAAGGGCTTAACACAAATTCTTGCCACCAGAATGTATGCATAGTTGGGCATTTATTGCTTTAGCATTATTCAACTTGTAAAAGCTATATAAATACTTATTTTTAACTTTTCCGTATTTTTTACTAGTATAGTGATTGTTCCATTTTAATAATTCATTTTTATTATCCTTTGATTCTGAATAATATAATGCTCTTAAGCATGAAAATGTCTTTCTTGCACTTTCAGGAACCTGTAACTATTTTCAAAGCAATTAATTTTATTTTTCATTTCTGGATCGTAAGGATTTAATGGATATTTCTTCGGATTCATTAGATCATTTGAAAGTCCATAACTGCTAATTTACCAGTTATAGAGCAATTCATAATATCTGATGAGCAGAAAAACGTTCATGATATGATTCCTGTTTTTGATTGTTCTGCCAATGAACTAATGAATTTTTTTTTCTATCTTTGGAACAAAGAAATTTCTATTATGTTTGCTTTCATACAGCCATGGAAGATGAAACCATGGGAGTCTGCAGGGGCTTCCGTTTGTATTCTGAGGTGTTTGATATTTACGAGAATATACTGTTTAAATATTACTCTTCTTTTAAACAAATTAAAACATCGTCAATAAAATACATTAGAGTTTGTTCATTATTTTAAAATTATTAGAAATGTTTTTGAATGTTTGTCTTACCTTTTCCAAACGATAATAAAGATGAATTTACCTGTTGGGGACTTTTTTATCTTCAAAATGCAACAATCGAAGAATATACAGAAAAATCTTTTAAGAAAGTTTTTAACATTTCCTTACTCAACCAGTATCCTCTATGATCTTTTTCTTTTGAATTTTGACCCTTTAAGAGCTTAAATAACTCATTAATATTTATGTTCTTTAATTTAATGAAAGGATTGCTTCTGCTTTTTAAGCTAAACAAAGAAGAAAAGTTAGGGCTGAGCCAAGAATGATGCCCTAATACTTGTTTTGCACGGCAATTTGTTGATTTTTTAAATTAGTGTCGAATTTTCGATCTTGTTTTACTAGATAATACACTGGTGTACAAAACGTAAGCAACAATGTAAAAATTTAGCAAATAACCATGAAATTGCAGAAAAGGGGGTATGGAGATTTGTACAATGAACACGTAAGTAAGTAGAAACGTCATGCGTAGGCAAATATCAGGAACGAAACGTCAGAGGCGACGTGAGCGTACACAAAACGCGTGATGTCGGCGCGCGAAGTTAAATAGTAGACTAAAAGGAAGGACGGAGACGCAATTCAACATATTCGCTGCAAGTGCCAGTGAGTCAGTTCGTGAAATATGGCTAGAAGAAATCACCTGGACGACTTCACACGTGGAAATAACTGATCGGAAAGCTGGAAGAGGTGCGTACTGTCACCAGTGTAGCTGCAGAGTTCGGAATCAACCAAAGTGTCGTTTCCCGCGCTTGGAAAGCGTTCCAAACCACAGGTACAGCTGTTAGAAAGGTTGGTGGTGGCCGTCCAAGGACGACATCTGCAGGGGATGACCGATATATCGTCCTGCAGGCGAAAAGAGGCCGACAGCAGTCAGCAACTCTGTACAGCAACGGGGCGATAAGTGTCGCGGTTTATTGTGGCCAGACGCCTTCACAAAGGGGGCCTATTCGCCCGCCGTCCTAAACGCTGCCTTCCGTTGAAAGTTGGCCACCGACGCCACCGTTTACAGTGGTGCAGAGAGCACAAAAACTGGACAACTGATCAATGGAGTCGTGTCCTCTTTACGGATGAGAGTCGGTTTAGTACCAGAAGCAATTCTCAATGCGTTTTGATTTGGAGAGAGGTCGGGATCCGGTTTTATCTCAGTAACATAAAGGAAAGACACCGTACCGGTGGTCCTGGAGTTCTTGTCTGGGGAGGCATTATGCTGAACGGGCGAACTGAGCTCCACGTTTTCTACAGAAGATCTGTAACCGGGGATCGCTATTATGAGGAGATACTCCTTCCCCATGTGCGTCTGTTCCGATAATTTTTATGGATGACAATGCACGGCCACATCGGACTCTTGCTGTTGAGGAGCTACTGGAAAGTGAAGATATCACTCGAATGGATTGGCCAGCGTACTCTCCAGATTTAAATCCCATCGAACATGTGTAGGATGCTTTGGGGCGACATATTGCAGCACGCTTACATCCTCCGGAGAACACCCAACAACTCAAACAGCTGCTGATTGAGGAATGGGCACTCCTACCGCAAGAAATGTTGCACCAGCTGGTTCTGAGTATGCGGAGACAGTGCGAAGCAACCATTGCAGTGAGGGGAGGGCATATCCCATATTAAGGAACATCTGCTTGTTGTTCTTCCTCTTGAATAGACAATCATGAGTCGCGATACTATGCGTTCAATAAAGCTCGTTTTTGTTTGATTCCATACCGTATGCATTGTATTCTTTTTTCAGCTCCGATGCTTTCGTCATCCTTTACGTATATAATACTCTCCTTCATTTCAGCATTTCATGTCTCTCAGTTGATTTCTCGTGGAGTTATGGCAAAACACCCTGCTGTTGCTTCAGTTTCGCACACCAGAGTAATTTTAATATTTTTACTCCTTTTTTACTATTAAACATAAAATCTTTCATTTCGCATCTTTCTTTGAGGTTCGACTTTACGATCTTTCTATTGTGATGTTCTATTGACTTAAACTACTCAAATTCTGTATCACGAAAGTCGTGAAATAGGCTATGCTTCAGTTTTCAATGTCCACAATCAAGCATGAAATTGGCCGTTCTTTCTCATGCTCTCTTCATCTCCCGATCCAGCAGGTAACCCGAATCACTTTTCCATTACTTCCACCTTAAAGCTCTTGAATATAGTTTAATATTTTTTCTATGCTTTATTTCTTCTTTATTTAAATTTATCGTTAAATCTATCAAATGCAAAATGTCTTCAAGAATGCTACGCTAGGCTCTGCTTAAAGGCTTATCGCCCATTTTTTAAGCTGAACCAACAACAATGAAAAGAGTAAAGCAGAGAAAACCAAATCCTTGAGATAAAGTTCTTTTTTTTGCAGATAAGAGTCTTCAGAGCGTTCAAAACCGACGACAGTCCCTCTCTTCTACTTAAGTGCAAAAACGCTTTTGGAGAGTATAGTAGGTGCAGTGACACTTTTAAAAATGCCGCAACTATGGACTCTGTAATAGCTATTATCTATTCAAAAAATTAAGGTAACACATTTGTTTGAAACAAAAATTTTGAAATTATGTGAAGTAACCTTACAACTCTGAATTACTATGTATAATCAACTATGAATTAAGTACAATCAATTATGAATTACTATGTATAATCAACTATGAATTACTATGTGTAATCAATTATGAATTACTATGCACAATCAACTTTGAATTACTATGTATAATCAACTATGAATTGCTAAGTATAATCAACTATGAATTACTATCTATAATCAACTATGAATTACTATGTATAATCAACTATGAATTACTAAGCATAATCAACTATGAATTACTATGTATAATCAACTATGAATTACGATGTATAATCAACTATGAATTACGATGTATAATCAACTATGAATTACTATGTATAATTTGGTTGCTAATTCTCAGGGATTAATAACTATATTAATAACTATGCGACTCATACTCTTGACAGTTAATTACAATGTGATAGTTAATCAGTGGATTTACAATGCACTGATAAAGTAACACTTTACATTTAGAATAAAATTGCTTAGCACGAAACTCTACGTTTAAACTAACGTTACCAAGCAGTGATAAAAAGTTCCTATCGTTGGTTTCCTTTTCCCAAGAAAATAATTCATCAGAAAACAGGAAAACCGAAAGCCGCAACAATGACATAGAGAAATTATTCAGACTTCAGTATTTTCCCCTTGATTAATTTTCTATTACTTCTATTCCTCTTGATTAATTGTTTACTAACAGGACCCTTAAGTAATTCAACTCTGATGTGAATTTGGGGAATATGAAATATATTAGACTAATTAGAATATATTGCACACGTTCTGATTCTTATTGCTTATTGAAGATACGTTAAAGGACAGCTACGAAGTTTAAATGCGTATCTTTAATGTTATCAGAAAAATACCTTGTACAGTCTTTTAGAAATTTCTAAGTCAGGAAGCTCAAGAAATTTTCAATGCTCTCACCGGGATTCGAACTCCGGGTCTCCCTAATACGCTTCGAGCTTGCTATTCAGTTACGACAAGGGCTTTGGTTTGGTTTATTTGATTACGGCAAAGCACTCGAGGTCTCCCTGCCTTCGTGAAGGACCTTTTAAGAGAAGTTGGCTCGTATATACCTTACACACCGAAAATACCACGAAAACGTCCATGTAGCCAGCCCATTTGCTCGGTTTTGAACCTCGGTTTCCGACCGAACGACATCACTGGCTCAGCGAATTTATCGCTTGGCCACTGATGGGCCCGGGAAAAAGAGAAGAAATACCTTATATACTACCCCCTTTTAACTGACATTTGTGATTAGGGTACTCATTGCCAAATCCTGAGGGTAATAATAATCCTGAGGGTCCTGAGGTAATTTAGACGTTACCTGCAGAGACTTTTAGAACTTTTTGAAGTGAGGAAAGTGAGGAAATCCGCAATGCCTTCAGCGGGATTTGAACTGTGGACCTCCCGAATACGCGTTGAGCTTGCTATCTAGTTATACACGAAGGCAAGGGGAAAAGATAAGTGAAATACCTTGTAACCTTAATATATATAAATAGCAATTACATTTCATCCACCAGCTGATAATTATTATTTTCTTTTGATGGATTAAACATCAGGTATAATTAGAAGCCATTCAGAAATAAAACTGCCCTTGTAGTGCCCATAAACGGTAAATATGAGAACTGTTACATGCCTGAATTTGAAGAAATTTAATTAAAATAATACTGTATGCTTGTGGCGACGGGTGACCTTGCACTACAGGGACTGCCACACAAATTTAAGTCTCACAAATTGTTTAAAGAATTTAACACAAACACGTCATTTTTCAAAGCCTTTTCTGCACCTGGATGTTGAAACTGAAATACATATAGTTATTAGAGTAAAAGGTTAAGTACATTAGTAAGAATTTCATTTAAATATGTTTGTGTTATGTCTCTTTGTTAAAAGTCCAGAAAAAGAACATCGATTTCGTAGGCTCTCTCCATTCACTTACCGATTACACGTTTTGAATGCAAAACCGAATTTCTGCCATTCAGATACTTAAAAAACTTATTTAAATTTCATGCGATTAGCTATTCTGTTATAACTTATCAAACATATATTCTGCCATCCTTTCTTTTAATATGAAAATATAAAAACAGAAACGACTACTATCCTCTAAAACAAGAAATGAATTTGAATCCTTAAAAAACAAACCGAGCGGTTTGATGAGAATTAAAGTTGAGTTGAATTAAGATATTTTCTGCTGAAAGATAAATAATCAAATATATAAACGAAAGCTTGTAAATATTAAGATGACTAGAAAATACTGTAGAGACGTTAGATTATTTTGAAACAAGAGACCTGAAGAAATGAGCAATGCCCTCGCTGGGACTCGAACCACGGACTTCTCCAATACGCGCCGAGTGTGCTGACCATAACACCCGAAGGCATACTAAGAAGGTCGGAGAAATACCTATATAGTCCTCCTTTTAAAGGGTGACCCAATCGTCAAATCCTGGTGGTGAACAGTCGTCATTCACCACCCTTTTATTTCGGGCGGCGCTGTAGAGACATTAGTTTATTTTGAAGTAGAAGACCGGAAGAAATTAAAAGTGCCCTCGCTGGAACTCAAACATCGGACCTCTCGAATACGCGCCGAGTGTGCTGCCCATTACGCCACGAAGGCACGCTAAGAAGGGGGAGAAATACCTTATAGTACTATACGCTTTTGGCGACACGTATTGTGTTTTGCCTTGCCTTGGTTACTAGATAAAAAAACTATTGTTCTAGATTAAAAAAAAAACTACTGCAATATTGACGTTTTGACTGCTGCCTAAATAGTGAACCACACTTGATGAAGATTTTAATACCTGCTCCGATCGACGAATACTTAGCGGATAAAGCTATTTCGTTATTTCCTGAAAGCATCATCTGTATTTGCTAGAAAAAACAAAATTGATGCTATAGCAGAACAAAGAAGCAGTATAGAAGTCAAAACTTCTGTAAATGAAGGAGATTCTGCATTCAAATTATCAAAAGCAGTTCTGCAACTTCATGATTATTACACAGGTAGTTCTTGCCTTATCACCTACGATAAAGTTATTACAGATTGTTATTAGAAATATTATTATTAAAGTTTGGCTTTGAGTGACTTCATATGTGAAGGCTGATATTCATTCCTGCCCTACTACAACATAAAAACTACAAACTTTTGGGTGGTGACATGGCTTGAATTAGCAGGCTGAAAGTATAAGTTCAGCTTAAAAGCTGAAATACCGACGTCATTTTATGACGAGAGAAGTCTGTGAAAGATAGCATGTTAAGGCTGTAAGTCCTTGGAATATTCGATCGGTTATAATCAGGAAAAATGCTGTTTATTTTTAAAATTTTCTTCGTGTGTGTGAAGAAGCTGTAATCCGAATTTAATATTACAGTTTTATTTTACTTCTTTTTCGGATGTAATATTAAATTAAAATTTATTTTAAAAATTATTATTTTCTTGATTGCTTGCAAAATTGTTTCGTATTGAAGTATCTTTAGGAATCTGCATATTTCTCATAAAGAAGCATAAGAATTTCATTGCGGTGTTCTACGATTGAAAATAATGTTTTTCAAAAACATTTTTGTATAGCACCTTGCTGCA
>KK114338.1:349515-364436 GCA_000611955.2 Stegodyphus mimosarum | reverse complement strand
TTGCTGCACATCTAAAAATTATATCTAATTATTTTTTTTTAATTTAATAAAAAATGGCTCTTTATATTTCTGTTTGCTTCATTCTTGTTTTTGAAATTTATTTTCATTTCTGGTCTTTTGGGAGTTGACCTGGTGAATGCATAGTTTCTTAAAAGCTTTTACTTTTGCATTTCTCACTTGAAGAGCGTATGTAAATCCTTTTCCTTTTTATCCATTTATTGTATTTAGTTACTTTTACAGTCATTTTACGCAAAGTGTTTTGCAATACCTTTTACGTTTGCACTTTACAATACTGAGTTATGCATGTATATATATATATATGTAATAATAATTTTTTTTTATGTAAATGACGAGCAGGAATTTTAACGTCGTAGAAGTGTTGATCTATAACGAATAGGAAATTGGAGGCGAAGGCAGATTAAATCTTCATTTTTTATTTCCGCTTGTTGTGGCCACAATCAACTTGGCACATGGAATGTGCCTATTCCAAAATAGCTCACATTTTAGATCAATTTTAGTAAGAAAGAAGAAAGCAGCAGACAGCAGTCCAACTAGGACGAAGCGTAAAGAGCAAGTGCGTTACGTTCAGGGTGAAATCCCAATTCAGACTGAGTTAGTTTTGGTTTACAATGCATTTTGATTGGACAGTTAATACTTCTGTAAAATTATTACTGGTTACTTGACTTTTAGTTCCATTTACATCATCAGAATTATGTAAGAGTCATATGACAGGGATTGATCTAGAAATGACGCAGTGCAGAGAGAGGTTATTATTTTTAGAACTGAGAAGAGAAATTTACGTTGTTAATTTAATCTTAGACATATTCTTTATTTTTCTTACATATATATAATTATTAATTTTCTATTTACTATTATCTCCTAGGAAATGAAAGGTAAAACTATTGCAAACTGAAATTAAGAAACGTTAATACTTAATAGGATGTGTTAAAATTAATCAAATTTGCAATAAATTTTAAAAAGGTTTAAAATTTATAATGGTACGCTTTAAAATCGTACATTTTAAAAAAGAAGAATGGATAGCATATACAAAAATCCGCATTAATTTGGATACGATCGCTTTCGTCTCCTTCATACATTGGAAAAAATTAATTTAATCACGAAAATTATATATATATATATACCGGGTGTCTCTTAAATGTTGCGACAAACTTCTCGGAGAGGTAGGGCACATCATAAGGATTAAGAATCGCATAGGGACCTATGCCCAGAAACGTCACTGTACGCCGTTAGGGGTTGCTGTACAGGAGAGTGTTAGTGGAAAGTGAGGATTGCCTCATTCGACCGGTGGGCACCCTACGAAGAGCATAGAACCCTATACGAAAGGATAGCTTGCAGACGTGCACCTTGTATATGGAATAGTTGAGGGTAATGGACGAGCCGCTGCCCGCCTTTATCTAGAACGCTTCCCCGGCAGACATCAGCCACACCACAATTTGTTTGCACGTCTGCATCAAAATTTGTGTGACTACGGGTCATTAAAAAGTGGCAGGAGAAGTAAGGGCAGGCCACGATCCACTCGCTCGGTCGTTAGGGAAGAAAGTTTGTTGATTCGGTGGAGCATAATCCAAGGACCAGCATACGTAATATTGCCTCTCAATTAAGAATGTCTCTTACCAGTGACCATCGTGTCTTGAACGCAGAGGCCTTCCATGCCTTTCCTCTCCAAAGGGTTCAGTTACTGCTGCCCGACGACCACCTTGAAAGTGTGAGTTTTGCACAGCGGTTGTGCCAGAGATATTAATTTCGCAGCTTATGTGTTGTTCACGGATGAGGCCACATTCAATATTGATGGCGTATTTAGTCATCGCAATCAGCATTTGTGGAATCAAGAAAACCCCACAATCTGCGGCCCCAGGCGGCACAACAACGCTTTAAATGTGTGGATGGGTTTGGTCGGCGACTTCTTAGTCGGGCAGTACCTTTTACCACCCAGGTTCAATGCTACGAATTATCTGATCTCACTGGAATAAGTTCTTTCCGGCTCTCTTGACAAGGTTTCACGAAACGTGAGGCGCAATATGTGGTTCCAGTATGATGGGGCGCCTGCTCATTTTGGACTGGATGTTAGTAGCCATTTAAACAGATCATTTCCGCACCGATTGATTGTGCATGGTGAACCTGTTCTCTGGCCCCTAAGCTTACCAGATTTATCGAGACTTGATTTCTTTTTGATGGGGAACCATCAATAATGTCGTGTATCACGATCCTGTTGTGTCTGAAAAGGATCTCGTAACAAGACTCGCCTGCGAAGCTGCTACAATAAAAAAACTCCCGGTTTGTTTAAACATTTCCGGCATCGTCGGTGTCAGGCATGTTTTTGGTCTAATGGTGCAAACGTCGAGCATCTGTTGTAACATTCAAGCTGTCGTACACCATTTAGAGTGATAGAAGGTATGAAGACGATGAAAATTTGCCATCGAATATTGGGTCGAAAACCACGTTTAATAGGAGAAAATCGAAAAAAGAATTATGAACACTTTGGCGTTGAATGGAACAAAAGGACCAATAATAAATGGAAAAACATTTGTTTGACGTAAAACAGGTTTACATTGCGTCACAGTTAAATGTCAGAAGGGATATAACGAGATAATTATATAGGAATTGTTTGAAGTTGCGACCGAGAAGTGTACTGCACAACCGACACATTATGGACGAAGGATTGCCGAAGAACTGTTCATGTTTTCGCTCACAGTGGCAGGTATTCTCTGCTTCAAATCCGGGTGGATGAGCTGTAGGAAAACAAGGTAATTTGCGCCATTGAGGCATTATGTAGAAGTTACGGCCCTAACAGATGGTCCCCGAGATTCCCTACCTGGCAGATGTTAATATTGAAATTGTGCTGCATTTCCGATGAGACAGTGTTGTGAGGATTTTCGGACGGCGCACCCGAAGAGAGTAGTCGTTATGGGCTAGGAGTTGGGCCTCTTACAAAGGAAGGTATGCTTCTGTCGCCAAACCTTCCACACCATTTTATGACGAATACTCAGTTCAGCTGCAACTAATCGTGTACTGGTCGATGGAGGAACTACAAACCGATGCAATAAGCGGTTTTCTGTTTTAAGAGTGCACACACTGGCTCTTGCTTTGCACTGCGCCTTGTTATTTGGAAGGATCGCATTTCCCGTAGCCGTCATCGTAAGTTGTTGTGGTGCTGACAACGCCTTCTCGAATATTGCTGTTTGTACATCCTCTACGTTAGGCATCCATTGCCACCTATGGACGTAAATCAGATGCGCATATGCATATTCCTTTCTCGCGTAATCCGATATGTTGTTACCGAATGAAGTTTAACGCCTGCGTGCTGTTCACTAATGAATACTTCCTTGATGCATTTTTATTCTCCTCATATGCATAGAAAATCTGCATGCGAGAAGGTTTCTTCTTCTCGAACGCAATGTTCCTAATCCTCGTATTTGTTTGGCCACTTTTTTCATCAGGCTCAGTGTCCGCTCGGCATCTGTTTTTGCGATTTTCATTCATTGAATGTGGTTTGCGACACCGTCTTTTAAGATAATTTTTTATTCTCTTGATGTCTACAATATATTTCGTATGTATATAATAGGTCATTTATGTATATATTTTCATTTATGTATTTATGTTCATTTATATAAAAATATTTGCCCGTTTGATTCCACTAGAATTGTAAGCTCCCCGGCCGTTTCTTCAAACGCCGCAGTTACTTTCAATATCAGGAGCAGTTATAAGAGTTTGTTATTTTTGTATGCACACACATGTACATATAATATATACACACACACGTATATATAAAACGTAAAACAAAAATAAAGTTTTTTTTGCTGATACCAAAAAATTTAAATTGCTGTCATAATAAATACATTACTATATTTATCACTTCAAGTTCAAATTTCTTCATTTCTGCATCTGTTAAGAAAGCATGCATTCAGATTATACAGAATAGACACATTTTATTACCTTTGAGTCATCCACTGGAGTTGGGGGCCACGTCCATTCATCCTTTTGAGTTTGTGTTGCTCCACATACGTTACACCTCCACCTAGCACCTGTCGGTAAGGCAACGGCCCCATAGCCATCACAGCTGCCTTCACACGGTGTTGTTCCTGGACTCGGGTAATCTTCTCGCGGACCGAGTACAATTGATTCTGCAGGAGATCCATTCGGTTTCTTCTTCTTTTTGGATTTAGACTTTGTAGTCTGCCTCGCAAGAGCATAGCGTAAAGGTTGTGGATCCGAATTTCCTGAGTAAGAATCGGGCCGGATATCACTGCATCGACCCATTACTTCGGAGCGAGCTCGTTTACGAATCTGCATATAGATCCGAGCATATGTGGCTATCATTGCAAGCATTGGGCAATAGAAATTGAGCGTGGAAGTTGTTAGCTTGAAGACGACATTATCGGCAAACTCCGTCTGAAAAACAAAATGCAGTTAGAAAGTTAGAAAAGCGTATTAGATCATCGTTATTTCATCTAGCATTTATTTTAACTAACGTCTTACGATATGCATATGAGCATTCTTTTTATTTGTTAATGTAAAAAAGAGAGCGAACGCTATCAAAAACATGAAAGCATAGAAATACTGAATTCTGTTCTTTTTTTTATATAATATGGCAATGCATTTCTATTGCTGGAAAGTGTAAGTAATGTATTCTATACTACTTGAAATGTATCTGAAAGCTAAATAAATTATTTTACCCATAGAGAAACGGACTAAAATGAAAGAATTGTTAAATTTAAAAAACGCCATGAAAGAATCGAAAGAGCTGATTATGCATCAAGTATATTACTATAAATGTTTTGCTTTATAAACGGAAATATTCGAAAGAAAGAATGATTGAAATGTGAAGAAATGTTCTTAACCGCTTAATGTTTTGCCCCAAAATCGTTCGGGAGCCGCGAAAAGGAAATTTTTGATTTGCCTGTACACCACTCGGGCGGTGATTTTCCTGCACCAATTGACCGATTTTCCCGGCTTTTTCACATTTTTTGTTTTAGATTCTAATAGATATCTGCAGAGTCTAAAAGAGACTGGATTGCAAAATCAGTTCAAGGATAGGTTTTAACGCTTTTCATTAGGTGAAGAAATTCAACGAGTTTGTTTGCACGTGTTCAGTGTATAAGGCTTTAAGAATAGTATCTTCCTGTTTTTGTCATGAAATAAAAGAACGATAGGTGACAATAAATGGCTCATAAAATATAATTGTGGTATTGAATCAGGTATCGAAACTGAATTTTCTATAAAAGATTTTGGCAGTCCTGAAAGTTCTCTTTCGGAGTTCTCTAGTGATGATGAGGAAACGGAACGTTCAAATGATCTAATTCAGGTTCGAAACTACTAATCCTTCTCCACCACCGACGCGATTTCTTTTCACAGCGGATTCACTTCTTTCAGACTTATCTGTTGTACAGTGTTCCTTACAGTTCCACAGTTTTGTCAGAAAAAAGCCAACTTTATGTAAAAATGCCTTAATTTCGTCGTAATTAAAAACTAAACTCACTTCCAAAAGTTAAGCACGGAGAGGAAATGCTAATTTCCGGAAGCCAATCAGAATTGAAGTGGATTCGCTTCAGAGGTAGATGGAAGTATGCAAATATGTTAGGTAACAGACAGTCGCCCTTTCATGTCAAGAAATATGCAAAAAATGCAGTCTTATAAGAAGCCAGCTTTATTAAGGGTTATAGAAGTTGATTGTAAGTGCTGATAGAAGGTATTTAAAACGTTCGTACAACTTGTTTTCAAGACATACGTGTTTCTATGACTTCCAGAAGACGAATGGAAGATTCTGAGCGCTGGCGTGCTGTGGGGCGCATTGAAGCAGGACAATCGATTCCAGATGTTGCTCTTTTTTTCGGCATTTACCATTCTGTAATTTCACGTTTATAGAAACAATTCCAAATTAAGTCCGAAGGCCCGTAGCCGGTCGCCCAAGGGTTACAACCTCCGCGGACCATCGATATATTGCTACTGTAGCCAAGCAGAATCGCAGAACGACCTCCACGCATGTGACATCTATGGTTATAGCGTCCATTGTAAGGCGATATCTGCACCTACTGTACGCCGAAGATTACATATCTGTACAGAAAATGAAACAGTTAAGTGGTTTTAAAAGTGAAACTTGGGTCACCGAAATATTGATAAGCGCATAAAAAGCTTGAACTGTCTGCTCCATTTCATCTTTAATTTGAACACAACATATTTTTTTTTTAAATTCCCGACTTACCTCTAAGAAATCTGTTAAAATTAAAAATACTTTGAACTAAATCTTATTACTCGGTTAAAGTCAACCAAAATAATTTTCATTATTATTCACTTTTCAGCCTTTGAATGTTAACTCATTGGAACAAAAATTATTGTCTGTTACTTTACTATACACTGTACCTATATCGAATCCATGCTATAACGGAATTAAACCAGTATATTACTCAACTGAATTGCTGTTACTGAAACAAAACTAGACAGAAGTACTAAAACAACATATCAACCTTCAGTTTTTTATCTCCAATTTAAGAGCATATCATGAATTATACCTTAATAAAGGAATTGGTTTACTATTTTTTAATTAGCAGTCTTACATTTTAAAGCAAACTTTTAAGTTTTCCATGAAAAAGGACTATTGCCTATACTTCAAGAGAGCCTTTATCGCTGAAAACTCTTGCTGACACAAATGCTTCTCTAAATCTCAATAATAACTTCCTGGAGAAAGGAAATTGAACAATGGCTAGAAAGTAAAAGGGTAAGAGATAAGTGTAAAAGGGAGGGTTTTTTTTTCAACATTTTTTTAAATGGAAGATCAATTATGGTTTGAAAATCCCAGCTATTTCTTACCTCAGATTGTAATTAAGAAGCAATAATCTTTTTCCAAGGAAATTTCCTTCAGTTAATTTCTTATACAGGTTCACTTATATATTTCTTAAATGTATGTGAAAAGAAAGTCACAAGCACATTTATGCTTTGTTGGCTTGCTGTAACTAAGTTTGAGTTAGTAATTTTCAAATAGACTCTAACATTCATCGCTGTAATAATGCCTTAGGTATATACATTCAAAACTGAAATATGAATTTAAAGTTATGAGTATATTCACAAAACATATACATATCCTGCACAAAACAAGACGGTGGTTTCTTCACATTTTTTAAATTACAAATTATTTGTTAGTGATATTACAAAGTGAAGGATAAGGGCATTTTTCTAAAATTATTAATTGGTTCTTAAAAGCCTATTTAATACTTCTCCCTTATAAAATGTTTACTGTGGTATAAAATAACCAGAACAGTCCGTCTGTAGAATGTGATATAGTGTGTAATTAAATAAGCCTATATCAATATGAAATTTTAATAAGTATATAGTAATGTATTTCGAGTAAAATTATACCCATTCAGAAAAAAGGATAGCATGTCAGAAGTAAAAGAAAAATAATAAAAATATAAACCACATTAAGTTAAACGTAAGCGTTACAAATATTGATACGAATTTTTAATATACACTCATGTCCATAAATTAAGGATAATGCAAAATCAGGCAAAGGAAGAGTTAGAAGCAAAACAAATTTGACTTATTTATAAGCTTATTTATTAAACAAAAGGTAAAGAGCAAAAAAAGATGCTATATGTTTAATATTATTAAAAAAATTAGCGATTTTTTCTCCCTGGAGCAAATTACAAAAAAAAACCTATTTACAAAAATTATTTACAAAAAACCAATATTACATGGTTGGTATGATTGTTAATACATTATATGTCTCCCAGACGATGCAATACAGTCCGTACAACGCCTAGGCATGCTGAGTATCAAATTATCGACCTGATCTTGGGGGTAATTACACCACTCACAAAGCAATGTTCTCCGAAATTCCGGTAGACATGTAGAAGGAGGTTGACGGGCTGCAACTCGTCGGCCGAGATTGTACCACACGTGCTCTACTGGATTCAAGTCCGGTGAGAATGCTGGCCAGTCCATACGGGTGATATCTTCCGACTTAAGGCATTCGCTTGCGATGTTTGCACGGTGAGGACGGGCGTTGACATCCATAAACAAAAATTGCGCGCCCATGGCGCCCCGAAACAAACGTACATGTTGTTCCAGAATGACGTCCCGACAGATTTGGCTTGTCATGGTTCCAATTTGAACATGCAGGTCAATTCTGGAACCCAGAATAATTCCACCCCAAACGAGCACTCCTGCACCACCGTAACGGTGTCTTTCAATGATGTTTTCTTGGTGGTAACGGGTACCTGGAGCTCTCCATATGAAAGTCCGGCGAGAATCAGACTGCAAGCTAAACCTGGACTCGTCGGAAAACATCACACAAGCCCACTGTTGCGGTGTCCACAATGCATGCCCTCTACTCCAGGCTAACCGCAGGCGACAGTGGTACGCATCTGACAAGTCTACGAGCATATAGACCAATCTGCCCTAAGTACACGGTCTGCCTTGAAATTGTCGTACCAGTGGCTGAAGAGAGGTGGCGAGACAGGTCTGAGGCTGTGCTCCGCCAGTTTCTTTTGGCAGTAACTGCCAAATACCGGTCCTCATTCGGCGTTGTAATTCTGGGGCGACCTGTGCTGTAACGTCTACTCACATTACAATCATCTTGGAATCGTTGCCAAAGCCTGGAGATGACACTCTGGGCAAGTTCGTCTGATACTTCCAATTGGGTACGCCCACATTCCAGACGGCCGATTATTCTACCACGTAAAAAATCATCCAAATGCGTGCTTTGTGTCATACCTATTCGGTTATTGCACTGAAATGCTTATAAAGCGCTTGCGAACATATTTACTTCTTTGTCTGTGTTCCCTATATATCACTCTCGTCATTGTGACGTACCATCGGTGTCATCTGGTTACTTCCTGAAATTTGCATATGATTCTTGAAGATGTGTGTAGTGATTTTACAGGTGATATATTTATTTTAGAGTTCGATTTCCGCGTGAATCCGAATTATCCTTAATTTATGGACATGAGTGCAATATTGCTCAAAAGACGCAAAAACAGCTGTTATATTGCAAAGCCCTTATTAGTTGGAAACAGTATTTAAGCAGCAGTTTTAAGAATTGTAGTAGGAGAATTAGTTCCAAATTTATGCCGTGTGCTTGTAGTAACTTTGGGCTTGAATATTTGGTGTTTAGCCACTGTCTTGAGATTATATTGATATTCTAGGTTCGCCTTTTCTGTGTGCAGTCGATTTAGCGGTTTAGATAACGAAGGAGTCAGTCGTGTAGCCAATATTACTTTATTGTGATTGCACATCTTATTTTCCAGACTGGTCCATGGGGAAGGGTAGTATGCAGCTTCACTTGAGGCGAGGTACCAAGACGGCTGAACACTGACTAGACCTCTATCTTTTTGGTCCGCAAAAGGTATTTTATTACCCTTTTACCAGCTACTGGGAAAGTCAATAGAAGCATCCCCGTTCTCCTGCTTACTGTTGGTATATCGCTGAACAATCATGCCTGTCACTAGAGAGTATAAGAACTAAATCTCTCCAAACGAACATGGCCAGATTCCGAAGCGGGCATCTTCGATGCATGAAATTCAACGGGGGAGAAAGGACTTTTCCCTCGTGTGCCTGCTACCTCACTGCCTCTCTCGCTCATCTACTGAATTGTACAGGCGTCTCCCTGAGACAGCTGTCGGATGAGCAGGATGATGTCAGCGGTGGTCTTGTGCTGTAAGGTCTCTTGAATTTGGTGTAATCTTTTCTGCCCCAAGGGGGTTAGTAACAACAAAAACAAGACATCCTTTTTTTTTATTTTAAGTTACTTAGCCGCAAGTGACGGTAAATTGTGAGCACAGAGTAGTTCAAGTAAAAAAGTTATTTAAACCTTCTTCTGCAGTCATCCGTTCTTCCAAGACCTAACGAGAATTCACTACTTGGTCTTTTCAGTAGGACCTACAGTGTATCATACCAAAACATACTAAAACACTCTACAATATTTCCGACCCAGCGCTTCCAGTGCTTGAAGTAGTATTTAGCACACCAGAAATCATCCCTCTCAAAATATGAATAGATATCAACTCCTTGCCGTTATCAGTTCATTGTACACCATTTAAGCATATTGATCCAATATTCACTATTTTTAGAAAAAGCTCAGAAAGGGCAACTAGTATACTTCCGTAATAATCAGCTTCGATGTTGATTTCAAAAGCCCGATTTGGGATCTAATCAGCGCCAACCTACGAGATCTAAAAGTCTACGCATCCCTAATGACAACAGGCTTCTCATATATCAAAGTCATCAGTGACTTTCCAACTTTCGCCGGTTGTGGAAGAAATTCTTGAATTGACCTGAACCTTTTTAGGGATGCAAGTACACTATGAAAACTAGCACTTACTAAAAATTCAAAATTGATTGATGAGGAAAACCTTAATGACCACAGTAATATAATCTTTGATAGCCTAAATATCTCGTACTCAAAACCATTAAAAATATTAATATATAGGGTATAAGTTTGGCTCAGGTTCAAGCTCCTACTGCATAGAAAATATAAAGGTCCCAACAGAATACCAACAAAAGAGAAAGTGGGCTCCTACATGACCAGGGTTACTTATGTCCTGCACGAAATTAATGAAGAAATTCGGAAACTCGCGAACACAGTCCCAGATCCTAAAAGCGTCTACGGTGTGTGCATGACCCAAATGAGGAAAGAAGCAAGAGCTGTTAGTATAAGATATCAAAGTACAATAAGAGAACAAAGAGGCAGTATAGGATAACATATCGAACAGAAATCGCAAAATATAAAAAACAAGTATTTATAGAGGATAGGACGCTTTATGGGATAGTGGGACAATAAACTCTCCTTTTCGAAATCACTTCCGTTTAGTAAAAGGAAACGTCTGGGAGCCATACATTTAAGGGCCCTCACAAAACGTAGTGGCACAAAAACAGCAGAAGAGACGGTATCCGAATTTATCAACTATCATTTTTCTCAAGATGATGGCAAAGAAGATACAAAACGACAGGCAAAAAAAATGAGAAACCTCGTTACGTTCTCCACAAACAGGGAAAAGCATCCCCTTTTCAAATGCAGAAGTTAGAAGATTCATAGCATCACTCTTTTCACATAGTCCCTCACTCTTTTTGTACTAAAATGAACATTGAGAAACCTAGTGAACTTGTTAGCGACTCATCGCCGAGTTCAAACAACTAAGACGTAGACGCAGGAAGAGTTAACTAGACTTCATTTCACTCAAAATAAGATCAACAGTTGGCCCCTTTCTTCGGGCTTACAACAAAGCCTCTACTTGGGATTAAACCCAAAGGTAAGAAATAAGAGCTAACTTAGAACTAACTAAAAGAGACTTAGCCGAAGCAAACACAAATCTAAGGTAGTTGTCCCTTAATTTAAACTAGCCTGCGAATATCAAAAGCCACGTAATATACGGCCGAGCGTAACTGCTTCTAGAGAGAATTAGCTCGTATTCAAATGCGGGCTACTCGGAATTCCTAGCTCTCTCTCACGAAGTAAGTTAAACCTTCCTTAATACTCCTTCTAACTCATTTGCCTTCAACGCTATTCTAAAACCTCATTCTGGTAGGGAGTTGTAAGTGATAAACAGGAATTGATAGGAAAGGTTATCTAAATTAAAATAACTGCTATAAAATTAAAACATACCTTAACCATAATTCCTAAGTTATGTTAAGCTACTAAGTCATTTAACATATATTTGATCTGACGAGTGCTATTCTTCACTGAGACTAAAATTCATTAACTCTCCTTGCAGTCGAATGAAAATTAACTTCAGTCCTCCAAATGTTGCCATAGAAAAATCAATAGTATGTTGTTACTAATCCCCTTAGGGCAGGAAAGGTTACACCAAATTCAAGAGACCTTACCGCACAAGACCACCGGTGGCATCATCCTGCTCAGCCGACAGCTGTCTCAGGGAGACGCCTATACAGTTCAGTAGATGAGCGAGAGAGGCAGTGACGTAGCAGGTACACGAGGGAAAAGTCCTTTCTCCCCCGTTGAATTTCATGCATCGAAGATGCCCGCTTCTGAATCTGGCCATGGTCGTTTGAAGAGATCTAGTTCTTATACTCTGTATTGACAGGCATGATTGATCAGCGATATACCAATGGTGAGCAGGAGAAAGGGGATGCCTCTATTGATTTTTCCATAGCAACTATGGAATCTCATTTCACCAAGTATGGAATCTAATTTATCTTTCAAATTAAATCATACTTGTTAATGCACTGGATGATCAAAATGTAATAAACGCTCTTCTTAATAATTTATAGTTTTATTTAATTTTTTAAAGAAATATCAAATTGATATAATTTCTGATATATCCACATGATAAGTTCCGTGATCATTTGTAGAATTAAACTAACTCATAAATAATGTTTCTATCTATAACAGATACTGCCATAGAATTATTTGATACTTATAATGACAGAATATGATTTTTTAATTCATAGGGTGGTCTATAACTTCTGAAACAATTAGATTTAAATACTCCTGTTTTGTATAAATTTAACATTTTTAATGATAGCAATTCGTGAAGCTAGATTTCTGATTCAGGTACATAGTCAAGAAAGAGATTAAATTTTCAGGGGAATTTTAAATGTTTAAAAACATTTTAGTATAAGTCAGATCTGATGGAAATCTATAGAGAAAATTAAGAACTGAGAACCTCTTGAGATGTCAAGCTGACAATGTTTTTGCTCATCAGTTAAAACAGATTTAATATCAGCTTTCTCCGTTTAATGCTTGAGAACATTAAAATTTCACTAAGCATTAACTTTTAACTCTAACATTAATTTTTAATCCAGAAAGAACATTAATTAGGGAATTGTATGAAAGGCATATCGAGATGATGATTATAGCACAGAAATCAATGATAATTTAAAACAAACTACTTCAATTAAAATATTGCAAAAACTCACAGAATGTGCTTTGTTGATAATTTGAAGGTCTTGGTATGATTTGATAGACTCACATTTTGCCTCTACCTTGATGATACAAGGGACATGACAGCAAGAAATCTGAAGGTGTAATCAGAAATTAAATATTTTCAAATAATACTTTTCTAGACTGATAAATCTATGGAATTATTGTGTAGTTTAGATGATTATGAATTAGACTCACTTGCATAAGCATGAGGACGTCCCTGTGCAGATACAGATACGTTTAAAAAATAATATGATTCTTCTAGCATTCTTTAGGATTGGATGGAAATAAATCCAGTTTCTCATAATGAAAATTCCTAAGTTTATAAATATAAAGGAACTACCTGAAGAGCATGGTATAATTTTGAGGCAAATAAAACTGGATAGCTAGTAATTTGCTATACTGAAATCTTAATGAGAATATACGGATCTGCTTGAGCAAAGAGCAAAGTACGGGGTTCTTCAAGCAAATAATGAGGATGAAATTTTCGTGCCAAGCAGAAGAGTTTGGGGGCGGTATGAGAGGTGGTGGTGTTAGGTACAGAGTCTGGAGGAAGGCAGTTGGTTTTGAGCCTTTGCAGTGCATCGATCGCTCGTGAAGCAGACACCCGTTTGAAAGTGTCGTTAGATTTTCGGAATGAAACGGAGCTATACATCACAAAGTTTTGTCTAAACCTACACAAATTGGATACTGAGATGCTTGCCATGTAACAAAAAGCTTACGGGAAGGTGTCTCTGTCCAAGACTCAAGTATTTAGTGGCACAAAACCTTCAAGACGGAAGAGAGGACGTCGATGACGAAGAAAACACTGTATCATTATCGAACTTCAGACAATGTGGCTAAAATTAAAGCCCTTTTGGACTCTGATCATCGGATTAGTGTTCCACTGATTGCGGAGACGTTGAGATTTGCCAAATCGATTGTGCAACAAAACGTCAAGGAAGAACTCCAAATGTGAAAAATTTCTGCCCAGCTGTTTCTGATTTTGACCGACGGACAAAAACCCGTGAGTCAATTTCGCTTGAATGACTGGAGTGTGCAACAAGTGATCCTAATGTTTTGAAGCGAATTGATTACTGGTGACGAAACGTGGATTTTTCAGTACAATCCAGAAATAAAGAGACTGCAGAATGACACACGCCCCACTCTCCTCGTCAAATGAAGGCTACAATGAGCAAATCGGAACTGAAGCCAATTTTCATTGCCTTCTTTGACAATTGCGTGTGTTCGTCTGGAGCTCACAAAACATTGGATTTTGTTCCATGATAATGCACGGTCCATGCATCCTTCAAAGGGACTCATCCTGGCAAAACATAACGTCGCAACGCTGTCGCCGCCACCATACAGATCGTATCTGTCATCGATGAACATTTTCTATTTTCTCCGTTAAAATCCATCTGAAAAGGTTATCGTGTGGACAATTGCGAGAACTTGTAGGAAAACGTTATCTCGTTCTGAACAGCTTTCCAGTTGAAGACTTTCAGGTGGGCATCAGTGGGTGACAGACATGTTGGCAAAAGTGTATTAATGTAAGAGGAGGCCATTTGAAAGGTCTTTAAAATTATCCTCAAATAAACGAATTTTATGAAATCAGTCTCATTACTTCCTAGACAGACCCCATCACTGAAACAGACTCAGTGAACTGAGACATAAACTGTCCTTCATAGTCCAAAATTGACATAAGTTGTTTTAAAATAATCTTATTGAATTTCTTCCGTTAAGAATACATGTTATGTTTTCCACATGTAGCGATATTATTATAACACTCAATTGAGAAAACTCTGCTATTTTCTCAAATTTAGAAAATATATTTGTATATTTATTGCTTTAGCCTCAAAAGGAAATTGAAAGAAGTTATCACTTTCCTCCGTGCGTACTTTGGTGGCGTAACTGAAAGTAAGTAAAATTAGCATTAGGAAAATGTATTCTTCAAGTCCTTCCGAGGCAAGATTGATTCATATGTATATCGCTTCAAAAATTCTAAAATAATGGTACAATATTATATGACTGAATAACCATAATTCATTTT
>KK114338.1:324916-349422 GCA_000611955.2 Stegodyphus mimosarum | reverse complement strand
TAGCAAAATTGAATTGTATTTTTGTCTTCTTAAAAATGATGACGTTAGTAGAAAAAAATTACATTTTGAACTTTAATGATAATAATTGAATAATAATAGTAATACTGATAATAATAATAACTACAATAATAATAACAACAACAACAAAAAAAATAAATATAAAAAATCTGAAATGTTTCAGATTTTAAATTACGTCCAAAGGGACGTTTATTTAACATTTTGTGTGTTACCTTTATTTGTTAAATACCATGTTCTTCGCACTTAAACCATAAAATTCAGTTCAACGGCAATATCGCAAAATAATTTTAAATTGAGCATATCTTTAGAAATTTCGGTACACGCTCTCACGCGCTGGAGATAAAAATGTTTTTCTGTACAACGTTGGTATTGCTGGCTTTGAAATCTTTGAGTTTGTTAATGAAAAATTCGTTAAAGTTTTAGAGAATATTGTTACGAATTTCACATTTATTTGGCTATTTATTTAGAACTGTAATTAAAATTCCTTTTTATTTTCCCGTGCAACGCACGCAGACGATTTTTGAAGAGAAAGCTACGTCAAAAAAAAAAAAAAAAAACATGCATACATTTATGCAGATTTTTCATTTTTTAAAATTTAATGCAGAGCGATAACATTTAGTGGCAACAATTTGAAAAGTGATTCAACGTTTTAATGATTCAACGCAAAACGCCCAAACGAAAGTAATAGTCCTTCGGGACTAAATCCCTTTGGACTAACAACAACAACAATAATAATAATAATAATATTAATAATAGTAACAACAATAATAATAATAATAATTGTAATACTAACATTAATATGGATTGATTTCCGATGGCATAAGAAAAATTTGATGTTTTTCGAACATTTTTATTCATACACAGATGTAATTGTCACATTACTTCCAACTCTTTCATTCCATATCAAAAAGTATGTTAAGATTATTTATATCAATTTGGCAACAAAACGGCAGATAGTCTCGAGGAGAGTTTATCTTTTTAAGCCCAAAATGGCGTAAGCTAGGCTATTAGGCTGCGTTCACACGGTAGCATAAAGGGTATAAGGCAACCAGTCTGTGCTACGTCACAAAATCTGGCTTAGGGCGTAAGTTTCTAACTTTCCAACTTTATGCCGACTTGGGATAACCTTCGACCAATCAGAGTGAAGCTAAAACGAAGCGGTAACAAGCAGAGCGAACGCGGGAAATCAATCGAGCGGGAAAGCTGTAGACACATCCACGCATGCGCAAATTTAGCTTCTCTCAGTGACCACAGCTTAGACCCCGTCTCGCAGGTATGAACGGAACTCCCGTATTTTATGAACTTATGACTATGCCTCTATGCCTGCCCCGTCTGAACGCAGCCGTAGTGTCGAATCGGGAAATTTTATGTCCTTCAATCAAGGAATAAGCATGACGTCACAAAAATGAAGCCAAGGAAATGTGAACAACGTGACGTCACGACTTAACATGGCCGCCATACAGAGTTCGGATGAGACTACGAAATAATGTCAAATAAACTTACACTGAGAGCAAATATCAACTCCAAACGCTCAGAAAGGTATCTTTATGCATAATATGTGCAAAATATCGTTCAAATTTCCACTGGTGTTCTAGGTTTCACCATGTTGTACAGTTATCATTTACACATTTTCATATACATAAATTTTATTGAATGTGAAACTTTTATTTGCAATTCTTGTGATTTTTCTATGTGCTAGGTACAAAATTTATGTTGTGCACTAAAATTAGAAAGGGAGACTTATAAAAGTTCAATGAAGAAAGTTAACATGTAGACAAAACCGATTAGAATATAAAAAAATGAATCAGAAGATCGCCTATGGCAGCTCCCGTAACAAGTCGTGGCGTCATACCATGACGTTTTATGGCTTCATTTTCATTGTACGAGGCATACAGAGAAAACTTACTCCATTTATTCTAAACTCTTTGTCCACTATAAACGGCTGTATCACTTTTCAAATTGTTGCCACCAAATATTTATTTAAAAAAAATTAAATAATGAAGAAGCTGCATGTGTGTATGCTCTTCACATTGGGAAACGACAACGGTATCTAGCTCCATCAAATTTTGAATAACATAGTCTTCCATCCGAACATGTGAACTACGAAATCCGAATTTTGAATGAATATAATAATTTCAAATTTTGTAAAACTTAAAGAAATTTTATTAACAAATTTAACGATTTGAAAGCAAGCAGTGACAACACTGTACTGAATAAAACACTTTTATACTGAGTGCACGAAGCTATATATAGGAAATTCTAAAGATACGTTGTTGTTAAATATTTTGTGATTTTGCTGTTGAATTGAATTTTACATGACGTAAATGCGAAGAACAGGGTATTTAATCAATAAATTTAGCACACAAAATTTTAAAAATAGAAGGACAAAAAAATTTTGAACGCCATCTTACTAAGAAAACTGAACATTGATACGATGAACTGATAAAAGACTGAAAAAGCAGAAAAAGTATGTCAGCACTTAACGCTGTCGGCCTGTTTTTCTTGCGTCTTGACTTAACGCTGTATTAGGAATTCTAACATATGCTGCTATGCTGCATTTAAAACTTTTGCGAGCCAGTTTCCCTTAGAAAGTCCTCCACAAAGGCATCCCTCCCTTTAGGCAGATAGCTCTCGTGTGCTTTGCCATAATTGAATAACCTGATAACCCTAAAACTTTTGTAATTTTGCTGTTGAATGGTATGTGACGTGAATGCGAAGAAAATTATGCTTAATAATAAAGCTAAAAAGACAGAAAAGGGGGTGTTAGCAGGAGTGAGTGCAACAGAGGACTGGTAGTCAGCGAGCTCAGCGAGAGCGTTAAGAAAACCTAAAAGACCTTTTTAGGCGACCGTTAAAATCTGAACACCTTCAGATTTTTTCGCTATTTTCATAATATTCAATAAGAATTTTTTTATTATTTTTATTTTTATTTACTTATTTATTTACTTTTTAAGAGAAAGGGAATTCTAAAGATACAGGATTTTTTGAAAAAGGATGGCGAATTGGCAATTTAAATTAACGTGTAATGTAAATGCAAAGCAAGAGAAGACTAATAAATGAAATTTAAAAGTTAAAAGAGTATCAACAATGTTGGCCTGGATGTGAAAGGAACAACATGACAAGCTTACATGCATAGCCTGGTGATACTGAAGACTCACAAAACTGCAGGTTTTTAAATAGGGAATTGAGCGCCATGATCGAATTGAGTATAGCAATTTGGCTAACACGAAGCCTGGCTACAAAATATGAATGATCTATGTGTATAAAAAGCTCTTTGCGAGAATTCAACGTGAATATGCCTCATCCCACCTTTTGCTAATAAGATGTAAAACAACATATGTGTAGTGCAGTAAAGAGTTGTACATATATATGCATTCTTTAATATTCATCCTCGTGTAACTATAATTAGTTCATCAACTGCAATTAAAGGATTCTTCATATGTGACTGTCTGGTAAGTCTTTGTTTTTCTATTTTTCTAATAATCCATCAGAGCAAAACTAGTGGTCATGACATGTTGCAGTTTCGAATTTCAGGGAATTAAAAAGTTTCCGATGTTTCGAAGGTAACATTTTAAAAAATGGCCGCTTGAAAATCTTTCGAAAAGAAAACGAGAATTCTGTGTTTAAACGAAAAAACAAACATGGAAGATTCACTAAACTGGAATTGTTTTTGAAAATATTCCTTTGGCTATATGGTACTGGAAGTGGGTGCAACTCGACCCACCTGACCAGGAAAGTTGGTCCAGTAGTGATAACAGGTCACGCAATAAAAGCTTGGTATAAGGCATTTTCTTCCTTCTTCCAGCATGCCTTCGTGGTGTAATGGTAGTACATTCGGCGCTTATTGCAGATATTCAGGTTCTAGTCCCGGAGAAAGCAATACACATTTTTCATATCTTTGCATCAAAATAACTAGGATCTCTACGAACTAAAAAGTGGTGGAAATTAATTTGTCACCACCAGGATTTGGTAACTAGATTCTCTTATTCCCAGTCGTCCTTTAAAAGAGGGAGTATATAAGGAATTTTCTCCTTCTGTCCAGCATGCCTTCATCGTGTAACGGTAATACACGCACATTTTTCACGTGTCCTGTTTATAATAACCTAATGTCTCTACAAGGCTTATCTTTAAATGACACTTTGTTGGTGAAAGGTTTCAAAACTACAGGCAATTTAGTAAACATTCAATACTCGAAGAGAATGTACCTTTCTTTATCTTGAATTTATCTTTGTTTTAAATTTATATTTATGTATCTTCAGCCTATCTTTAAATGACTGTTGGGGAAAAATTTCAAATTTTCAGGCAATTTAGTAAACATTCAGTATTCGAAGTGAATGTACCTTTCGTTATCTTGAATTTTTTAATCTTGAATTTATCTTTGTTTTGAATTTATATTTATTTATCTGTAGCCTCTCTTTAAATGACACTTTGTTGTTGGAAGGCTTCAAGTCTTCAAGTAATTTAGTAAACATTCGATACTCCTAGACAATGTACATTTCTTTATCATGAATTAAGTAAAGATTCTGAATCAGCGTAACATGTGTAAATTTTCAGAACTATAGTTAAATGGAATTTCCATCTCTAGGACTTAAAATGATGACAGAGAAATGTACTTACGTGAAAGCAAAGGAAAAAAAAACACTTCGAGAAGATTCCTGTTAATGATAGCAAATCAATGTCACTGGGCCATGTATTGACATAAAAATTTGAATGAAAATCAATTAGGAAAATAACTTTTTTGAAAGGCAAGTGTAAAAATCTTTTTATTTGTTCTTTGTTCTTTTTCTTGTAAGTAAAGATATCTCTGGAGAGACTTAATACTCCTTTCAAAACTTTTTATTTCGTGACTTCTACAACAACATTTCTAAAGCAAATAAAATATAAAAAGAGGTAAATGCTTAAAATTTAAATAAAGATTTCAATTTTAAAAGATAATTGCAATATACCAAGAAGAGTAAACAGTAACCTTGATTTTGCTTAATAACTATGCTCAAACGGAATCAAAATACTCCACCATTTTTTAACACTTCTGCTACTTGATACTTTAAAAAGATGAAACTGAAACGTCTTGGTGTAAGTTATATGTTAACAACAAATGGCTCACAGACATCTGCATTACATAATACCCTTTCAATTTAAACACAAAAAAGAAAAGAAAGGAGAAAGCAAAATGGATCCAGGCATCTAATCAAAATTACAATTGAATTCTGATTCTTAAAGTAATTATTTAGAATTACTGTAGAGACATTATAGTGAAATTTTAAATTTTCAAAAAATTTGGATTATATTTTCAAGGCTTCACATTTTTAAATCTCCTGATGATTATGAATTACTCTAATGTCCTTGTGAAAAGTAACTAGACATGTGTTTTTCGATTTAGATTCTAACTTTTCTTATGATAGAATAGCTTTCAATGTAACAATTTTTATATCTTTGACGTATCTTCTAGTATTCAAGGAACACATACTAACATAGTATTAGAAAATGGTTATTTTACGCAAAGTGGATTTAAATATAATCAGTTTACCCGTTTCGTTCTGTGAGACAGTTATCGATGTATATTTACTGAAATTAGAAATAAAGGAATGTAATATTATTTGTGATAAAAGTGAATTTAAATTTGGTTATCCAAAGATGGAGTACTTAAATTTCAAAGATCGCATACATAGCCAAATATAAAATCTACATTTTTGTTTTATTACTAAGATGAATGTTCTCTTTTCATGCAGAAACGTTATTAGATCCTTGTGCTGAAATGCAAAAAATTATTAAATTAATTCAATTTATAAAGAAAAAACAAATTCAACTTATAAAGAAAAAACAAATTCAATTTATAAAGAAAAAACATCTGACTAGTTAAAGAACAAAAAAATTTAAATAACAAAATTTTTAGGTTTTTTTGAATTAAATGTAAAGAAGTAGAAAATTTCTTAAAAGCGTATGGAGTAAATTTCCATTCAATAGAAAAGTTAAAAAAGAGGAAAAAAAACTTATGTCTTTAAAAAATCTTTTGCAAATTATATCAATAAAAGATACTCCTTACAGCGTACTTGCACGTACTTAAAAGTTCGAGAAAGAAAATTCTTCCAGTTAAAAAAGGATTGGATAAATTTATACTGGGAAAAATGTCGAATTTAGCGAATTAGAAAGAAGTCGATTTTCAACTGGAAGAGTCAGAAAAGAAAGCTAGGCAATTTAACGCAAGAACTAGAAAATATTTTTAACGCTGACTGCACAATAACGTTTCTAACAATTGATTTCCAGTAAAGCTTTTAATCAGAGTTTTAAAAAGGAAAACGAGGACAGATAGAAAAAATGATTAAGGACATAATACGTGACTACATTAGGCATTTAAAATAAAGTTTTTTTAAAAAACGTTTTTCATATTTTAACAGTAGCTCAAAAGAGGTTTGCAGAATTTTTTTGCTCTGATTGAGCTCCCAGTCAAACATTCTATTGAACATAGTCATTTCTGCTCATCCATTCTTTTTTTTTGTCTTTTTAGCTTTATTATTAAGCGTCATTTTCTTCGCGCTTACGCCATATAAAATTTAACAGTAGAAGGTATTTTTACCGCCTTGTTAGTGGTCAGCACGCTCGGCGGATATTCGAGAGGTCCCTGGTTCGAATCCCAGCGAAGGCATTGCTCATTTTTTATCACTCCTGCTTCTAAATAACCTAATGTCTCTACAGC
This sequence comes from Stegodyphus mimosarum, assembly GCA_000611955.2. Taxonomy (NCBI): domain Eukaryota; kingdom Metazoa; phylum Arthropoda; class Arachnida; order Araneae; family Eresidae; genus Stegodyphus; species Stegodyphus mimosarum. The sequence goes on along the minus strand of KK114338.1, from coordinate 342,710 downwards.
AGCAAAGTCAAAAGAAATTTAAAAGCAGCACAACATCATATGTTTAGGATTCCCGAAGCAGCGTTAAGCATTGGCATACATTTTTCAGTTTTTTTCTTCATCTTATATCAGTTCATTATAGCAATGTTAATTTTTTAGCAAGATGTCTTGCAATTCCTTTTGTCTTTTTATAATGAACGTTTTGTATTATAGAAGTTACTTTAAGTTTCGAACAGTATTCTTAATTTTCAACATGCTTGACTGTTTATCCTCGTCTTCCATCTAATATTCTGTGTCAAAATGAATTTTTAGTAACGGGTTTTATGCAAATGTGTTAGAAGAAGTATTTAAGGAAGATTCAGCTTACTGCAAGAAGGAGAACTTAGAAGTCCTTAGTGACGAGTGTTTTCCTCAGGCTACTTCGTTGTTAAATTTACTAGATCGGTCATATTGTACGTGCATGTTGGTAATTGCTGGCTAGGTTAAATTAGGGGCCAAGTTATGTATTTGGCTAAGTCAGTTTAGTTTAGTACTAGATTAGTTTCTTATTTTTCTTATCTTGATTGGAAGCCCAAGTGGAGGCTTCTCTGTACGCCCGAGAAGGTGCCGTCTTTAAATATTTCTTTGAGTGAAAATTGGTATTTTAACCCTTCTCTAGACTTTGTTGCTATACGCGTGAATTCAGCGATAAGTCGCCTCACAATTCAGTCAGTTTCTCTACGTTCAACAGGGACGAAAAAGTGAGGAAAGTTATAGTATGTTAAATTTATTAATAAAAAAGCATGTTCTCAATTATTCCACATAATATTCACTTCAACAGAAAAATCACAAAATATTTAGAAACAGGATATCTTTAGAATTTCCGATAGACAGTCTTATTCGCTGGAGATAAAAACATTTTATTTCGTATAGTGTTGCAACTGCTCGCTTTCAAATCGTTGATTTTGTAAATCAAAAAATTCATTAAAGTCTTACGAAATTTGAAATAAATAAATAATAATAAAAAAAAAAACTAAAAAAAAATCTGAAAGTCCAAAGCGGAGTTTTTTTTAACATTTTGTGCGTTACCTTTATTTATTAAATATCATGTTCTTCGCACTTACACCATAAAATTAAGTGCAAGAGAAATATCTTAAAATAATTTATAAATGAGCATATCTTTGGAATTTCCGATACACAGTCTCTTAAGCTGGAGATAAAAGTGTTTTTTTTTTTTTGTACATCGTTGCCATTGCTCGCTTTGAAATCCTTGAGTTTGTTAATCAAAAATTCGTTAAAGTTTTACAAAATATGAAATCGATAATAAAACAAATTCCAAATTTCAAATTTGGGCTTCCAGGTGGCCATATTCGGGTGGAAACTTTGAATCTTCAAAATTCGATGGCTCAAGGTGCCGTTGTTTTATCCCAATACGAGAAACATATATACATTTATGAATATTCTTCGTTATTTAGTTTCTTTAAATATAATATAGGCGATAATATTTGGTGGCAACAATTTGAAAGTGAAACAAGAGCTTTTAGTGAATCGAAGCAACGCGCCAAAGAGAAATTAATAGTCCTTTTGGGTAAATTGCTCCTTTGAACTAACAAATATCTCACATTTCGTCGAATGGCAACTACTGGAATGAGAAGTGAAAAGACGCATTTAGAGAGATTCAAGAAAAAGTCTCATTTCAAGACAAATTGCCTTTTTGGGGTAAAAGAAAAACTTTGAATACATTTTAAGCAAATACAGTAACTTAAAAAAAGAATATAAACATTCATAATAATTTTTTTAAAATTACATAAACCCCATGAAATTTATCTGTTGAATTTAAAACTAGCTTCAAAACTGTATTATAATTAAATAAATGTAAAAAAGAGTAAGAACTGTATATTATTGAGCAACACCATGTAAGCCAATACATTATATTCTAAAAATGTTACTTGTATAAGGAAAATAGAATCGTTCTTCTTTCTTAAAATGTTTTAGGTATGGTAGAACAATTTTCTGGTAGGCGTAACAAGAAAGAAAAATATTTAAAAATTGAATTTCAAGCGTTAATAGCCATAGCAAAATAGTTATTAGGCATAGCAAAAGTATTAAACTTTATGTCTGAAATTTTAATATTAGAACAAAATATTTGTCCTATTACTCAATTTCTATTTTACAGATTTAGGATCTGTGTTCAAACTACTTGAGAAACGTAAGGAAAAAATAATCAGTTCTGTCACTTCAGCCCCCCCCCCACTCGTTTTTCCTTCAACAGCTAAACATTTCTGAATATTCATTTTATGAGTTTTTACAAAAGAGTTGAAATAGATAAAATGCATATCTGATAAGCTGTAAAATAAAGATACACTTGAGAAATTCATTTCTTAGTTATTTTTTAAACGTAATTTTTTTTAATACTCTTAATAGTCATTTTCTGAGGATAATCAAAGCAGAGGATCATGAAAATGTATCAGAAGAGAATATACGGATTAATATAATGAGAATGTTATAAAGTCAGTTATAAAGCAAGGTTCAAAAATGAGTTCTTAAGAAAATAATAATTGAGTACACATGCAAATATTTTTGCAATGATCTAAAGCAAATATTTGTATGTGTAGCAAAAGCAATATAAAGTTTCCAATTTTATCAAATGTCATGATACTCAACAAAATTTTCTTTTTTTTTCAGGATTATTGTTTGCATATAGTATTTGGTTAAAACATCAAATGAACTAACCTCACAGACATCAGGAGGTTGCTTGCGTTTCCCTCCTTCAAAAAATGCATGCCAACCAATAATTGGGACTATCCATAGAAATGAGCCTAACCAGACAATAGTGATCACAATCAAAGCACGCCTTTTGCTTCTTCTGCGCAGATACTCTAATGGTCGGGAAATGGACCAATAACGATCTAGACTCAGGACAAGCAAATTCAGTATGGAGGCAGTGCTGGCAGAGTAATCGGTTGATAACCAGAACTGGCAGACAACGAGACCGAAACGCCACCTTCCAGTTAAGACGTAAACTGAGCTGATAGGCATGACAACCAGGCCCACTGTGAGGTCAGCAATGGCAAGACTCATTATGAACATATTGCTAACCTGTGGATAGACAAAAAAAAGGAAACGTTATTTTATTCCTGTATATATTATAATAGCAATGTATGAATCATAAAACAATCATGACGTGTTACCTACTTTTAAATTATTATATTACATCCTAACTAATATTATAAATGGGAATGTGAGTTTGTTTGTTTGTTACGCTTTCACGCCTTAATTACTTAACCGATCGTGATGAAATTTTCATGAAATAATTTTGAAATATTAGAAAAGGTTATAGGCTATAAAATGTAACTTATCTGTTGAAACTTAAACTGTATAATATATTTTATAGATTAATGATTAAAATGATTGTAGTTGTATAAACATTAAATATTGAAAGTTTCATAACGAAAAGTTAAACGATGTAAAAGTTTGTCTGCGCGCGAAGGTGCGTGGCTTAAACCACGCAAACATTTTTAACCTTTTCTAATATATCAAAAATATTTGTTGAAAATTTCATGAGGATCGCTTAAGTAATTAAGGCGTGAAAGCGTAATATTTATTAATTAAGCGTTTATTAATTTTTATTTGATTAATTAAATTTATTATTTAAAATCCTTCAGGATTTCCGGCTTTTGGCTCGTCTTTTACAAACATTTATCTGTCATTAGTTTTACTAGATTTCGTGGTGATACATTCGCATAAATACAAAATATCCGCGGCTTATAGGTATTGCAGAAGGGCAGTAAAAGTAACTAAATAAATAATAGTATCTAAAATTTTATCCTGGTCGTGCAATTTGAAAAAAAATCAAATTAATTTCTTTTCTTTTCAATAGTCTTTGAAACTTACTTAAGGACATCAAAGAGAGCGAAGCCGTGGTTAAAAGCTAGTTATTATATAAATAACGAGACTGGAAGCTCAAAAGTTAATAGCATGTAGATTAATATTATGCATATGATAACATTGCAATCCTTATTTGCAATTACTTTTGGAAAATCAGTACAATAAGTATATAAACTATTTTAATGACCTTTTGTATTATGTTTCTTATAATTACACAGATTACAGCTGCACTCAACCATAATAGAATACAGTTGAGGGTGGAGGACTTTTCGCCGTCGCCATTTCACCGTAGCCGTTTAGCCGCCGGGACATGTGTTATGGCAAAGATATGGCGCTTTATTTAAAAACTGAGAAGCAATGGCGTTGACACGTTAAGTCTTGCGCGAAGCGAGTGTCAATTCGAAAGAAAACGTTGTTCGAGGGTTTGGCGCGATTGGAGTCGCCTTTTGTGGTCGACGGGATTTTCTATGTGTACTCAGCTTAGTTATTGTTTGGTGTACGAAGAATTGGCACACGGCCTGGAGGTTTCTTTTGCATTGCCGAACCAGTTTGCTCGAAATGATGTATCCATGTTTTAACTGTAAGCGCTGAATTATCGTGATGACCCAAACTAAATTGACGGCGGAATTCTCTACGTATCCCTTCCACACTGTCATTATTCTTGTAAAACGCTTTGATTGCCAAAGCGCACCACTCCAAGCATTCATGATGGCTAAATGTCAGGGTGTCGTTGGCAAGCTGGCGTACGTTATTTAGTGCGCCCACTGTCATCAAAATAACTTTCAAAATTTCCCGTTTCTTTGAATCACCTTGTATCAAGAAAGAATTTACAGAATATAAGTATTTAATTATTTGCTTAAGATGTTACTGGAAATTACTCAATCGCCGAGAGATATGCGTTAAAAATTCACTGTTAAAAAGAAACTAATGTTAGCGAAAATAGACTATGCTTATTTAAAATTAGAATTCTTATGAAATGACTTGAAGTCAGTCATAGGGAAAACGCCAAAATATTCTGTTCAGTTATAAGGCATTTCTCCCTCCTTCTTCGCATACCTTCGTGATGTAGTGGTCAGCACACTCGACGGGTATTCGAGAGGTACATGGTTCGAGTCTCGGTGAAGACATTGCTCATTTTTCATGTCTCCTGCTTCCAAGTACCCTAATATCTCTACAATGGCACCCGAACTAAAAGGTGGTGGATGATGATTCTCCACCATCAGGATTTTGCGATTGGGTCCCCTAAAATCGCAGTCGCCCTTTAAAAGGGGGAGTATATAAGGTATTTCTCCCGCCTCCTTCGCATGCGTTCTTGGTGTAGTGGTCAGGACGCTCGACACGTATTCGACAGGTCCGTGGTTTGAATCCCGACGACGTCATTGCTCATTTTTCATGTCTCCTGCTTCCTAATACCTTAATGTCTCCACACGTGTTCTGCCTGAAGTGGAGGCATTATTGAATTTTAAACTTTTTGTGTAATGAAATGAACACATTTTTAGAGCAACATACTTGAGTTAGTTAGCCTAAATTAAATGTAACTCTCATATGATAGAATATCATAGCTTTACTGTAATAACACCTTAACTTGTAAAATCATTAGGTTTATTTCGCAGTAGGAGACATGAAAAATGAGCAACGCCTTCGCCGGGAATCGAACCACAGACCTCCCCGTTACGCGTCGAGCGTGCTGACCACTACACCATGAAGGCATGCGAGGAAGGCGGGAGAAATACCTTATATACTCTCCGTTTTAGAGGGCGACTGGGGTTTTGGGGTACCAATCGACAAATCCCGGTGGTGGAGAATCATCATCCACCACCTTTTTAGTTCGGGCGCCACTTGTAGAGACAGTCTGAAGCAGGAAAGTGAAGAAATAAGCAACGCCTTCACCGGCAGTCGAACCACTGACCTCTTGGTTACGCATCGAGCGTGCTGACCACTACACCACGAAAGCATGAGAAGAAGGCGGAAGAAACACCTTATAAACTTAACTGAGCACCTCACTGAACTAACATGAAAACTCGCATGTAAACGCTGGATCAGGTGCTTAGAATCTTTAGAACTGGTAAATTACTGATATACACCAATGTATAAAATCCATTTCTTAATGAAGATTATTTTAACGAGTTATATCTAAGGCCAAAACCTAATGAGGCTTATTTTAACGACTTATATCTAAGGCCAAAACCTAATGAGGATTATTTTAATGATGTGATAAGAAAACGCTTTTTGAATTACATGGTTCGAAGACACAGTTATGAGCTTTATTAGTTTATTTGCTATCTCTTGAAAAGCAATAAGGATTATTTTAATGATCACGGCAATTTACTTCCTCTTAAATGGCTCAACTCCCCGGCTGATTTGTTGATAAAGTGGCAATGAAATTAAGGATTACCATATCTGGGAAAGTCATCATATTTTTGCTTTAAAAAAGAAAGAAATGACATTCTTTGGTGCTTCATCTTGAGAGGATCTTTTCCTTGATGATGAATTATGAGGTATCAGCAGCACACAGTCTTGAAAACCTCTTAATGGGGACAGTGACATTTGGAGATTAAAAAATTACAGAAAAAATTACTTCCTATATTCATAGTTAAACACGTACCAATGTTCTTTAGGTTAAAATTTCTATCTGCGAAACGATGGATAGCTTTGTATTTAGTTTTTTAAAACGTGATCTCATTTTCTTTTAAAAGCCTGCTAATCTTTTACGAATATGGATAAAATATTCCCCTTCCAAAAGCTGCTGTAAAAGTGTGAATCAAAGTACTGAGCTGATAGGGATCTATAACTTCTGATCCCAATAAAAGCACAGCTTTGAATATTATGGTTTAATAAAAATATTAAAAAAATACTATATAACTCATTGGCTTTATCTATTGGCAACATTTCCTACTGTTCCAGGACAGGATTTGTTGACATTTGCATAATGAAAGCAGTAATACCTAATTTGAGGTATTAAAAATACAGGCACAAATAAAAGTTTAAAAGCATCGTTTCGAACGCCTTGAGGTACATAATTAAAATTCCTTAATTAAAGAATTTTTGCAAAAAGTACGGGTTGTAGACGGCATAAGATCAAGAACACATTATTTAACAAGAGTTAACGTATATTAGTTCAGTGCATATAACAACTAGTAAAACTTCCATGAGATATTCCGATAGTCTGCAACAGCTCGGTTTCCTTAATTTCGTACCCCAATGGTATTGTTATAAATAGCTTATGTAGACTGCTAATAGGGATATATTGATATACCACCGAACCTGGACTTCTCGAATACGCGCCGAGTGTGCTACCGTTACACCATTAAGGCATGCTGGAAGGAGGAAGAAAATAATATTGTAGTTTACAGCTAAAATCGGTATTTTATGTTGATTTTTTTACGTTTGCTTTCCTTTTCATAAACTGAGAAAACAGATTCTATGGATTACTAATTTATATAAAAAATGATTGTTATTCAAGATAAAGAAATGCAGTTTTTAACACTTTCGAACACTGCAAATAGATGACAAAGAGAATAGTTATGAAAATTAATGATATATTAATACGCCTTTCTTAACACTTTTATGTGCACCCTGCATATTAATTGTTTAGAATAACTATTAAAAATTAATTATTAAGAATTTGATAAATATTGATATACCCCGTTTTCGGAATTATATTTGCACTGAATATCAATTCTAAGTTAATTTGAATGCAGTGAATAAATATGCAAGAATGAAGTAGGTTGAATTTCATATTTGAAAGTGCTCTGTAATTTAATCTAGATTAAGTAGTGAATAAGGAATAAAGACAGAAAGCATAAATTAAATCGCAATTGATACGAAAAAAAGTTGCTTATCTTAAATATGTAAAAATAAAATAAAAATAATTAATATGAGCAAGAAATTTCCTTGCAATGGTATTTGCCTTTTATTTTTCATTATTTGATGATCTGGTTTTTGTGATTACTGCAAAGCCTCGAGGGTATCTGCCTAAGGCGAGGGATGCCTTCGTGGAGGACTATCTAAGGCAGTGGTCTCGAAACTTATGAAGCTTCTGAGCTGATGTGTCATTTTTAAATCCTACTGTGAGCTGCCAACTAAAAGAACTACCAACTTTTTTTACATTTGTTTATTGCCTGTAAACTTACATTTCTAGTAAATATGAAGTCAGTTTTAATTAAACTGTACATAACAAAAATAAACTGAAATTGAGTTGCACTAAGAAAGAAAATGAGGTGCAGTTACTAATAAATAAAAAATGTGGTGACACTTTTTTATCAGACTTATTAAATTTAATCAGAAGGATGGAACTCTTTTATGTCATCAACAAGTTTTTTAGTGTTAGGAGAATAGGTAGTGACTGCCATTCGAATACAATTGTCCAAGTGCTCATCAATGAGTTTTTTTTTTGTACTTTTTTTAATAAATTTCCTACTGAAAAATGAAATCTCACACAGATAGGTAGAGATGAATAGTGCCTTAACTTTGAGACAAACATGGACCAAAATTGGGTATTTTTCTTTAGGAACAAGAGGCCAAATATTTTCAGAGCTTGAAGAAAGTGATTTTACAGATATATCACCCTGAAAATCTTCAATCAGTTCCAACTCTACTGCACCATTATCTTGCGATGCCTAATAATTAAGCTAAGAAGACAAAAACAAGTGTGCTAGCTAGAATAATCTGATTGGTAAAACATTAATGTTTTAAAATCTAATTTGCATGCGTTTTAAATGGATTTCAATTTAGTGGTACGTTTCATTTTATCGCAACACTTAAATATGCGAAGCATGTAATTTTTTCCTCAAATTCACAATTGCCATTTCTTCGTTACGCATAATTAGCATTTAACATAACAGTAGTCTGCTTATCTAAACTAATTTAAGCATACTCATCTGAGGTCACATTTTTATTCAATAAACATTGAATAAAATTGAGCCTCTGCGTCAGTATAAAAAACTTTAAGAAATGCTCTAGTGCGACATTAAAATCTGAATCCTTTCAGATTTTCTTTCCTTCTTTTATTCAAAATGTATTCAAAATAAGTTATTTGCAATGCTGATGTCCAAACAGTTTCATTGGATTGTAATCGAATAAAAGTGTTACCCCGAATGGGTATGCTTAAATTAGTTCGTATAAACAGAATATTGTCATGTTGAATGTTAATTATGCGTAACGAAGCTATGGAAATTGAGAATTTGAGAAAAAAATGCACGTTTCACTTATTTGAGTCTTGCGATAAGATAAAAAGTACCGCTAAAGTGAAATCCATTTAAAACACATTTACATTACATAAAAAATAACATTAGAAATTTAAAAAAAAATAAAAATTCGGAATGAAGATCCTTTCATCTGGAATAAAGACATCATGCATCCAGCAAAATTTCTAGAAAAAAGTATGATATCTGATGACACAAATACTGAAGGACAGTTGAAATGAAGCAAAAGATCATTCTTCCTTCCCACCCCAAGAGATGGTAAAAATGTCCAGTTCTAAACGGACTGCCTAAATCCAGAGGAGATTTAACAACAACGTAAATCGACTGAATACTAGATGGCAAACAGAAATGCTGAGTATACTTTCGGCGAAGAGGGAGGAAATGCGTCTGATTTATCAAAATATGATATACTAATGTAGCAAGATACATCATCTAAAAAGGAAATACATTTATTTATAGAAATATATCTTTGCTATATTTTAAAAATAATCTCATTTCTCTGGATGATGCAACTTCTTTCAGAAACAAGATTTACTTCTGAAATACTTCCGGTTTTAGTCAATATGTGCATGATATAGTATTTAAAGATGTCCCCGTTTCAGACTCGCTTAAACTGTTACTTAAAGAGAAGAATCAGGAATCAGTGGAAATAATTATATACATTCCTATGAACATATTTACATTCTGATTTTTAAAGTTCCAGTAATTAACATAAACGTATTTTTTATATAATAACAGCAGAGTAATTTTTTTTAGTAAAAAAAATCTTAAAGTACCTTTCTTAAGCTAAGAATAAAATTTCAAGCGAAAGTCATTGAGCAATATATTTCGGCAAGATTACTATTATGCCTTTAATTACTGTACCTCGAAAATGTTGACCAATCTGTAAAAATGTCAGAAGAAATATAGGGAAGTATTATATTTAAATACTTTGGTATTTGGTAAATATGATCAACACTAAAAATTATTTCGGTTCAAAATAAAAGAAATGATTTATCTTACATGACCAATATCAATGATTTCCAAACTTTTCAAGATTGCGACCCTATTTTAGGTGCTTGAACGATATTGCAACCCCCATTTCTCAGGAATATATATTTTGCAATATGGTTGAACACCTGTTATTCAAATTTTAAGAGAACATGGGACTCCAAAAAAGTTTTCGCAACCCAGTACTGGTTTGAAAAACCACTGACATCTAGGTTTAAAGACCACCTGCATATATGTTTGTTTACGCATTTTATCTATTTAGAAATGTTAAAATTAAGGCATAGCAAATAAAACAAAACGACTTTTATGTAAAATACAATGCTTATTAATTTTATTTCATTATATGAAGCACATTTCAAAAGGATATTTGCAATTTTCGAAAATGCTGGGAACCCTGAAAGCTTTCGTATACCAAACAAATCTGATGTATACGCCACATAACTTCCTTGAACGCAATATTAAATTACATACAATTTTTCTTGCATTTCATTTAAACTTATTAGATTGAATTAAATCTACTTCGTCAATAGCGCATAAGCTACAATAGAATAAATACACTATTTAAAATCCACTATATTGTTTTACCATAGCGACAATCTGGGTCTAGGTTCATTTAACAGCGTTGCATCCCACTCATTTTATAACTCAGAATGCACAAAAATTATGTACATCATCTGAAAAATTATCTAATCTTTGTCACATGTTTTATTGAAATACTATAATAAATCTACAACGATGTATAAAAGAATTTAAACAAACAAACAAAAAAGGAAAAAAAAGAAACAGTTTTTGGCAGACGATTCAGTATTTCTCATTCAATTAATTCAGTTCTCCCTTCGTAATAAGGGGAAAATGCATAACAACTCAAAATATCTGTATTAAAAATCACGAAGTAAATCTTACACACTTATTTTCTCGAAAAAATTGCAGAATGGATTAAGTATGATTTAATTCGCAATAATAAAAGAAGGCCTTTTTATCTTTGTTGTTCAGAAGCTTAGTATCTCTTGATTGCTAACAAATCCATTATTTTGTTAAGTTTCAAAGTAAGAAATATGTCTGCTATGGTAATAAATAATTAGGCATAGTCGCACTTAAACGATTTTTTAATTGTGCATAATTCTACAAATATTGCATGCAGATTTAGAAAAACTTTAACAGGAAGATAAGAACAATATAATTCAATTATTTTTAAAGCTAAAAATGCACAAAACTGAGCTCACTGAGCTGAGTATAGAGTGTGTATATGTATATATATATATATATATATTTATATACTTTTGGTGCAGCAGATTGCAACCAAAAGGGGTGGTGCAAATCTACGGGTTATAGCAGTCCTATATACAAAATTTCAACGTTCTGAGGCGACTCGTTTCTGAGTTATGCAAGATACATACATACATACGTACGTACGTACATACAGACACCATGAAAAAATCTGTTCTGAATCCATTTTAAATCAGTTTTATAATTCGTTTGGGGAAATAGAGTCTTTTTTTCTGTCTTTACGTACAGATGTCATATCGGTCAAAATGGATATTTCCGTTGAAATATGGTACCCAGAATTTTTCGTGATTACAATACTTCCTTTACTTTATACAAGGAAGTAAAAAGTTTCAGTGGAACAGAAAACCTTTCGATAAATCTAGACAAGCAACCAAACAAGCTCTAAATTTGAAGTAAAAACATTACTACAAATGTATTAAGAAAACTTTCTTCTTATTTGCTGCTGCTATAAACTGTTTTAACTGGATAAAATCCTACACTATCCTATTTACCGGAGAGCATGTAATTACTTAATTAGACAGATTAGAAGCTTTGCGTTAAGCAATTTTTTTTAACTTGCGTTGCCGAAACAGCCTTTTTTTCTAATTGTCTCCTAAACTATACAGCAACATGTTGATTACATGAACCTTAAAGAAAGCAAAGAATTATTTAAATCTAAAATTATACTTTTAAGTTACCCTTTTTTGAAATTTCCAATGAAATTCTTAATTTGTTTACATTATATCAACCTTCTAGAAGCGTCAAGTAAATGAAACTTTCTAGAAACGCTAGTATAATCAGGTATTTTTATAAGCAGTAATGAAATAAACGATTATTTGATTTTCCTTGATATGCTTCGACTGGAAGTTTTTTAAACTAATAAATCTAAGCGAAATTATCTTTAGGCTTTAACTGAATAACATTCTTTCTTTGTTTATATTAATATACGGACTAACTGGATTACTCCTACATTACACTGCTAGTTAAAATTATTAGCCAGTGAATATCTCAAAAGTGTTAAATTAAGAGTCAAGTTTATGAAAATTCAAAAATAATGGAAACATTATGTTAACTGTTTTGTAACAAATTTTTCTTTAATACGGTATATTGTGATCTTTGTTAGAAATGCCAATGTCACATCTTAATTTCATAAAATTTATCAGCTGTTGATGAAGTCTTGTAGAAATTCAAGCCACTATTTTGAAACGACCCTTACAAATCCCGTAGGGTACAGGTAGGCATATGGCAGCTTAATGCATTCCACACATGCTGGTAGGCATATTACAGCTTAAGGCATTCCACACATGCTGTATCGATTTCAAGCTGGCCAAGTCATTCATACAATAGCTTCTGTTTATTCGATGCGGACAAGCATTATCATCATTAGCAAAATATGTGGGATGATTGCATCCCTAAACGACCTTACATAGGGTTCCATACCCTCGTCTACATACCTGTGAAAGATTTAGAATTCGGAGCAAACATATGCGACTTGATGTGGCCATTTTGGCCGTTTTTCACGATTCCAATTCAAACTCCAAACAATGGTTCAAAATATTACGAGATCGTTCATTGAAAGAAAAGAACAGTTTCACATTCCAAGCTCCATCTAAACCAAAGCACGTTTAGAATCACAATTCAGACAGCATATGGTTTCATCAATCAATGGTTCATGTTTGTCCTTTCTTTATGGATCCTGAACAAGATAATAGGGTTGTATTCGGTCTGATACTTGAAATTTGCAAACCCCACTATGCAATTAACCAGTTGTCTCTATGTATGATATAGTGCGACTTAGGAAGGTTTTAATTAACCTCTTTATTAAATTGAGCTTTAAAAAATAGGCACTATTCATTCTACAAGTACACCGCTACTTATGACGATATAAAATAAGCAATAACAAACCTTTAAATTTAAAAGTAGATAAAGTAGTCTACTACATAACCAGTACAACTACACAGCCAAATAGTTAAGCTACACGTTGGCTGGAGTAACTGTATCAGGACTGAGTGTTCTGTGTATGTTCTTTGAAAACATGGTGAAGTACTTACAAGGATCCTTGGTCTCAAGTCCTGAACTGGAACAGGGAGAGGAAAATACGCTATGTTCTGGTGTAGCTATTGTGCTGGAGAATAACTGCACGTGAAAGGGATTTGAAATCCTCTTTTATTAAATCATTATTATTTACTCACTTCCCAACTCGGGAGAGATACAGAAAGTAAAAGACCACACTTGGGCCTAGCTTAACAATCAAATAAATTTAATACTAAACCTAAAATAGAAATGTAATTAAACTTTGCTTCGCAGAGCAAATTGCGGAGTTTGGCCTCTAACTAAAAGGGTGCGTAGCAAGATATACTAATACTAGCGCACTTCAATTTATTTCACTATGCAATCACGTAGTAAGCACTATGGCTTATAAATTTAGCTGCTAGCTGGTCAGACGAACGTCGAGCAGAATGACCGTGATCTGAGACTAAAGCTCTCTCACACTAAGAGGTTTCTTACCTCTGGTTTAAATAGTACTTGGCTGTACTTCAAAATTAGCATAAGCTGAGAACGCGCGCTTTTTCTGACGGGAAGTTGAAACAGAGAAGAGATAGAAAGATTTAAATTAAAATAAAACTTGGTTAGTTTAACTAAAACCTTACAACTGCATATATTTAAAGTATTGTCTGCCACAGAATTCAGAGTCGAGGTAATTATATAGATAGAGCTGGCAGAATCTAACAGTTCAGCGCGAGTGACAGAAGCTTCGTCTCTCTCTGAATAAGATTCAAATTCCTTCAGCATAAATACACTGCAAGCTAATCTGCATTCTGGGGAAGAATGTGAAAAGAAAAAAACTAAAGCAAAGATCAAAGTCATTATTACCTGGTTATTTAACTTAGGAAACTTACAGGATGACGGCATCACTTTAAATATGTCATTTTGAAAAAAAAATGATTGGGACACAAATCACTGGTTTTCTTGCACAAATTGTTACTTCGCGAAACTTTTGTGCAGCGACAACAGAAAGCTGGTTAGAGTTCCAGTGATTGGCTGAAAGTCTAAAACTCTCTTGTCAGTCACTTCACGATTTCTTTGAGTCGACAGTTATAGGAAACGGTTTTGACGCACTTGTAACACTTAGCCGTCCTTAAATAGGTTTTCAACTAACGCTATGCACGTCTCAAAAAGTGGTTCAGAATTTTAATTTGGCATTTTGAGAAATATTCAGAGCTTGGGAAGCCTCCATTTGTGTTTGCTTCACCTTGAATCTACCATTTAACCACCACTTTTATCGTTTTCTTAAAAATGATGTTTTCGAGGTGTTACTAAAGAATACTGATCACGTTCAAAAAACACATTGCCTTTAAACTGCACTATGCGTCCAAAATGCGCATATTGCGCAATACATTCTCAGTCGCCTTTCATGAGGCATCCTGTGCTAAAACCTCCAAATTTTCATCCAGCTGAAAATAATCCATTTAATAATTACAGCATTGGACAAAGGTTGAAAACTTAAATCAGTGAACATACTAATTTTCAAATTATCCTTTCATTTTTGGCAAGCAATATATTATATAATAGTACTATAACCGTATATATTCGCGCCAGAAAATACTTATCACCATGCGCCTTAAAGCTTAATTCGGACTGAACAGGCAAAATTACACTTTGTGTAATTGCTCCGAGATATGTTTGTAAATGGAAGTTGAACTGTATATAACTAAGATAACTAATATATAACTAATTTATGGAGGCATCAATATGTGGCGATCTCGTGGTGGTACGTTCGCTTGGTGCTGCTTCGTATGCAGTTGCTTCCTCGTATCGCCATTTATTGGCACCAATGAGAAGTGCACCAACGCACGAGTATTGCATTCTCTTGAAGATAGTAATGACACTGGGAATCGATTCAGGGTCTGTTATACGACAGTCAACTATCATACCGCTGTTGTGAAAGTGTTCCCGTGCGATAGATTCTGATATTCGAATTGCTTTTTAATGAGAGAATCCAGCTCTCCAGATCGCTATGCACTCCCTTCCCAAGCATTTTTGGTGCAATATGAGAAGATACGATTGGTTGTTGGGAACTGAGCCTGTGTTGTGGGTGGATTTGTGGTCCCAGTGCATTGATAAGATTGATTACTGTGTTGATGGGCAAAGGCTGCGTAGCGCCAAGGAGAAAGCGCACGAATTTTACACGCCCTTGAAGATGATAATGATCTTTGAATTCTATTGTGGGCCTGTTATATTGCAGTCGAATATTATACTGCTGTGGCAAAAGAGCTCTTCTGGACAGGTTCTGATATTTGACCTGCTTTGTATTGCGAGCATTTGACCAGCTTTTGGGATCGCTACAAATATATTGGTACTCACAGTAAAGGGTATTCACATAAATTTACCCACAGGAGGAGGAGTAAATTTGAGTAATAATTTACTCAAATGTGTAAATTTACTCAAAGTGTAACTATAATCACTTACACTCATAGTTATTACCTCCATTATTACTCATTATATTTCCAACTATGATACGCTATTGAGGACTTGTTAATTTCGCCCTTTCGGCCATAAGATTCATGTTCCTTGATACAAAACTTCAACGTTCTTTTTGTTCGGCCAATATATCTCAAGCCACACTGACACGATACACTATAAATTCCCCAAAAATTAAAGTCTGAAACGCAATCTTTTAGAGTCGAACCGTGAATTTTATTGATATGGGAGAAACTGACTTGAAAATTGAATTTCTGGAGAATCCGTGCAACTGTACAACTAACAGACTACTACTAACTTCATAACTATTCAGAGTTAATAAATGTACGCCAAATACAAGGTTGTTTCAGCGATTTTGATTGTCACATTGACGTGTTTCTCTTCTATTTTAATTAACGAAAGATTTTCGGCATACGATGACGTCACATGAAATCGCAATCGCAGGCTTTCTTCAGCATAATAAAATAACCTTAAACAAATTCTGAAAATAAATTAAATAAATTAAAAAAATTCTGAAAGCTTTCAGATTTCATATGACGCCCAAAGTGGCGTTTCTTTAACATTTCTGTGTTACCTTTATTTATTAAATATCATGGTCTTCGCACTGAAGCCGTAAAATTCAATTCAACAGCAATATCGCTGAATAATTTAAAAAGGGCTTATCATTAGAATTTCCCATACACAGTTTTGCGCGCTGGAGATAAAAATGTTTTTTCCCCATACAGTGTTACCATTATCCGTTTCGATATCTTTGAATTTCTTAATCAAAAACTCACAAATGCTTTACAAAATATGAAATAGATAATAAAACAAATTCCAAATTTGGGTTTCCAGTTAAATATTCGGGTAAAGGAATAGCGCTTCTGGGCTAACGCCCTTTGATCTAGTTATATAATTTAATATTTAACGAATGCTATTTTTATTTTGTATTTTGTAAAACTAACAAATTTTTTATTAACAAACTCTACGATTTGGAAGCGAAAAATGACAACACTTTTCAAAATAAAGCAGACTTTTATTCCAGGCTGCGAGACTGTTGCCACTAGGAAAAATGGCGGCGAAAAGTAGCGTTTTCAGAATTAATAATTAATATCTCTGCTGACTAAAGTCGTACGAAGATGAGAATGTTCGAAATGGCTTTCCATGAATTTTTGGAATTGTGAGTTACTCTTTTCCAAACTCAACACCTCGCTGTTCCGGAGGAGTTGATGCCATAAGCAAACAAACAAATAAACAGAGAGACAGACGAGTACAGATTTAATCGTATAGATAATATGAATGAGGCACATGAAATCTAATGGTGATCTTTTGCTTGAGGCTTCATTCGCCAGCTGATCTTCACGTTTCTTTAATGATGACGTATTGCAGATCCTCATATGACTGATTCGAAACCTAGAACACAGGCGAGTTTTCCCTAATCAACCTAAGCTTAGATGGCAGTACGAAATTTCGCAAATGCTTTTGGAAGATCGTATCTCTTTGATCGTGAATGACCGGTAATATTGTCGTAAATTATCTAGTGATTTATGCGCTTGTTTAAATACAATCGAATGAATAGAAAATGTCTTTTCAAGTGAGTCTGCAAACTGCCTTTTTTTACTCCAGGTAAAGGGAGAAAAGAACTTGAATGAAACTGATTTTCTAGCATCATGCTCATTCATAATGTAATTTACCAGGTCTTATTAATTAACTCATGGAAATTTTTGTGTCTTTTCACAGCGAGACAATTTCGACTATATAACTTATTTCCAACATTACTGTAGAGAACCCTTTGTAAACTTCTATTTAAACTACTGCATATGAAACTGTAAATTAAAATAAAATTAGAGTATAAAAAGGTGTTTTAATATTTCTCTAAATCGGCAGCAAATTTTATTTTTATGACTATGTAGTACGTTATAAACATTAGGGCTCCCAATAAACGTGCGTTTGAGTATTTTATGTGAAAATTCACCTGATTTTCGTGCCCGTATTGCTCGTGAAATCACAATTTTTAGTAGTTTATA
>KK114338.1:221600-324892 GCA_000611955.2 Stegodyphus mimosarum | reverse complement strand
ACTACAACTACAGAAATATTACTTGCTGATTTGTGCAACATGCATAGAGTATATCCATTTTATAAAAATCATTGCTTTCAAAAGTTCAAGTAAAAAATAAAATAATCTCGGAATTTAAAAGAAACAATGAACACATCTTTAAATACTTTTCGACTAATACAAAAATAAGGGCGGAATACCTTCCATACATTTATTCAATGGGTTTTATTTCAAGGCTCTTATAAAATTTATAAGAAAAAGAAAAAAAAATTTTAAATTTAGTTTTAACAATGCTTCTGATACACTGAAACATTACATTAAAATAAATACTTTATTGATATTTCATTAATCACAATGTATTGAGAAAGTTGACAAATTTTCTATTTGTTGTTGAGAATAAAAACTAGAAAAACTAGTAGAAAAACTCCGCGCGTAGTGCTGCAAAATTTATACCATCTAATATGGGAAATTAAATATATGAGAGAATTACTTAAGGATTGTAAGAACCATAATCCCCTACCGTTTCCATTTTTATGAACTTGCAAATTTTATAATATACATTTGGAACAGAAAAAGTAAAAATGTCGAAAATACAAAAACAGTAAAAACCAAAGTTAATTTTTTTTATTTAAATCTGCAAACAGAAGTTGACAGGGGAAAAGTGTTCTGAAGCTTTAAACAAAGTCAATTAACTGAACAACAAAAAACGAGTTTCATTCCAATCAACTCACAAGAGACCTCTATCGTCAGTTAGCATAATGGTTATTAATTCTAAAAATTTTTTTCATATACAATTCTTCAAACAATCTTTACATATTTAAGGCTCTCATTGAATTGGTCTCTTTTCCCTACCCGTTTTTGTTGTCCGAACACAAATGGAAACAAATTATACAAGGAGAAACTTACATGTAATGCCGAAACAAAACATTTATAATCAAGGGAAAAAATTGGACTAACTACAGTCGAAAGAAATATTTATGAAATTGGTGAAATAATAAGACAATAATAATAATAAAACGCTGTACTAATTACAATGTAAAGCTCAAATTTTTTATCGAAATATTTGATTGTCAAAGGCAAAGGCTAAATGAGGGCCAGGTTCGAACGTGTATTTAAACTGAAAATTGCTAAAGTAAAAGGAATGGAGAAATAAATGCTACCATTTGAGAGGAATTGAGTATAAAATTGCTACAAATGGAGAGGTTTTGCAAAAACAAATTATAATGAAAAACCACTTCCTACCTGTAGGTGCTGCTATTCCAAAGTGAAAGTAGTTATGCTACGGAGTTGCCTCGCTGTAGGTCAGGGCATACAAACTGCTATGTAATTACGCTGCTTTATTATTATTATTATTATTATTATAGTCTTATTATTTTACCAATTTTATAAATATTTCTTTCGATTATAATTAGTCCAATTTTTCCCCTTGATTATAAATGTTTTATATCGGCATTACATGTAAGTTTTTCCTTGTATAAATTATTTCTATTTGTGTTTGGACAACAAAAACGGGTAGTTTTCCCTACCAATTCAACGACCAATTCAACGACAGCCTCAAATATGTATAGCTGGTTTTGAAGAATTGTATATAAAAAATTTTTAGAATTAATAACCATTATGCTAACTGACGATAGAGGTCTCTTGTGAGTTGATCGGAATGAAACTCGTTTTTTGTTGTTCAGTTAATTTACTTAATTTAAAGCTTCAGAACACTTTTCCCTTGACAAGTTCTGTTTGGAGCTTTAAATAAAAAAAGATTAACTTTGGTTTTCACAGTTTTTGTATTTTCAACTTTTTTTACTTTTTCTGTTCCAAATGTATATTATAAAATTTGCAAGTTCATAAAAATGGAAATAGGTAGGAGATCATGGTTCTTACAATCCTTAAGTTGTCAGGACTGAGTGTTCGGTGCATATTCTTGGCAAACATCTTCGTGAAACTCCTTAAGTCCTGATCTTGAACAGGGAGCTGAATGCAGCTATGTTCTGTGGTAGGATACTGTGATTAAATTGGAGAATAACTGCACTTGAAAGGGATTTAAAATCCTCTTTTATTAGATCACAATTATTTACAACCACTTCCCAACTCGGGAGGGATACAGAAAGTAAAGACCACACTTGGGTCTAAAATGAAGAATCAAATTTAAACTAAAACTAAATAGAAATTTAAATTAGTCGTTGCTCGCAGAGCTATTACGCGAGGTTGGCCTCTAAACTAAATAGTGCGTAGCAAGATTTACTAATACTGGCGCACTTGGATTTATTTCAATAAGCAATCACGTAAAGCGCTATAGCTTAGAATTTAACTGCTAGTTAGTCAAGCGAACGTCGAATAGAGTGACCGTGATCTGAGACTAAAAGCTCTTTCACACTGAGAGGTTTCTACCTCTTACTTAAATAGTCGTTGGCTCCACTTCAAATTAGCATAAGCTGAAAACGCGCGCTTCTTCTAAAGGGAAGTTGAAAATGAGAAGAGATAGAAAGATTTAAATTAAAATAAAACTTTGTTAGTTTAACTAAAACCTTACAAAGTAATTCTCTCATCTTCAATACGCTAGTGCGTTTGTAAAATATGTATGTATCGTTTGAGAATAATAGATTAACTTTTTATCTAAATGACATAAATAGTACGAATTTATAATACAAAAGTCCTAGATGTAAGGCAAAGGCAAAATAGTTAGAGATGAAGAGATTAATGTTGAATCGAGGGACTTTAAAGAACTTTAGAGTAATCGAATGAAGATTGATTTTCTCTTTAACTTCGCTGAGAGATAAAACAATCTTAGTGCTTTTGAAAGTTCTAAAAAACTTTTCCAGAATAACTTCGTCACAGATTTCATAAAAGAGAAATGAAGAAATGTTGAAATCTTATTTATTGACTAAGAAAAGAAAAAATCCTTTTTCCTTTTCGTTGCTTTGTATTATTTTCTTTGGCTTCTCAAAACAAAATAATACTTTCCCAAAATTTTGTCATACATACAGTTAAACGTCAACCATATATCTTTCCCGAAACTGGTTAGAAATGGCTTATGAAGCAAGATGAATTGGCACAGAGCTAAAAAGAATCAAGATTCAAAATAATGTTTAAGAATTTTCATTAATTTAAACTCTATAACTCAGAAAAAGAAAGTAAAGCTGTAACTACATATGTACATAATGTACATATATTTACATTTTTGTAATATTAAAAATTATTTTTTACAGTATCAGTGTCTTGGTTTATGAAGTTAATCATCATCTTAGTCCACATGTTAAGAGGACAAATATCATCAATACCAATCTGCGTCAATGATATTATTGGTAGCGAAGTAAGTGGGACAGTGTTTTTAATAAAGCTATTTGTCGTAAAGTCTTGTCTTTTGTAAGTAATTTTTAATGTCTTTATTTTTCATAAAAAGGAAAGGTATGCATAGAATTAAAGTATTAACTAACCCTTCAACGCATGATATTTTTATATTTTTACCAAACATTTTTTTTCTTCATTGGTTTTTTCTTCATGGCTTAAATAAACATGGAAAAATATTTAAAAAATTATTTAGCATTTTTTATTATTTATTTTTTGAATTTTTAGGTTAGATGCATATATGCATCATGCATTTAACACTAGAATGTAAATCACATAAAAAAATCATGAACAATAATATAATTAATAAATATTGGTATAGAATACTTAATTATTTATTGTTTTTACAAGATATTGACTTTAATTAAGATTTTATTGAAACTTAATTCTAATTAGTTATGTTCAGACATTATAAAAATTAAAATTGAAATAAAATTTAAATAAAAATCAAATAAAATTATAAGAATTGAAATAAAAATTTAAATAAAATTTAAGTAAAAAAATTAAGTAAATAATCCATATGGCAACATGTTGAATTTTATCCTGTCTGACATAGGTTGGAGGAATGTTTGATGCAAAGACTCTCAGTCTTTTCACATTGTAATCATTTTGTAAAAGACCGCTCGATCTTCCACACTTAGGAACTGAAATTTCACTCATTTTGCACAGTCCAACGGATAGCTCAACCCGAAAGGCGGCCATGTTTAGCAAATCCTTTGGGTTGCCTCCATTCTGCAGAGATGGGTCATTATCATCGTCTCTTTCCAGAAATTCGAAATCATCTTCACTGTCTGACGGCACTTTGTTCAATGTTTCCTTTAGTTCTTCATCATTCAAATATTTTTTCCTTGCTCATCTACCAAGCTCGCTCATATTAAAAAAAATTCAGTTTAATTTCAACCTGAAATTCTATCATATAAACTATTACTGAAACAAACTAGAAAATTCAAGTTGCTGGGGAAAATTTTGCAATTCACAAGTATGTATCAATTTAAAATGGTTTGAAAACAATTACCCACTAAATGAACATAAATAAAAACAAATCAAAGGAATTTTCAATACAAACGAACAGTACACATACTACATAATTAGAGACATAAAATTAATATTTTATGCCTCTAAACTACAACAATGCATTCAAATATCGAGTAGGTATTGCTGATATAAAATTGAGCATGAAATAAAAAGTATTATGAAGTCTTATAATTAAAAATCCACTCCAAATTTTAACCTCATTCTATATGCATCAAACTGCACTCTAGAGTGAAGTCTACTCATAAATGCATAGTGATGCATCTATGAATCAAATAGAAAAATTGAAATATTTCATTTAAACAATTCTGTGGTTAAATCTTAACATAGAAAGGAAAGGTGCATACCTTCAGCTAAATAGATTAAAATGTTTAAGCCCCTAATATCGAATTTATGAATAACTCACAGCTAACTTGACCACTGTAAAAACAGAAATGTGTGCTCTTGGTATTAATGAAATAAAGAGTTCAGTTTGTAAGGTTTTAATTTAAACTAACAAAGATTTATGTTAATTTCTCTTTTCTGTGAACTCTTATTTCAACTTCCCTTTAGAATGAGCGCGCGTTTCAGCTTTATGCTAATTTGAAGTGGAGCCAGTTTTGTATTTAAAGGTTAGCGAGGAACTTCTCAGTGTGAGAGAGCTTTTAGTCTCAGATCGCTTCGGCTCTGTTTGACGTCCACCTGACGAGCTAGTATTTAAATTCTAAGCCTTAGCGCTGTTACTCCAATACTTATTGAAGTAATCTAAGTGCGTTAGTATTAGCCAAATCTTGCTACGCACCATTGATAGTTTAGAATAGAGGCCAACCTCGCGGTTATAGCTCTGAGAGCAACGACTACATAATTTTTCTACTCAACTTTATTTTAAATTATTTGATTGTTCAGTTTAGACCCAAGTGCGGTCAGTATTTTTTGTTATTCCTTCCAAGTTGGGAAGTGGCTGTAAATAGTGGTTTAATAAAAGGATAATTTTAAAACCTCCTTACGTGCAGTTATTCTACCACTTAACCACAGTTATTCTACCACAGAACATAGCTGCATTCAGCTTCCTGTTCTAGATGAGGACTTTGACACCTGTACGACAATGTTCGCCAAAAGCATGCACAGAACATTCAGTCCTGATATGTTTTTTGCTGTTGTCTATTGGGGAAAAGAGCAGCTAAACATTGTTATGGATATATTAAGATGAAAATCAGCTCAATAAATCGGCTGGTTTGTAATTTTTTAATGCTAAATTCAGCTAAAATTGGTATGATTCATATATGCATCACCATGAATTGAAAGGTTAAAGGCATAAAATGTAACTGAATGAACTTTTCTTAGCTCTAGATTCACGCTTTAGAAAAATGTCAATCTATCATCCAAATTTTTCATAAACTTTGCAGTTTACAGTTTCAAGTCTGTTTCTCAGATAATCTGATATACAGCCTCACTTCACAAACAAGAAAAATGTTATGCCGCCTGGACTCAGTACTAAGAATTTGCAAAAAAAAATCATGTGAAGCATATCGAGGCAGAGAACTAAATCTCTAAAATGAAATTCTCGCTTTAGAAATGTTTAGAATACTGGAAAGGCTGCGCATGAGGAAGAACAGGATAAGGGAATTACATCTGTTCCATTTTCTAGTATTTTTCAAAAAATATGCAGATACAAATTGAAAATTTAATAATTTTGAGGAAAGCGAATAAAAGTAGGAGTTCAAAATGATACAGTAAACAAAATTTGCTGCGTGCACATGGACTTAGAAAACGCTCTTAATTGAAATAATTTTAGCCCGAGACTCTTAAAAGTGAAAAGTGACGTAAAGTGACTTTTATCCAGTAACGGCTTAAAATACGGGTCTCCCTTCATCAGGAGCAAAAAATTCTGCAAATGCAAAATTCTGCATTTGCAGAATTTGCCCTCGAAAGCGATTGAGATTTTACAAAATTTACTCCGAATACAAGGTTGTCGATTTGCCTGTTCTATTTTCCCCGTCGGCGTGATTCTCTTGCGTCTTGATACTATTTAGCTATTTTTGAAAAAGTATATGGGCAATCTTTTAGTGATTCTAAATTACAAAAGTTTAGTGATTCGTGATCCTAAATTAGGACGTAAATAAATAATCAGCTTATAAGGCATTTTTTCCGCCATCTTAGCATTCCTCCTTGGTATAATGGTCAACACACTCAGCGTGTATTTGAGAGATTCCAGTCTCGGCGACGGCAATGCTCATTTTTTCATAAAATTCTTAATATATTATACTGCTTATATACTAAAGACAGGTTGTATCAATACAGTGGGGACAAACTTTCAGGAGAAAGAGAGAGAGTACACTTTGTAAGGTTTTAGTTTAAACTAACAAAGTTTTATTTTAATTTGCCTTTTTCTATCTGTTATCATTTCAACTTCCCGTTAGAATAAGCGCACGTTTCAGCTTTATGCTAATTCGAAGTGGAGCCAAGGCTATTTAAACGAGAGGTAGGAACCTCTCAGTGTGAGAGAGCTTTTAGTCTCAGACCACTGTTACTCTGTTCAACGTTCGCCTGACCAGCTAGTATTAAAACTCTAAGCCCCAGCGCTGTTACGCTATTACTTATTGAAGTAAATCTAAGTGCGTTAGTATTAGTTAAATGTTGCTACGCACCCTTTAGCATAGAGGCCAACCTCGCGTTTATAGCTCTGTGATCAACGACAATTTAATTTCTATTTAATTTTCGTTAAATTATTTGATTGTTCAGTTTAGACCCAAAAGCGGTCTTTAATTTCTGTATCCCTCCCGAGTTGGGAAGTGGCTGTAAATAATTGTTTTTTAATAAAAGAGGATTTTAAATCCTTCTTTAGTGCAGTTCTTCTAACACTTAACCACAGTTTTCTACCACAGAACATAGCTGCATTCAGTTCTCTGTTAAAGATCAGGACTTAAAGAGTTGCACGAATATGTTCGCCAAGAATATGCACCGAACACTCAGTCCTGACAACTTAGACGATGGTAAATCACATAGCAATGCATGGTTGGAAACGCTTTCCTGGCGCGGTAGTGACGACATAAATGTCTGTAAGGTATTTCTCCCGCCTTCTTAGTATGCCTTCGTGTTGTAATGGTCAGCACACTCCACGCGCGTTCGAGAGGTCCTTGGTTCGAGTCCCGGAGAAGACATTGCTCACTTTTCTTAACTCAGCTTCCAAATAAATAATAATGACTCGGCAGTGGCGCCCGAACAAAATCGTGGTGGATGATGATTCTCCACCTCCAGGATTTGGATTTTGGGTCTCGTAATCCCCAGTTGCCCTTTAAAAGGAGGAGTATAAGGTATTTCTCTCGCCATCTTACCGTGCCTTCCTGTTGTAGTGGTCAGCACACTCGACGCATATTCCAGAGGTCCGTGGTTCGAGTCCCGGGCAGGGCATTGTTCATTTTTCATGTCTCCAAATTCGAAATAACCTAATGTCTCTACAAGTCAAGAAAGAAAGGACACGAGAAAAAAAACATAAAGAGACAACGATTATCATCAAAGAAGGTGTTCGAAATTACGAGCCGAACCATGATGCAGGAACAGTGCGTTGTGCATCCTCCATTCGTGATGCAGTTTTTCAATGAGCCAGAGAAGTGAGGTTTGCATCATGGTCCGGTATCGTAATTTCGAATACTTGTTTTTGTTCTTATTTGTAGGTCTCTGCTGTACTAAACATAATAAAACATGTTCTGTCTCAGTGTTAGTGTCCTTCCTTTTTTGTGTTTTGTGTCATAACTACCGCTTGAAGAAAGCGTTTCCGACCATGCATTGCTATGTGATTTTCCACCGTCTAGATGTACTCCATCTGCCCTGAAAGTTTGTCATCACTGTATTGATACACCCTGTATAAATTAAAATAAATTATAATATTAAAGTATTAAATATAATCTTGCATTTCCGTTCTTAAATGTCGGCAAAAAAGTTGAGATTTCACTGTAAAAATCATTCTGGTGTATTATATCATGACTCTGAGTTTTTTAACGAAGTAAATATAAGATTTTGACGAAAAAATTAAAAACTTGGTAACAATATTGGCATTTTTAAGAAGTAAAGGATCATTCTGTTTATTTAACGTAATTTACAGATTCCTGAGAAAAAGAAGAAACATATTTATGATATTTAATGTGCTATCGTTACACTACGAAAGCATGTTGGAAGGAGGGAGAAAATACCTTATATGAACTCTGCTATAGACATTGCGCAAGTTGGTGAGCTCTATTTTGAGCTTATTTTTATTGTAGAATTCTTTTATAGCGTTTTGAATGATATTTTCTTAAATTATAGATATTCTGATTCATGTTTATCTATTTTATGTGCTCTTATATGCATTACTTTGGATTTTATAAGCAATCTTACTTTTAAGTATAGGTAGCCTTAACGTGGCGGCGACTGAGTACTTTTCAACCTTATTTTGAATTTTAAGTACTTTGGAAATATCTTTTAGAAATAACTTTTTATGATTCTACATGGATTTATTGACCTACAAAATGGATTTACATACAGTTCTCATGTTTTTATGAATATCTGAAATTTTGAACAGAGCTAAGCCTTGCAAGGAGACGGTTTGTTTATATTTTAAAGTATTTTTGCAGCTGTATGAGAACTTTTTGCCTTTTGAATTTTATTGTGCTTTTATGTAGAAGTATATTTCTACGTGTATTTTCAGATTTTAACTGCTTCCTGTGTCTACTTCAGTGCATGTTTGCGTTTAAAGATTTTTATTCAATTTTTACTGAATTTATGAGATTTTATTTATTAAATTTTATTTTATTAACATTTTGTGTTGAATTTTTTATCTTTATGTATTGAACTGCTGTGTTTGTCCCACTGCCGATAAGATGTCTGAATCTAAGAATAATACTACTGAGTGTGAAAAAGAATTTGCACTTGACCATTCAAAAGATGACATATTTAATACAATATGGGAAATTAACAAATTGGTTGAAGCTTTGAAAGGAAAATGTGTCTGT
This sequence comes from Stegodyphus mimosarum, assembly GCA_000611955.2. Taxonomy (NCBI): domain Eukaryota; kingdom Metazoa; phylum Arthropoda; class Arachnida; order Araneae; family Eresidae; genus Stegodyphus; species Stegodyphus mimosarum. The sequence continues at coordinate 315,572 of KK114338.1, read as the reverse complement.
AAATGTTTAATCGAAACTTTCAGTTTTGGTATTAACAAGATCAGAGAATGGATTAGGCAAAAAAATTTGGAACATGTTGAAATGCAAAGGAATCTATATGAGGAAGATAAATTGAATTTTATTGCCAAAGAAGTTTGTGCGATTCGTGATTTGTTAGAACACGAGAAAGCGACAATGAGTAAAGGAAGAAGTGAAGAAAAATCAAATGAAACGTATAGGTATAGGAAGAAAATCCTGATTCCTGGAGAAATAAATAAATCATCTTAAAGCCCTTAAGGAAGGTATCGACGTGTATGATGAGGTAAAAAATAATATTGATCCAAAACAAATTGAAATTGATTTTGTAGGCTCTTTTTGTAGGAAAAATGGAGATATAGTTGTTAGACTGAAGAGAAGAAAAGAATGTAGTAAATTGGAAAAAGTGGTTATTGATAATGAAAAACTTAATCGACTTGTAAAGCCAAAACGTAGAAAATTTACATGACCTAAGATTAATATTTACAATGTTTCTAATTTTCTTTCAGACGAAGTATTTATAGAAGCATTAGAAATGGAATGTTCATGTGGTGCTGACTGTGTTCGCACGTTGTTTAAAACGAACAGGAAATATCGCGTAGAGTTTTTTATGTTAGGTTATTTTTGATGCTGGAGAAGTGAAAAATGAGCAATGCCCTTACCGGGACTCGAACCTCTGACATCTGAAATACGCACCGAGTGTGCTGACCATTACACCTCGAAGGTATGCTAAGAAGGCAGAAGAAATACCTTATATACTCCCACTTTTAAAGAGCGGCTGGGGATTAGGTGAACTAATCGCCAAATTCTGGTGGTGGAGAATCATTATACACCACTTTTTTTAGTTCGGGCGCCACCGTGCAGTCATTACGTTATTTCTGATGCTGGGGAAGTAAAAAATGAGCAATGCCCTGGGCCGTGACTCGAACCTCGGACCTTTGAATACGCGCCAAGTGAGCTGACCATTAGAACACGAACGCATGCTAAGAAGGAGGGAGAAATATCTTATAGACTATTTGCAACAAAGTAGTGCAAATTTTATCCTTTAATATATTTATATTCTTATTACTGAAAAAGCTGTCGAATTTTCTATTCATTGTGTAGAGAAAAAAACTAGAAAAACTAGTAAAAAAAATCTGCGCGTAGTGCTGCAAAATTTATTCCATTTAATATGGGAAATGAAATATGAGAGAATTACTTAAGGATTATGAGAACCATCATCCCTTACCCATTTCTATTTTTATGAACTTCTAAATCTGATAACATATGTTGAACAGAAAATGTAAAAGAAGAAGTTCGAATACTAAAAAACAGTGAAAACTAAAGTTAATCTTTTTATTTAAAGCTCCAAACAGACAGAGGTCTCAGTGGTTTGATCGGAATGAAACTCGATTTGTTGTTCAGTTAATTGATTTTGTTTAAAGCTTCAGAGCACTTTTACCTTGACAAGTTCTGTTTGGAACTTTGAATAAATTGATTAACTTTAGTTTTCACTGTTTGTTAGTATTTCAACTTCCTCTTTTACATTTTCTGTTCAACATATGTTATCAGATTTGGAAGTTCATAAAAATAGAAATGGGTAAGGGATCATGGTTCCTTATAATCTTTAAGTAATTCTCTCATATTTAGTTTCCCATATTTTATATTCTTATTATATTTATACTCCCGTTAAACTCTAATTTAAATCACTGTACTGACGCTGCTTGTAGGCTGTTTCTAGTTGATACCATTATCAAAGAAATACCTGATGTTATTACTTTACGAGGCCCTAGTACATTCAAAATAAAATTGCACATGCTTTGGGGACATGGAGAGTTGTCCACGCAGAAATGGGTAGAACAGCTATTATTATTTCTAGGAACCAACTTGAATTTGGTGTGGACGTGGACAAGATTGTATTGTGGATATCTCCACGACTTTTAATGGTCAAAATAACTTTAGGGTTATTTCGGTTTATTTCTCACCGGTGGAGTATTTGAATACACATTTATGTGCTTTAGAAAATGTTTTAAAATTGTGCAAGTTTAACTTTATAATTTAGGTGATTTTTATTCTAAGAATTTTAATTGCGGTTCTATGGTCCTCGACCAAAGAGGTATATGATTTTATTATGGTTCATAATTTGAAACTTTTCAATAAAGGTAACTACTTTTCAATAAAGATAACTCACCTACTTTCTCTTTCCCAGTGGAAATTGGTTGGACCGATTTGGTATTGGGGTCACCGGGCAGAGATTTTAACTCCGTGAAAATGAATATTTTAGATGAACCTACCCTAAGTGACCATACATATATTTATGCTGATTTAAATGCTGAAAACATTAATAATTTATATGAATATTCGTAATCTTACAATTCGTTCAGAACGAAAACATTTGTTAACAAACTGAGAATAGATATCATGAATCTTGAAAATGAACTCGTGACTGTTGGAGATAAAGACAGTTTGAATGATGTGGTCTTCAGACTAGAAGAAAAGATCAAAATAGTCAAGGATAATTTTTAAGACATAAAATAAAGAATGGAAGTCAAACAACATGGTGGGCCCCTGAATTAGATATTTTAAGATCAAAGACAAGAGCTGCATTGAAACGTTGTCAGGTAAAGTGTCTGGACGTGAAGACAAGAAAAATTTACAAAGAAAAATTACAAACAAAGAAAAGTTTATACATACAAATTGAAAATTTACAAAGAAAACATACAAACATACAAAGAAAAATTTATTATAAAAGAGTTTAAGCTGTATTCAAAAAAACAATTAAAAGGAGAAAGAAACTTTCAAAATTATTTGTTCAATAAAAACAAAATTTGTTGTGGCAAGTTTTATAAACATGCCACAAATAAAGCAAAGGAAAAAGTTCTTTTGTATAAGGATAATTGTAGTGTATCCACTTCAGCCACAGAATTTTATGATAAGCTGATTAAAGACCCTCTGAGACTGGACTATTGTTCTAATGATCAGGATTATCGAAATATTTTTATGGAAGACGACGGGGAGGTGGAGCGGATGTTTATTTATGAAGAGATATTTGATGTTATTTCTAGCCTCAGAGATCGAACTGCCCCTGGACTCGATGAAATCAAGACTACTTAATTAGAATTCTCTTTGGAGAATTCCCGTTCCTTTAAAAAATTAGTTTACAGTAAATGTATGGTTTTAAAGAATTTTCCCGATATTTGGAAAATTGGAAAATTGATTCCTGTTTCTAAATCTACAGGTGCGTATAGACCCATCTGCTTATTAAAGACCCATGCGAAAATTCTGGATAAACTTTTACGAAAAGACTTGAGTATTTTTTAACAAAAAATAATATTATCAGTTCAAATCAATATGTCTTTCGAAAGAATATGTCTGCCGATCTAGCGTTATGCAATGTGATCCAACAAGTCAGAGAAAAGCGACAAATAAACACGTGGTTCTGGTTTCCTTCGATGTCCGAGGGGCATTTGACTCTATTAGCTGAGTCTCCCTTCTCTCTGTATTAAAAGAAATTGGATTCTTAAGAAACCTATTTGATACAATTAAAAATTACCTGGAGAGAAGAGAATTAGTTTCTCTGGGCTACTCTAATGCAATTAATTTTCATTATAAAATTGGAAAAGGCTGCCCCCAGGGCTCATGTAGTGTTTTCCTGTTTTGGAGCCTCATAGCAAATGACTCAATGTACAGCAAGAAAATGTACCTGCTACGGATATTATCTGTTATGCTGATGATATTACAGTAACTAATACAGGAGACTCCCTTGAAAAAATAGAGACTACTTTTAACCTGCTTGGAATGTTTTTAAGAAGTGGAGTACTGAGTAAAATATAGAATATAATATTGAGGAAAAATTGCATGTTTTTCCCTCGGGAAGCGGAAAACGTTAGAACTTCCAGATTGAAATATGATTAAAAAAGAATAAAATTTTTGAATATGTTTAAACACCTGGGTGTAGTGAATAAGTTGAATTTTATAGAGCACTTAAAGTTCATACAACGAAATATAGAAAAAAAATGAAATTATTATAAAAGTACTTTTACTCAAACCACTTTCTCTAATAAAAGCTCTACCCCGAGGGATATTTACAGAAGTGTTATTAAAACCAAAAATTCCTTACGGTATTGGCACACGGAGTGACCGAACATGGCAACTGGTCAAGAGAAGGCCGAAATTGGACTCATTGCAGAGGACCTGCACACTTGCAATTACAAGACCATTTAGGATCAATTTAAATGACTTATGACAAATTTTGTTTGAAATATAATATAAAACAGAAAATAGTGTGTAGTGTCATTAGGTTATTTCAAAGCTGGAGACATGAAAAATGAGCAGTGCCCTCTCCGGGAATCTAACCACGGACCTCGCGGTTACGCGTTGAGCGTGCTGACCACTGCACCACAAAGGCATGCGAAGAAGGCAGAAAGCCTACATAATAAGTGTATGACGAAAAAGCAAATACCAGCAAGGTTTTTTTTTAGAGCATGATCTGAGTTCAAGCTGTCTTAGCGTCTTTCAATTCATAAATGACAGTTCTATGATTTTTGTCATACAGAAACTAGTGAACTGGTATTACTTCAATAATGCGAGGAAAAAAGAAAATTTAAGATGCGATGCATTATTAACAAATATTGAATAAGTGGCATACTAAATTTTCTTGTCTATCCAATAATTATTTAACAATTACTGAAATTATGATGAACAATTATTACCATTCATCCGACTATAGAATAATCCTCCCTTGAAGAAATTATTCCCTAAGATGTACATTTAATCATAGAATTTTATCGTAGATTGATAAGAGTGTTTACTACATTTACCCTTAACTATCAGAAGCATTATTGTAAAAATTAAAATTAATTGTGATTATAATTAATTATTTAACTTCCAGCGTAAGCACATCTAATTCAACATCATTTTCCCTTCCGAAGACTCTGATTAGTTTTTACTTCCTTGTACGAAGTAAAACGGAAGTACTGTAATCGCGAAAAAATGTCGGATATCATATTTCAACGAAAATATTCACTTTGATTCCGATCGAATGCAATTTAACGATGTTTCTGCGTGACATCTGAACGTAAGGACAGCATAAAGAACTTTTTTCCCCAAAACGAATTAATAAACTGATTTAAAATGGATTCAGAAGAGATTTTTTCGTGGCCTCTCTACGTACGTATGTATGTAAGAATATATCTCGTATAATTCAAAAACGAGTAGCTCAGAACGTTGAAATTTTGTATATAGGACTGCCATAATATGTGGATGTGGACCTCCTGTTTTGGTTGCAATCGGTCGGACCAGATGTATATAAATATGCATATATATATATCCACTCCGTTACTCGGCTCAGTGAGCTCAGTTTTTTTGTTCTTATATGTTGGTAAATTGTACATTTTTTGTTTTAAAAATGATTGAATTATGTTGTTCTTATCTTCCAGTTAAGAGTTTTATGCCTTTAGTTAACCTGTATTTTTTTGGTTTAGGATTATCAACAATTTAAAAGTTTTTTAAGTGCGTCTAAGCCTAATTATTTTTAGCATAGCAGCCGTATTTGTTTACATTTGAAACTTAGCAGAATAGTGGATTTGTTCCCTATATAGAGAAACTTAGCTTCGCAAAACAAAGTAACGTATTCTTTTATTATTGTGAATAAAATTATGCTTAATTTACTCTGAAATTATCATTTAAGTCATTAAAATTTCCCATATATTGACTCAGCATAGTGTTTTCAAGAAAATAAATCACTTTTTACGCCTTCAGCGTCTTAAAAAAATTGGCCCCCTCGGTGGGGGGGGGCCAAAAGTAAACTTTCAGTTTGTGCACCGAAACATCTGCCTTCTTGCTCGTTGGCGAATTGCTTGTTTTTGCACAGAAATTGTAATTTGAATTGTAAAAAAAAGCTTTTAACTGTTTTAACTGTGTATGGTGTTTTATGGTTTTCTATATCTTTTAATTTTTTAGATAGATATTTTACGTTTTTATGCATTTTTGCCTTGTCGTGAAGTGGCAACTGAATTAATTGAATACGAAATATATCTCTAATGAAATTCGAGGAAATGAGTTTAAATGAAAGGCAAAAAAATGCGTATAATTTAATTTTCCGTACAAAGACGTCATGTGGTGTACACATCAGATTTTTTTAATTAAAGGACTGAAAAAAACTGATCCTCAGTTTTTATATATGATTGGAAAATCTGTCGACCTTTCTAACCGAAGATGGAGCTAAGATTAATTTGCAATAGCATATGTGTCTTAAATATCCCTGTAAACGTTTAATCTCTGTAAACGTTTAACCCTGTAAACGTTGTTGTTTCACTTTTTAATCTTTTGTACTCGTAAAATTTAAAAAAGATTTGTTTCTTAAATTTTTCAAGATTTCAAAAATTTAAAATCAAGATTTTCAAGAAGAATTTCAAGATTTTGTTATTTTTATCACGAACCATTACATTTAGCTGTCTTAAATTTATGTATGTAAATTTCATTCGAATTAATAAAGCTGAGAAACCTATTATCTCCTTTGATTTCAAACTAGTTTATTTAATGCTCTAAAAATAGTATACTTATTGATTTAAATTGCAACTATTCTAAATGAAAAATCTAAATTATTTTTAATTAAAATAATTGCTCCTTACGCTTCTTCCCCAAAATACAAATATGATAACATCTACATAAAAAGTGTTGGGTTTGGATTTTATTATACTATTATATCTATGGTTGACAAGTATTTTTTATGAACTGAGTTATCTGAAGCTTATAACCTCCCGTCAAACATATTTTCCTTCAGTGTTAGATAAATGTCTTTTGCCTGGCTGATTTTAACGTAATATAACCAAAGAGCTTTTTGAAATGTCTTCGAAATACTAACTACATCCAAGAAAACGAGCTAGTAAATTAATTTGATACTTCATAAATTATTTTATTAATTGATGTTTGAAATTTTACGCCGTAAATGCGACCTTAATCAAATGAAATCGTCCGAAACTTACTCATAATTTGCCGGTTCAAATTTAAGCGGATCGCCGAAATTAATATTTATTCTGATTTCGCATTAGATTGGGATAGCTTAAGCAATTATCGGGTTTTGCATTCGTGCCTGTTAATTCGACATATGCGTCCAGTAATTTTGGGGTGAACGAGGAAATCTAGACATATGTTAGAATCTATAGTCATTAGTTAATATGGGCGTATTTGAAATGTTTTACATAATGTATCAGATTTTCAAAAGCATAGAAAAAACTTGAATATTCAATGCATATGAATAGATTTGAAATTTATTCGACTTTCGTTTGCATCTATACTATAAAAGAACTTAATGTTGTTAAAAAAGTAATGTATTCCAAATCCATTAAAATATATGTTCTTAAAAATTATAGAAAAAAAATCTTAGATACTTAACTGCTCGACCACAGCTTTAAAATATTGTTGAAAAACAATATGTTCTGCATTGCAAGTTTTATCCTAAGTTTTTAACAGTTATCATTAGTTTAAGCTACTTTCCTGTCCCTTCTAATTTCAGCTTACAATTTTCTACCAGAATGTGTTTTTAGAATCGCGTTTACTGCAAATATGTCAGAGAAGTATTTAAGTCGAAGTTCCATTGACTTCGAGAGAGAGCCTCAGAGTTTCTGACTAGTACGCGTTTGCCTTTTGGTTACGGTTCTCTAAGCAGTTACCACGCTCGGTCGTATTACAGGCCCTTGATAGCTCCGCTAGCTTATTCGATATTTAGGCGCCAACTACCTAGAATTTGATAGCTTCGGCTATATCTTTTCAGTTAAGCATTAGTTTAGTTATAATTATTTTCAGTTAAAGCTCAATTAGGGGCTTTGCTTACGCCCTGAGAAAGGGGCGACTGTCTGACACTTATTTTGAGCAATAAATAGTCATTAAGCCTTCTTGAGTTTACGCCTCTGTTCCTAAACTAAAGCAATTATTCGGTGTTAAATAACTCGACTAATGCTATCTTTTGCTATTCTGTGAAAAAGCATAAACTTCCTCCTTTCTCTGAAAATATTCTAAAAGTTTCAAATTCCCTTTTACCTTTTTCTCAACCTTCTTTACTTATTGAACCTCTTTCTCACCCAGCACGCCAAATTCAGTGTAGCACGTTCAGTCAATAGTAAACAACGTACAAATGAATTTTTTATTAAAGTGGCAAATTAATCTCCTGATACTGTACACATTAACAAAGGTATGAAATTAGCCACCTTGGCACCTGTTATTGTTAAAACACCTGATATTCAGCCAGTATTTTCTACGAGTCTTGAGACTGGTGAGCAGTTTGAACCCTGGGGGAGGTCAGTTTGACTTAAGTCATTTACCTGAACAACAGAAACATGAACTTATGATTCTTTTAGATCAGAATAAAAACATTTTTGCTTCTTCTGTAACTGAACTTACTGGTTGTGATGCAATTTTACATAACATTAATTTAAAAGACAACATTCCTGTCAGACAGAAACCTTACAGAGTTCCTCATCAGTTAAGGCAAGAATTAGATAAGCAGATTGCTGAGCTGTTAGAGGCAAAACTTATTGAAGAAAGTGATAGTGCATATTCTGCTCCTGTAATTTTGGTTAGAAAGCAAGATGGGAGTTATCGTTTAGTAACAGATTTTAGGAAATTCAATGAGAAAACAGTTGAGGATAGTTTTCCATTACCTAACATGATAGAATTGATTGAGGGTTTGGGGAATGCTATTTATTTTTCCATATTAGATTTAAATTCAGGTTTCTTTCAAATGAAAATACACCCTGATGATATTTATAAAAGTGGTTTCACTACTCCTTCTGGTCATTATAATTGGACACGAGTCCCATTTGGGATGCGTAGTGCGCCCAGTTCCTTTCAGAGACTGATGTCAATAGTTTTGGCAAATCTATCGCCTTTACAGATAGGCATTTATATAGATGACAGAGTGATAGCTTCAAATACTTTCGAGGAACATTTAAGCAAATTAAAAATTGTATTTGATAGACTTACTGCTCACAACTTAAAACTGAAACATTCTAAATGCAATTTTCTAAGAGACCAAATTACATATCTAGGTTATAAAGTATCTCAAGGTAAAGTGCAGCCTGATGATAAAAACCTTAAGGTTATCAGTAGTTTTTAGGTGCCTAAAAACAAAAAGGAAGTTAGAAGATTTTTAGGTCTTGTAGGATTTTATCGTAGATTTATTCAAAATTTTGCTCACAAAGCCTTACCTTTAACTGAACTGACTAAAGATAAAGTAACCTTTAAATGGACTGATGAGGCTTAACAGGCTTTCGACAACTTAAAAGCTGAACTTTTAACTCAGCCTATTTTGGCTTTACCAGATTTTACAAAACCCTTCGCTTTGTGTACTGACGCTTCAAATTTTGCTCTAGGAGTCATTTTAGGTCAGGAGGATGAGAATAAATTTTTACACCCTATCTGTTTTGCCAGTAGAAAACTAAAGGGCCCAGAAGTTAATTATAGCACTGTGGAGAAGGAAGCTATGGCTGTTGTTTGGGCTTCTGCTCATTTTAGACAATATCTTTTAGGCAAAAGTTTTATTGTGATCAGGCTTCACTTTCCCATATATTAAAGTTAAAAGATCCAACATCTAGGATTGCTCGCTGGATAATGGAGTTGTCTCAGTATGACTACAAAATTGTTCATAAACCTGCAAAATTAAATTCCACTGCTGATTAATTATCCAGATCTATAAATGTGGCTGAACAAGTACAAACTTCTACCACCCCTGATCTTTTACACACCATTAAAGAACAACAAGCTCTTGATCCTTATTGTATGCAAATAAAAGAAGATTTAGAGAATAATAGAATTCCAAAACCTCCTTCACAGATCTTCTTCATTGAAAATGATACCTTGTATTGTAAATTTAAAAATCCTAAGGCTCGTTGGCAAAAACAAAACAGAATAGTGTTACCTAAAACATTAGTTCCAAAAATTCTGCAACAAAATCATGATTCACTTGTAGCTGCTCATTCTGGTTTTCATAGAACCCTTCATAGAATTCAGAAAGCATTCTTTTGGAAAAACATGCATAAGCAAATTCTTAATTATGTGAAATCTTGTCATTCTTGTATACAGAAACGTGGTTTTAAGGCATCACACAAAGCTTCATTAATGAGAGTTCCAATAGCAAATAGACCTATTGAACGTATAGCCATGGACATTGTAGGCCCTCTGCCCATGACACTTTCTGGACATAAATATATATTGGTTATTACAGACTATTTCACGAGATGGCCAGAGGCTTATGCTTTACAAAATTGTTCATCTGAAACCATAATTGAGAAACTTGAGCTGTTTATTGCTTCTCATGGGGTACCACAACATATAATCACAGACAGAGGTACCAATTTTATATCACAGGCTATTAATGAAGTTTATCAGAAATTAGGAATTTGTAAACACACCACTACAAGTTATCATCCACAATCAGATGGGGTCGTAGAAAGATTAAATGCAACTCTTATTAATTCATTAAGTCACTTGGTTTCTGAAACTCAAGAAGATTGGGACAGGCATTTACCGTTTGCTTTATTAGCACATAGAACTGGAAAGCATCAGGCATTAGATGAGTGCCCAGCGTTTCTCTTGTATGGCCGAGATTTAACGTTACCAGTGGATATGTTGACTCAGTCTAAATTTAAGACTTATGATGATACTAAAACTTATGCGAAAGATTTACTCGTCAGACTGCAAAAATCATTTCAGGTAGTTAAGACAAATTTAACTACTGCAGCTGAGAAACAAGAAACTACTAGAGAGTCAAAAGCTTATCATAAGGACATACAGCTAGGTGATACAGTTTACTTATACACTCCTGTGGTACAGCCAGGAACGGCTAGGAAGCTGTGTAAATTTAACAAGGGTCCTTACCGAGTTGTTGAGAAGTTATCAAAGGTTAACTTCAGGATAGAGTTAGTGACTAAACCACATACACGACACGTGGTACATGTTGATCGTTTAACCAAGGTGCCAGCACGAATTATATTTCCTACTTTAGAGATCTCTGATCAAGATCGTTCTTCTGCTGGTCAACCTAGTGACACTACTATGCAATTGCCTTGCAATTTAAGGCCCAGAGATGCTCATGGATTTGTAACTAGTAATTGAACGTTATACTGTTGTACATATTGGTAGGGTAGGAAAGTTTCTGCCTTAATTGAAGTTCTAGATTTTGTAAGAGTTCTTATTTAGTTTTGTTTGTTTATTTCTTTTGTTGCGCTGTGTGATTTGTTTTGTTGACTTAGGTTGTTTTGACCTTATCTAGTTCATGTTTTGTCAGAAATTGCAACCTACTGCTCTTCATATCCTGTTTTTTTTAGAGCTTAGTGGCTGGTCCACTTTGTTTCTCCTTCAGGTTAAGGTTTGTTTACCTTACTAAGGGACGCCTTAGTTTCTTTCGGCTTATTATTTTTGAGTAGTTGGTTGTTATTTCTTGCTCACACGTGTATGTTGTGTTTTGGTCGATTACACTTGCCTACTCATTTAGTTTTATCCTTCGTGGGCTTGTTTGAATAACCTAAGTTCAATTGTTAGTTAAGTTACATTACTTACCTTGGTAGTTTTTCACTTCTGTATTGGGGTGTTTCTTTGATTTAGGAAGACATTTGTATCTCGTTTTCTGGTAGATTTTTGTCTTGTGTTTTTATTTAGTTTTGCTTCACCTTTTGAGGTGGGTGAAGGTAGTTTGCGCTCAGGTGATTGTTCAATTTCTTGTTATTGAAGGCCTGTTTTGAGCAGCACGGCTTTGCACGTGTTAGAGCTCTCTGTTTTTTAGAGTGTTTATTTGTAGGTTTTATTGTATTGCTCGTAGTTTTTGTGCTATTATTTTTTTGATTAGAATTGAATTTTGGTTTACATTTCTCAGGCTTAAGCCTAGTTTAGAAGTGTTTTGTTTGGTTGTGAGTAGTATTGTGGATTCTGATTCTGAGTTTTCGGTATTTTGTTTTACCTAAAATTTAATTGGTACAAAATTTGTCTTTGTATTTAGTATTCTTTCGTCAGTTTAACAGCTGGTTCTGGAAGAAGTAATGAGTAAATTCTGCTATTGTCACCACTGCTTAGGTTTAACATTTTATGTGTTTTGTAAAGTCAGAGGTTATTGATTGTTTTCCGAAAAATTTTGGTAATTGTTATGATTTAACTTAATTCTGCTATCAGACTTAAAGGTTATTAATTTGTTTTTATTTTGTAGTTGAACTTAAGTTTCTTTGCCTTGTTGAAAAGTAATTGTTGTTATTTAATTTTTTTCTTGACAGTTTTGGTTAACTCTGATTTTAAGTTGGTTGAGTAATTAATTTTCTTCTTTTACTTTTGGTAGTTTGGTTAATTATTTAAAATTTTTGTTTAGTTAATACTTATTCTTAACTTGTTTGCTTAAAGTTTAATCTCTTGTTAAGTTGAGCCTTAAGGTCAATTTTTTTAAAGCTCTTTTAAAGTTTTTTGCTTACACAAGTTGGTGTTTAAAGTGTTAATTAAGTTTTTCTTGTGCCCCCTTTTCTGCTAAATTTGGGATCCATATTTTCTGACTATGGTGGTCGTGTTGGTGTTGTGGAAAACATAAAACTTTTCCTACGTGATTATTATATTTTGATTGAAGTAATTTTTTATTTTCTGACTATGGTGGTCTTGTTTGGTGTTGTAGAAAACCTAAGAAATTTATCTATGTGATTATTATATTTTAATTGAAGTACTTTTCTTCGCTCTTGTATTAATTAGCATTTAAAAAAACAAATCCTTATTTCTTTCGAAAACTTTTTAGGTTGCCTTTTTAGGTTTTCATTCTTTTCCTTTTTTTATCGAAAAATGTGGCTGCGCTGTGACGTGGCAGAAGTTCCTTCACTTGTCTGATGTTAAGGACAGCATGTATCTTCAATGTTCACTGATAAGTCACTGTTTGGAACGGTATGAAAAATTTGTTTTATTTTGTTAACACCACCACCCTCACCTATGTAAAATATGTATTAAGTAAGTTTATCTCTTAATAAATCCTATATTTAATTTAACATCTTTTGTAATGTTTTCACTTTTAATATAGAACACAGGACTCAATAGTATTTTAAGTGAACACAACGCAATAATTTAATTACTCTGTTGGAGTTTCTATTTACTGTTTATTTGAACACACAAGTTTTTCAGTCTAAATGTTGTTTATCATGTATGTCACAAACGTTTTACTCCCATGCAATATTTGCCATATTCATGTGATTTAGAATGGTTATCCTAATTTTGACTTTCATTTGATATTGAACTTAAAACGTAAACACTTAAGTTAGAAAACTCCAACATCTTTGATTATCTGTTTAAAATTTTTAATTTTTGTCTCAATTATTGTCATTTGACGAAACGCGTAATGGAATTTACCTATGTAAGAGTAATAGTGCTTTTCCCCTGACGAGTCCACTAAAGCTCGACGTAGGCTAAATTTCCATTTACTGCCATTTTTGTATTTTTGCTGTTTTTTTAATTTTAATTATGTATGAGCTTTAATGTTTTTTACTTGTAGCAATTTTTAAAGTTGATTTTCTTAAATACCAGCATTAGGTTTTTGGTTTTCTTGCGTTTTTCTATTGAGTGATTAATTTTTTAAAATGTTTTACCTTAATTATGAGTATCAAATTTACTTTTAGGTGATTGCCTAATTAAATTTTTCTCTTTTTGCTAGGAACAAGTCTATCATTTACATTTAGGCGATTGCTATTAGAATTTACTTTCTTTATTTGGCTTTGATCCTAATTTTGCAACTCAATGCGCAAAATATTTGACCTATAGGTCACTTGTTCATCTACTACTTCCTTTAACTATATATATATATATGTTTTAAAAAAGTATATATATATATATACATATATTTATATACTTTTGGTGCGGTCGATTGCAACCGAAACAGGAGGTGCACATCTATATGTTATAGCAATCCTATATACAAAATTTCAACGTTCTGAGGTTACTCTTTTTTGAGTTATGCGAGATGCACACATACATACGTACATACTCAAAGATGCGACGAAAAAATCTCCATTTTAAACCCATTTTCCCCCCTTCCCTGTTTTGCCCGTACGCCGTATGGGCACAGCTTTCGGGCCTTTACTGATTTGCCCGTACGACGTAAGGGCAATCTGATTTCTATTTCGCTTGCGCTGCTTCGGCCGTATTTTTTCCAATTTTAGTAACAAATTATTCGCAGAGATGGCGATAGTTGTCCAGTAAATGATAGTTGGCAGTTTATTGTATTTTCTACTCTGATTGGTTCAAAAGCGCGGATTTTTTCGCATGCTTTGTATCAGAAGACGAATTATTATCTTTCAGTGTATAGCTTTCTGGTTATACTTTACTAAACGCCTGATAATTTTATTGATGTATGAGTTGAATAATATATTTTCACTTTTAAATAATGGATAATTCAGAGCGTATGGAGCTAATTTCTTGTGATTCGAACTGTGACTCAATCAGAAACTGAATTATCTGTAAATGATAGGAGTGAAAGTTTACTAGATCACCTGGATAGTAGTGACTATGATAGTAGTACAGATGGAATCAGTCAAGCAAGACAATTTTTTGAAATTAATTGTTAATCCTTCAGATCCGCCTCCTAGATTTGCTTTCACTGGAATTCCAAAAAATAACTTGGATATCGATGAGACTAAAGGTAAACTTCAGTTTTATGATGCTTTCATAGACGATTATTTGCTTGACCTGTTTGTTTTTGAAACAAATAGATATGCTGAGCAATGCATAAATAACAGTACACTTCGTAGGCATTCCAGGAGCAAATGACAACGGCAAAAGAATTAGAAAAGAGACTAGATATTTTTGCCCAGACTGTGATGTTGGACTGTGCCTGTCGCCTTTCTTTAAGATATTTCACACTTAATTAGATCTTTAAAAAAAGAAGGGTAAGTATGTTTTGTACCAAAACATAACAGTAAATGTAATTGAATTGTAATCGAAAATTATCTTTAAAAAAAGAAGGGTAAGTATGTTTTGTACCAAAACATAACAGTAAACGTAATTGAATTGTAATCGAAAATATCTGTTAAGTAATTGTACTGTTTTAACTGTAAATGTAACTTCCCTGTTTTACATTCAAGTAGAGGAAACAACAACTTGCAGGGAAAATTGATTATTTTCATTAAAGAAAAAAAGTTGTAATAAATGCTTAAAATATTAGAAATGTTAATTTTAATAACATATCCTTACTTGAAAATGTAAAATGAACAAAAAAATGCAATAAAAAAGTGACATTTTTTTGATGAAATTCTGGGAAAAAATGAAACTGTCAAATGGTTAAATCAGTTTTATAGTCTTTTGGGAGAAAAATAGTCCTTTATTCTGTCCTTACGTACAGATGTCACGGAAAAACATTGTTAAATTGCATTCGATAGAGGTCAAAATGGATATTTTCTTTTGAAATATGATACCCGAATTTTTCGCGATTGCAATTTTTCCTTTTTACTTCGTACAGGGAAGTGAAAATCGATATCGCAAGTTACCACATCAGACACAGTATTCGGCGGCAATTTAAAAAATAAGAGCTCTCATCAGCCATAAGCTTCATGTTTGTAATAATGCTACTAATAATTCACATTTCTCCCAGTGCAATGGCAAAGAACTGCGCCCTTTTGGTTTATATTAGTAGCCTATCATATGAAGTGCTCCCAGAAGACTTTTTTCTTCATCCATATGCGTTTAACCTGCTTGAAAGTAATAGGCATATCTACTGACTTGCAATACGTTTATTAACTTATACCTCGTTTCAAGTTTTGCTAATGCTTCATGTCATGAAACACCCTATCTGCGCATGCGACTTGCAATCTCGGTTTCCTAATTGGTTTTCCGGAGCGACATTTTTCTTATTGTGTAGATACTCAAGTGATAATTTCACTTCTCTTCTTAGCTCCTCAAAGTAGATTTACTGCAATACAAATGTGTTCTTTCAGATCTATATTACCTAACACGAAATTTCACATCAGTTTTGATATTTTTTCTCTTGCTAAAGGAACAAAGTGATTCCCTGCCTTTATTTCTCTGATTATTTTCGTATACTTCTGTATTTTCGGCGATTTAAATGAAATTCCCCGAAAATCACCCCTTTTCCCCGAAAAAACTTTGCTGATTGAAACTGTTAGGTAAGCAATGGATGTCCCTATATTCAAGTTTTCTATCAAATGCCTTACAAAGATTTACAAAATGAAGTGTAACAAATTTCGAAATTAGGGACTATATATCGTTATGTGCCTTTCTTTCTGTAATTATTTGACAAAAATTATTTAAACCTTAACGCAAAGTGTATGTGTTACAATCCGGTACTGTGGTATCATGAAATATGGACATTTAGATACTTTCTCAATTGTTTCTTCGCCCGGATATTACTCTTACTAGCAACAAATCTTTCTGGGAAAACCGTTTCTTCCCCCCTCCTTGCTATACCAGCCACGAGACAATATATTTTTTCACGTCAGGCTTCCTATATTGAACTACTTAAGAGTTTACTATTAAGTAAACTATTAAGTAAAGAGTTTACTAAATTGCTTTTGTAGATATTCCAGTGCAATCTCAGATTATCAAGTTATTATAAAGGTAAAATGTTTCGGTGAGTATTGAGGTAAGATTTCTGCGTTTAAAGCTAGCTCATCAGCATATATTGATCGTCAACTTGTTGACGTGTACGGGGCTAATATCATGTCACGTTATGTGCAAGAAAATCTATGATATGTTCAGCAAATCCCGTCCACCGTAGGTGATAACGTTTGCCTGTTGTAATTCTCTTTCTCGGCTTGGCAATATTGAAATTAATACAATTAATTCCTGTATTTATTATTTATAGAAGATATACCGTGAGGACGTCATGGGATAATTTACGACGAAGTAAGAGCTCTTGTCATGGAAGCATTCACCCACATTTCCTTACAAGAAAGAACTGAAACGATTCCCTTACAAGAATTTAAAAAAGCTCCATCAATGAATAAATTTATGGCGACAGTATTTTAGGAACATCAGGTCGTGCTGCTTGCTGATTTTCTGAAGAAAGATCGGCAGTGTGTGCTTTCAGGTATTGTCACACACTGCAGCAGTTGTACGACTCAATAAACAGAGAAAACGACCCTGCCTTCTCTCAAAAGACATCGTGACACACAAAACATACACAACTATACTCGCTTGCAAAGGTTAAGCACGAAGATGTAAAATGCAAAAAAATCAACAAATATTGTTTTGATTGACACAAAATTCGGCACCGAAGTAGCATATACATTTATGCATAAAACAAAATCAATAATTATATACATAAATGAAAACAATCTTAAGTTTTTGTAAGTTATCAGATAATGACATAACAGAAGACTTAAACAGAATTATGTATAAAGTGAAAATAAACAGCATAAAATGAAAAAAAGGACAGTAATAGGGTATGTGATCCCCTCTCATCTGTATACAAAATTTACACCTTGTGACCATGCTTTCAATTAGGTGGTCAACCACCGCAGAATTAAGTAATCACCATTTTTCTTGTAGAGCAATTTTCAGATTAATCAGAGTGGCTGGAAGTGGGAAACGTGAAGATACGGCACGGCCGAGTGCATCCCAAAGATTTTCAATGGGATTAAGGTCGAGCGAATATGCTGACTACGCCATACGCGCAATAACTTCACTCTCCACATAGACATCGACGATGTCAGGTCTATGGGGACGTACGTTATCGTCCACTAAACAAAAGTAGGGGCACCACTGTAATCCTGCCCCTCTTGATTGGACGGATAGAGGAACACAAACTCGAGGTACCCGGGCGTACAGTCCACTCATATGTAATTTTCGGTGCACAGTAGCTGCAGATATCGCCTTACCAACGGACGCTGTAACCATAGATGTCACACGTGTGGAGGTCGCTCTGCGATTCCGCTTGGCTACAGTAGCAGTATATCGATCTTCCGCGGGTGTTGTAACCCTTGGGCGACCGGCTACGGGCCTTCGGACAACTGTCTGTGTGGTCTGGAATTATTTCCATAAACGTGAAATTACAGAATGATAAACGCCGAAGAAAAGAGCAACATCTGTTATCGACTGTCCTGCTTCAACGAGCCCCACAGCACGCCAGCGCTCAAAATCTTCCATTCGTCTTCTGGAAGTCATAGAAACACGTATGTCTTGAAAACAAATTGTACGAAAGTTTTAAACCCCTTCTATCAGCACTTACAATCAACTTCTGTAACCCTTCATAAAGCTGGCTTCTTATAAGACTGCCTTGTTTGCCTATTTCTTGACATGAAAGCGCGATTGGCTGTTATCTAACATATTTGCATGCTTCCCTCTACCTCTGCAGCGAATTGCATTCTTTTCAATTCTGATTGGCTTCCAGAAATTAGCATTTTACTCTCCGTGTTTAACTTTTGGAAGTGAGTGTATATTACACATAAGTTGTCTTGGTGTTCACTAAGGCAATCTTCCTAAATCCCAAAACAAATGCTTTGGAAAGCATGTTTGCTATGTTGAACTGTAACGCTTGCCAGGGCCTTACTGTTGGGTAACCGTAAAATTGCTTAATTATAATAATAATTTTAATAAAGTTTGTCTTTGAGATTTTTTCTGAACAGGTTTGCTCGATTTACTAAAAATAATTTCTTGAACGATATCTACTCCGTAAGGCATAATGTGGTATATTTATACCTGTCTATTCATATACTTATATAACTATACGTTAGACATTTTTCTCGCAATTCTCCAATATATCGAAACTTCTGGCGCTGGCTATGGTGTTCGAAAAAGAACACAATTTTCATTGTTAGAAGAAAGCGGATATTGGACTGTATTATTTAGTTTCTTATATTCTGCTCGACTGTTTTTCTTTTTTCACTGCTGCTGAAATCTGCCTTGCAAGCAGGACTAAAATTAGAAATATCTTTTATTGAACTTTTATATATGCATGCCAACATATATACGTAGATAACTACATACATGCGTAAATTAAAAAATTGATTTATGTTTTTATTTGTTATTATTTTTTAAGCTTACTTTTTGTATATTGTTAGAAATTTCTTTCGCTCAGCTGCGTTATTTATCTTTTTACAACATTCATAAATTATATTTGTTTTCTTGTAAAGAATGTCTTACGTTTTATAAATTCTTTATGCAGTCAGTTTCTTATTTTCAAAGCATGCAGATAAATTTGTTTATCCAAGCATTTAAAGCAACAGAAGAATTCAATAAGTATAAAGGAATACAAGTAACTAATTTATACAGCAGCAAACTCAAAACATTTCTGTAAATGAAACTAAGAACGTATAGAAAGTGAGAGAGGCTGTGAAGTCATTAGGATTTTTGAGACAGGAGACGTGAAAAAGGAGCAATGCACTCGCCGGTACTCGAACCTGGACCTCACCAATACTCCTCGAGTGTGCTATCGTTACACCACGAAGGGATGCAGAAAAGAGGAAACTACCTTATGTACTTTTTCTTTTAAAGGAGGGGGACCCAGTCGCCAAAGCCTGGTGGTGAAGAATCATCATCCACCACTTTTTGTTTTAGTTCGGGCGCCACTGCAGAGATGTTAGGTATTTTTGAAGCAGGAGAGCTGAAAAATGAGCATTGGCTTGGCCAGGACCTCTCTAATACGAGCCGAGTGTGCTACCTTTACACCACGAAGGCATGCAGGAAGGAGGGAGAAACTACCTTGTAAAACATAATCATATTTCTGTCTTTAATATGAAACTACGCAGTCGTGTTAAAGTAAGTCAAAACTCTTTCATGAACTTATTAAATGGTAGATGTGATGAAATCATATTTTGTTCTAGCATTATTAATTTTTTTGCTTTAACTCGTAAAGGCACAGCAATTTATTCTTCGGGATGAGATCTTAGAATAAAGTCGCTTAGAAGACTGAAATAAGCAGGCGAAATTCAACAAATTGTACTCATGCCTAACGAACCCAGACAATAGCATTTGCTTAACAATGTGTTTAACAAAAATAAGCTAATCCATTTATTGATCGATAATTACGGAAAGAGGGCTCGTCTTAATTATAGCATATAAATGCCGTATGGCTCTGTAACTGAATGAATTTCTTTTGTATATTTTGTATATATAAACATTTTGGTAAATCTGAGAGGGTTATTTAATTTTAATCAGTTATTTTATACTTAGAATCTTTACTGTCACTTCTCTCTTTCTGTTTTCCTCCCAGACTGCAAATTAGTTCGAGTGAGAGTTTAAGATTGTTAGACAGAGTGTGTTCCGCCTCTTGTGGGCCGTGTGACTAGAATGCTATTCTAAGCTAGGAGTTCCAGTCTTCGGCTATGCATTATACTTACTGGTAGTTAAATTCACACCGGGGGAAGTCCGAGCCAGCTTCGCGATTAAGTAGCCTTTGATTATTAGTATTTAAAGTTAGTTTTAATTTTAATTTCTGCTGTGAGTTCTCGCCATAAATGCTGGAGGATTTGTAAACGCTAGGTGTGTCTTCTGTTCATGTATTTTAGTTTACAGTAAAGGGTCCTTTACGCCCTTTCCAAGTGTCTGTTGTATTATCAGATATAGCGAAAAGTCGCTTTACGTCTACTAAAGGTTTGTACTGTAAACAAACCAGTTACTTCACAGCAGTTTACTGTAGTGAAAGACTTCAAATGTTACAGATCTGTGTAACGAAATACAATGAAAATCGTTTAACACGAAAATGACTGAACTGAAATATTTTTGGTGTTAAAGGATATTGCAAATATATACATATATATTCAACAAAATTAAGTTTGAGTACATTTTGCTTATATAGGTATATATATATATACGTATGCATGTGTTTATTAAACATCAGTGAAACAAAACCATCCACAAGAACTTAATTTAATACAAAATTTTTAAGTTTTTTGAAAAACAAAATATTTATCGAGTTTTTGGAAAATAATCTGATATTTTTCTTTGCATTGTCATTTTTAGGATCAAATTGTCAACAAATTGTCGGATGTCGCCCATTTCGTTATTCATTTTACAAATAGAATGTTCGTCTAAATAACTGTGCATACGTTTCATGATGTTCCTCGTCTCCGATTAGGTGGAAAGAGGACCTGCATTATTTATTTCAATTTCGTCGTCGGAATCTGCATTAATGATATTTTTTGAGCGTTGAACAAACTCCAAAATGTCTCTGTCTGCCGTAATTGGGGCTGTACACAGATTATCCTCACCTACTGTAACGAATTCTTCCGATGATACAGTAGGGCAATAAAATGATACAGAAACTATCTCAAACATTTCATTCAGTGTCTGCTCACTTTCAATATCCTCCTTCTCCATTTCTTTTGGCGCGAACGAAACTCACTGATTTTTGCACTCACTTCGATATACTCGTCACCGAATTCCAAAGCCAACTGATGACTGATGAGAGATTGTTTTGTGGGGCGTTGTAGGGGTGGAGGGTGAAAGTAGATCTGATAAACAAAATTGGTTCGTGTCACAGGAATTGTCTATTCCGAGGGTATTTCAAAGCCGTTAGCCTCTTTCCTACGAATCGTGTGAAACCACCTTTCATTTCAAAGCCCTCTTAAATCTCACCTGCACGGCTGGTGTTTTCCGTATTTTCCGAAGGGAAATCGTTTCGTGTTAACAAATTTCGCTTCGTGTTAAAAGAAAAAAAATGCATGAAAATACATAGTTTGTTGGGACCGTTGTATTATTTCATGTTAACCGATATTTCCTCTTAAGCGTTTTCGCGTTAAACGTATTTCATTGTAATTGATTTGAGTCATAGCTTTCTCAAATTCAGGTTCATAATTTAACAATTATAAATCATTTCAAAGTTTCTGGTACTAATAATTACGTGGTGATAGAAAATAAATGCTTCAAATGAAAATAAAGGTTTAGAAATATTATGTTGTAAGGATTTTAAGTTGACTAACGTTTATTTTATTTTAAAACTTTACTATCATCTCTTATTGTTAACTTCAGGCCAGAATGAACGCGTGAATATGTTTATGTAAACTGTACTTGCTAACGCTTAAGTATTTAAGTTGTGGCTTTTTGCCAAGACAGAGAAGAAGGAAGGAAAGAGAGCCCTCTTGCTACGAGTCTTCACGCGAGCTTGCCATCAGTTACTGTCCGCCTTTAAGGCCAGAGGTTAACTCTCTCGAAACTCTGTCCACCTTTGAGGACAGACGTTTAACCCTCTTGAAAGTTAAAGACGTATTGCAGTTTTCCGCAGTTTGCGTACTACAAACGTAGTCATTTAAAAGGCCAGTCTTAGTGCTAGTCATCTGTGTAAGATATTAAAAATTAGCTCTTATTTAAATTTTAGTTAGTTAGTAGCATTATATTCTTTTACGTTCAGACAAGTCGTTGGTCTTTGTATCCCGAAGTTCAGAAACATATGTAAAATCGATAAGCAAATAAAGGGGGAATTCGAACCCTTCTTATCTTTGTTGTATCTGTGTAAGATATTAAAAATTAGCTCTTATTTAAATTTTAGTTAGTTAATAGCATTATATTCTTTTACGTTCAGACAAGTCGTTGGTCTTTGTATCCCGAAGTTCAGAAACATATGTAAAATCGATAAGCAAATAAAGGGGGAATTAGAACCCTTCTTATCTTTGTTGTATCATCTACACACGCACGAACATAGCTTTTAGTAAGCTCCCTGTTCCTACTCAGGACTGTAGTTAGAAAAAATACAAGTCCTGATAATGTTACATAAAAATTTTGGTATATTTTCCATTCGTTTCGTCTTTCTAGGATGAGTAATTCATAAACTGTCAGGTACTACAGTCATGATAACAAAAATTCATGATTCTAAATCAAAATTTCCAAAATTCTTTAAAATACAAGCCTGTGATTTAAATGCAATTTTTTAAGAGTTACGGTTAAAGCATTTTACTTTTATAGAATTTTTAATTTAACGCAAACTTTAATTAACTTCTTCACAAAAGGACTGAATAATTATATTATAATAAAGAGGAAATTAAATAAGGAAGAATAATAAAGAGTAATCTGTTGATTAAACGAATAATTTGACTGATTACTTTGTCGAGAAACATCCTGACAGTTATATTACCATGACTCATGGCTATTTGAAAGCTATCAAACATCAATTAAAACCTTATCTCACTCTGCCACTATGAAAAATTCATGATTCATAATAACGCCCACAACAGGATTTTCTAGAAAACGTCTTTTTCTTAGTAACACTTCAAAAATCAATCAAGAACTGGGGAAAAAAAGCAGTATAAAGCTGATGAAGCCAAAATGCCTACGTCAGCAACGGAGTCCGTAACACAATTTAAAACAAAAAGTAAACTTCAAACCAACCCCAAGAAAAAAAGAAATTCGATAGGATTTCTTCATCCAAAAATGCTCTTTTCTTCTTCACGTGTTCGAATTTCTAGAATGAATATCATTCTTTCTTGAATATCTTTTTTTTTCTCGGCCAAATTCTTCTAGTCGTGTGAAAGAAAGGCAAAACTGTGTAAATATAAGGTA
Organism: Stegodyphus mimosarum; assembly: GCA_000611955.2. NCBI lineage: Eukaryota > Metazoa > Arthropoda > Arachnida > Araneae > Eresidae > Stegodyphus > Stegodyphus mimosarum. The sequence goes on along the minus strand of KK114338.1, from coordinate 292,121 downwards.
AAAAAAATATATATATTGGGCTCAGAAACTATCAAGCGTTTCGTTTCTCTTTCATGACTCTGTTTAACTTTCAGAAAAGTGAAACGGACAAGCAGATAAATTCGTAGTTTGAAAGTAGCATATGAATGGATTTGAAATTTATTCGACTTACGTTTGCATCTATACTATAAAAAAACTTAATGTTGTTAAGAAAAGTAATATATTCCAAATCAATTAAAATATATGTTCTAAAAAATTATAGAAAAAAATCTAATTTTCATATTTAACCGCTCGACCACAGCTTTGAAATCGTGGACAACGTCGTCGACAGTCCTCAGCTCTTTCCCAAACATTAAGAATGCTGGAATGTATTGTCACAGACAGTCTGTATTGCCTGTATAGGCTGTATTGCCACAGAAGGCCGTATTCATAGCGAAGCAAATAACTGGGAGTTTCGAATGTCAGTTGTCAAAGCGCCTCTGCTACAAGGATTGGAAGACAAGGTTTTAAGTCTCTATTTTCTCGTTCCACAGGATTTTATTGAGGAAAGTGAATTAGTACCAAGTTTTGATTTATATTTAATATGCAGCAAACTTGATGCATGATGGCACTAACAAACTGGGTTCCATTATCTCTGATGATTCTTCGTGGCATAAGTTCTGAGCAGTCCAGCTGCCTTTTGGTGTGTAGCCTTGTAGGTATTGTATTTAAGCCAGGTTTTCACATAGCCGAATCATACCAGTCCAATACTAGCATCTAGCAATTTTTTGGAAGGTTCCTTTCATTTCATAATGTCTAGCCATTTGGTGAACATTGTGCTTTCGCATGATGGATTCACTCTTGGCAGAAGGAATGACTAACTGGGTCTCTTCTGAATCAGAGTCAGGGATGTATTGATAGAGAACACCTTAATTCATTAAGATTCCCCGTTCACTCCAGTTAGCACAATCTTCAGATTTCCGAATAGATTCGAAACATTTTATTCCAATTTTTTTTATTAAATTTCATCTTTAAGCTGTGATTCACGTACGTCTCTTGGACTTCTTGTGGGTATGTCTACTGTAGATATATACTTGAAATCTCACAAGGGAAAGCTTCATGTTCGGAGCTTGATTGGGACAGCATGTCAGCTATGACCTTTGGCTTTCCAGGGATGTGTTGTACTTTCAGGTTGAAATACTGACAAGTGCCCATCTATCAAGTCGTCCGGTTGGAGATTTTTGAACCTAGAGGTTCAAAAGCTATTTTAAAGTTGATCAGATGCTACAGTTACTTCTGATTCTTCGATTTAACCACGGAATTTCTTCAGTGCCCAGAGTTCAACGAGGGCTTCTCGTTTGGTCGACGAATAGTTTCACTCTCCTGGAGGAAACAATCGAGTGGCATATTCGATAGGGTGCTATTTTGACCCTTTCCCTGAAGTGAAAAGGCTCCAAGAGCATAACTGCTTGCATCTGTTCGCGAAGAGTACGTGGATGAGTTTCTTTGCTTGCTTCAACACGGGAAGTGTTATGAGGCAGGTTTTTAGGGTTTCAAATACTTTTTGTTAGTTGAAACTCCATTCACATTGGACTTTCTTCTTCATTAGATCACTAAGGGGTCATGATATTTCCGCGAAGTGTTGTATATGTCGTCCAAACCAAGAACAAGTTTAAAGAAAGGATTGGAGTTCCTTGACGTTTTTGGGAGGTTGAATTGTTAGAAACACGTTTTTTGGATCAACTTCGATTCCTTTTTATGTGATCCAAAATCCTAAACATTTGACACGAGAAGAAACGAAGTGGCGCTTTTCTCTGTTTGCGAGAAGTTTGAAGAGTTAAAGTCTCTTGAAAATAGCTTTGATATAGTAAAGTTGTTTTTAGAATGCTTCTGACAAAACGATTATATCCAGATTGGTGAGGGTTAGGATGTCCTCAAGTTCATTGCGAAAATGGTCTGTCAGTCTTCGGAATGTTGCTGGGACATTCCAAAGATTAAAAGGTTTTCGTAAGAGATACACAAATGCTGTCTTGTCTTGATCATCAGTATGAACATTCACTTGATGATAACCTGCATGAAGATCAAAACTTGACAAGAAAGGAGTAGATTTTGCCTCACGTAACAGGTCATCAATTCTCAGAAGTGGGTAGGAATCCGGAACTGTAATCGTGTTCAATTTCAGATAATCTACGCGGAGGCATATTGTTCCACTAGATTTCTGTATTAAAAGAACAGAAGATGCATAAGATGATTCACATTCTACAATTATTCCTTCAGGTAAGAGCTTGTCAATTTCTTGCTCTAAGATTTCTTTCTTAGCATGATTCATCCTGTATGCTGGTACACCTACTGGGGATGGTTTCCATTTTTAATTCGGTGTTCTGTGAAAGATGTTACTCCTCTCCCAGGTTGGTCTCAATAATTCATTAAATTGCGATCTTTGATGAGGCGATAAAATTCTTCAAGTTAAATAAAAACTTTGCGCCCCGTTGTGGAGGGTTGTGTTGGATGGGGTCATAAAAGAATCTTTATAGTATAACAATAATTTATTAACAGATTTAAGTTACACACGGACATCACATATTATTTTAAGAACATTACAGAGCAAGAGTCTGATAAAAACCTAACAGGTTCATCACTTGGCCTTTACTGAAAGGTCTTTCTCTGGCTACTTAGCCACCTGGTACCTTCTTTGTTAAAGTTAGTCCAGCACAGTTTTGTATTAACAACAGAGTTTATATTAAAGGATTGATTACAATGTAGATTTTAGTCAGAAACATAACTCAGGCAATACTTTTAACTTCTTGCTAGTTTTTAAGTTATCATTAAAACATAGTAACATTTATAGCATATTACTGTGAATTTTTAAATTTATCTTAGTAAGCCTTTTTGAATGTATTCACCTTTTCAGAATGCAAAAACAATAATCCCAGGACTTCAGAGGATTCGAAAAGCTATCATAAATTTCAGTTCAGAATTAACTTAAATACAAGCTGTTATATAATCGGATTTTGAAGATGGAATTATGCTAAATTAACTAAGTTTTCTATAGTGTAAGATCTAAACGAGCCTGTAATCTTAAATTGTTTGCAAGTGCAGATGTATGCATTGTTTCCTGCATATATATCCCGGAAACCTTCAGTTAAATCTTTTCATAACATCAGAACTGAGTTATAGGTAGGTAATTGGGGTTGAAGACAAGAATACAAACTGATCAGGAAGATCAATATATTTCAATATGTTTTAGTCAAGAGGGAAATAAGGCTAAATAAGTGAAGCATTTGTGAAGAGTTTAGTTGCTTGAAACTTTTAAGGAGGAAACTGATCATCTAAAGCTGAGATGCGTTTTAAATTTGAACCGATTTCAATTTTCTTTAGGGAAATTAAATTTGAAACTCACTACCCGAGAAAATTACTGCACCGAAATATTAAGTTTATGATATCAACAAGAGACAACATAATCGATATTTTGAGTTTAAAAATAAATAAACGTAAATGAGACTGTGTAGAAGATGATGCACATTAAATGCCTTGATTTAAATCAAATCCCATTACCTAACCAAGTACTCATGATTCAAATCAAATTTGATCTTTATGGCTGAATTGCTGAATTCTCAATCTTTATTGATCTCAGTATATTGGAATTAAATTATTTACACCTGGTACAAATAAAGGGAACAGGACTTTAATCGGTGCGATGAAATTTAATTTGCATTTTTCATGTCTTCAAAGCGCGACTTTGGATATATATATGATTTACATATAGCATTATCCTAACTTAGGTATTATGAAAAAAAAAACCACTTATTTTTTCTCTTTTGGAAAAGTCTTACGATTAGTTTTTAAGAAATTAGTACTCAGTGATAATTGAATTTGGTATTTATTTATTAATATCTCTTTTTATTAAACTTACTTGATTCCATTTTTTCACAACTCGAAATTTTGCACCAATCCAAATGAAATTAGGACCTATTTATTTACTTGCTTTTAGAATTTGTATTTTTTAGTAATTTTTATAAATTTTTCGGAAACACTTTTGAATTATAATTTATCAGATTTTTACCAAGGCTTATTTCTATGTAAAACAGCAAAATATTAGGGTTTTTTGTTCCCGAGACATACGTGAATTTATACACTGGCCAGTTTTGAAAATCGGCAAATTTGTTATAAGCGATAATAACGCCAAAAGTGCTATATAAACTTTATTAAAGTTATTTGAAATTATGAAGGATGCACCTTTTTTCTGCTCGTGCACAATGAAAATAAGGAGAAAGAAAAACAGGTTGCCATAAATTAAAAATTTCGCTAAGTGAATTGAGAAAAGTGCGCCAAGATTAATTTTACGGTTTAAATTTCTCGGAACGTTACTCATCAAATTTTATAAAATTTAATGTTTGGGTATAATTTGAGTAGTAGAATTGGAATATTTAAAAAACATGAGCATGCTATTTCAAGAAAAGAGTACATTTCAAAATATCTATATTAGAACAAGGCTGTATATAAATCTAATACATATCGTAAATCGCGGTTTCGAGATATGAAAACCGTAACTTAAATTTCGTCAATCGCCCAAATAGAACGGGAGATATAAAATTGTCCCTTTTGTTTTTCTGCAAGAAGTACCTTGAGCACAGCAGTTTGGAAACAGAAGGAAAAACTTAAGTAGTTATAATGATGATGATGATGATGAATCGCTGTCATTCACTTTCAACTCAAAGCTCACTTTATCAACAACTAGCTGAGGTTTCTTTAACGAAATTTACTTTGTCATTTCTTATCGAATAATTTATATTCTGAGGCAGAACTTATTTTACTTTCCTATCGCCAAAGCTGCGAAAAACGTTTTTTTTTTATTCAAAAGGTTTATAAAAGTGCAGGCCAGTAGCAAAGCCACGAACTTGCTTAGTATCTTAGCTATATATCAAATAACCTCTCTACCAAAAGAATGAAAAATAAAGCCCTTTTCGATTTTTAAATGAATAATGTGGCCGAAATTTGAAGTCTACAAGGAAAGATGAAATAGGCTTCGAGTTTTTAAATTTATTATTTCTGTGCACATTCTTCAATTCTAGCAATCGATATACCTTATAATACATATTTTAAAGTATACCGATTATACCAATACGATCTATACTGATATAATCATATATTTAATAATTTCGTTTTGATTTTCTTCAGCAGCAAATAGATGTACGGACAATTGCGACCAAAATACGACAAGATTGGCTCATGATAATATGTAATATAATGCGTTATATCTAAATTCAATATTTACCTGGAATATTTTTATTAAAAGTATTGAATTTTCAAGGCAGCAGATGACAAGAATAATGTTAATTATACAATTATATGTGGCTTTAATAATTTATAGATTTTTCGGTGTGTATCATTTTGCGTTGAGTAGTAAAGATTTATTGCAATTTATGAGTAAGATCGATCTGCAGTAGTAATCTAAATGCATCACATGACGAACTGAGTGCAATTAGGACACATGATTAGGAATCTCGATTTTATTTTTCAATAAAGACGTAGTCAACAATTTCATAACATTAAGTTTAAATCGTGAAACATTATAAATTAAGAAAGGTCTCTCTCTCTCTCTCTCTATATATATATATATAGAAAAAAAGAAAGAAATATAGAAAAAAATTCACAAAGACACGAAAGAAATCAAATTCAGTACCAGTAAAATCCAAAATTCCCAACAAATATAAGAAAAATAATTATCAATTGTCACCAAACCAGAAGAATTCCCGAAAACTACAGAAATGTGAAATACAAAAATACAAAATATATAGGAAGAGGAATGAAATAAAAATCTGATTTAAAGTTATCAAGAGGAGGTAGGTCAGATTCAATTGAATTCCCCCTCCCCCAGGAAAATCACTGCTTTTCTGTTCACCCAAAATTAACTGACGAACCATTCTTAATTATTTAATTTAACCTACCTTCCAGAGTTTAAAAAAAACTTGAACAAAAAATAATTACTAAAAAGTAAAAGTAATTAAAAAAACTAAAAAACTAAATGTTGGTATTGAAATTCAACATTTAAAAAATCAAAACACGTAAATAATTAAAAACCATTTTAAGCACAAGCTAAGTTAAGTACTAAAACACCAGAATAAATTACAAAGAATGGCAGTAAATGGCAATTTAGCCTAACTCGAGTTTATCACGGAGTTATCAAAGGAAAAGCGTTTGGTTGACAATTTCGAGCACAACTAAACTCCATTGCGCGTTTCGTCAAACGACAATTGAGGCAGAAGCGAAACAGCATTAATAGAAAAAAAAGGAATCTACATAATACAGTTGGTCTCAGTTCTTATCGTTTCTTTTCCCGACGGGCCTGCCATAAATTTAAAATTAAAACACTACTGAAAAAAACTATACAAAATGCTTAGCAAGATGAATGTACAAATAAACATTAAAAGCCAATTAGGCATTAGTCAATAAATACATAATTTTAAGCTTCCATCTTCCAAAACCCTCTTCAAAGCTTCCATCTATTAATTCAAAGCTTCCAACTTCACCATTCAAAGATTACCCCTGTATATTCTGTCCAGATTTCAAAACTGGCCATGGCGCTTTCCGCAACATAACATTTACTTCCCCCAATTTCCAAGCTACAACTTATTGGTGATTTTCAATTTCTTTTCTGGTTGCTTCCCTTTTTAGAATTCTAATTCTGGCAACCTCTTTCAGCTTTTTTAGTCATTTTATTTTTTTACAGCTCCCGCTAAGGTTCCAGGTTAGTTCGTTTTCTTTTACTTTTTAATGAAATTGGTCTTAGCAAGACACTTGTGTTTTATTTTTAATTTTTTCCTCTTTCAAATTTAATTCTTCTAGCTCATTGGGATCTCCCTTAAAATTATGTATTTTTTTGACTAATGCCTAATTGGCTTTTGATGTTTATTTGTACTTTCACCTTACAAAGCTTTTTGTATAGTTTTTTTCAGTAGTGTTTTAATTTTTAATTTATGGCAGGCGCGTCGGAAAAAGAAACGATAAGAATTGAGACCAACTGTATTATGTAGATTCCTTTTTTTCTATTAATGTTTTTTCGCTTCTGTCTCACTTATTGTCGTTTGACGAAACGCGTAATGGAATTTAGCTGTGCGCGAAATCGTCACGCTTTTCCCTTGATAAGTCCGTGATAAACTCAAGTTAGGTTAAATTGTCATTTACTGCCATTCTTTTATAATTTATTCTAGTGTTCTAATATTTAATTTAGCTTGTGCTTAAAACTGTTTTTAATTATTTACGTGTTTTAATTTTTTAAATGTTGAATTTCTCCAATACCAACATTTAGTTTTTTAGGTTTTTTTTTGCAATTACTTTTACTTTTTAGTAATTATTTTTTATTCAAATTTTTTTTAAACTCTGGAACCTAAGTATCAAATTTACTTTTAGGCAATTGCTTTTAGAATGTTACTGTTTTTGCTTATCTTTAAATTTAATTTTGCAGCTCAATGCTCAAAATTCTTGACCAAAGAGGTCTCTCACGTTCTTGTACCACTTTCTAAAAATTATATATATATATATATAATATAATAATACAATATATAAATAATAATACAAATAATGTTAATTATACAAATATATACAAACTGTGCCATTATAGTATATATTTGTATACATTTGTATTACAGTACAATTTTTCTTGCTATACTTTTTTAACAGATGGCTTAGTCTTTTCTACCCTTTCCGTCATAACAAGGCAATGTAGTGAAGATTTACTCTTTTCAAACATCTGTTTCTTTTTTTCCTTTATCGTTCTTGTATTACTATAATGCTTTCCAAATCTAAAAAATGGAAAGTTAATTGCTTTAATTTCACATTTTGGATAATTGTAAATTTTTCATCATCAATTTGTTTCGCAAATGATGCCAAACTGGCAACCATTGGCGTCTTCTTTTGAATTTTTGTCTCATGTTCTTTTGTTCGTTGAATAGTAAGTTCTGAAATCAAAGTTCTGTGTTATTGTTATTATTTCGGAGTATTACAATTTAATTTTAGTTTTAATTTCAGTAATATGTGTCTAGTTATTTCTCTTTTACTTCATTGGACATTGAATTTATTTCTATGGATTTGTTTTTGCATATTTTCATTCCATTTTCCGAATTACTCTGCGTCGGGAACACTTCAGAATTTTCTGATGAACTGTTATAATTAAGTAATTTAAAATGTTTCATGAACTAATTTTGGATGAACAGGAGATCAAGGGATTTTCTGGGGGAAGAGATTCAGTTGAATCTGATCTACCTCCTCTTGATATCGTTAAATCATATTTTGATTGTATTCCTCTTCCTACATGTTTTTTATTTTTTGTATTTCACATATTCTTAGTTTATAAGGCATTTCTCCCACCTTCTTAGCATGCCTTCGTTGTGTAATGGCCAGAATACTTATGTGACGCTATTTTTCATCTATATGCATATAATGCAAGAGTATTTTTCTCCCACTGAGACAGTACTGAAGATTACTTGAAAATTTTATTAAAAAATTAACCATTAAACATTAAGAATACTCGACTTACTCCAAGAAATTAAAATGATATTTTAAAATAATTCCTACAGTGATTGATAATTTTGAAGCTCCTCAAGACATCAACACCTTAGAAAATTCTTGACAGAAATTGCGTTTTGAAATGTGGAAAACAATGTCATATTTATGGGATTTGTTTTAAAGATTTCGGTTAAGTTCAAAGAATATTAAAATAAAATATTTCTATCGTCCTAACTGGTCACGAAACGTAACAACAAATGGCATTAACTATTTAAGCCCTAACTATTTAATTAACTATTTAATTTAACTAAATTTCGTCCGCCCTTCCGCGAAAGTGCAAAATATGATATGTATAACGAGAGACAGAACTCATGCAACAATAGATGAAGTCTTTTTATTATATTTTTAAGTAGATATATATTTCTCCGTAGATAATATTTTATATGTGAAAATAACAACTATTTTTGAAGATATAATTATAAGAATTAAATGACAGCTAGGACAAGTATTTAAAACGATAATGGTATTAAATATGCTATATTGTATAGATAATGCACAGAGTATACAAAAATGATTATTAGAAGTTAGTTTACTAAATTAACTACCGTAAGCTTGTATTACGATTTATGAAGTTTCCTTAGATAAAATTCAGAATTCTTTGTAAAAATATCGACACATTCGTATGGATAAAATATACAGCTAAAGCGATAACAGGGATAAAACGTACAGTTAAAAGTTTTAAAATGATGTTTAAACAACAAATAGTGTTTCACTTAGACAAGAAGCTCTATATCTGAAAAGAAGCAAATATTATTTTGAAACTGTATCATCTGTTTCTTATCAAAAGTCTTGAACTACGTAGGAATTAGCCATAAAAATATGGTAAAAATGAGTAAGTTTGCTTTTGATTACTCTTGTATTAAAAAGGAGCACTCTTGTATTAAAAAAGGCATTATAATGTTTTGCTAAATGAAATGTTTTTTATATATTAATAATTGAAATACATGGAATAGGATTATTTTTGTTTATAGATATGAAGTTTGCAGAATGTTCTTGCTCGTAATATTGAAATTATTTCTAAAAATATGTATCTATGCTATTGGAGGAAATATAATATTTATAAATAACTGGCTAAAATACAGAGGCTGTTCGCACAAGCAATAGCAACACGGTAGGAAACAAAAACGATCTCCAACGCGTGAGACTGTTCATCGGAAATTTTAAAGATATGCTGTTTTCAAATATTTTTATCCCAAATGAACATTAGAGCAAATGTTCTCGAACCGTGTATGCATGTGTAAATGAAGAAAAACAAAAGAAAAAAACTTTTGGGCGTAATATAAAATCTGAAAGCTTTCGCAGTTTTTCTTTTGTGTGTGTGTGTGTCAGTTTGTGTTTAACTTGAATTTCATATTATTGTAGTATTCATATAGTTATTGTATATTACTAATTTCAATAAACACTTTTATATGATAAATTATTCTAGAAACATAGACTATAAAGTTGTAATAATCTCAGAAGCGTTAGGTTATAAACTGGTTAGAAGCGTTAGCAATATATTGTGCTCTGAATTCTACCTCTTGAATCTAGACATTGGCTATAACTCAAAACATCTGCAATTCTTGCAGAAATACTAGTTTATTTACGGTTTTATTTTAACTGTCTAGGAAGAAAGTTTAATACAAATATCTTTCAAAAAAAAAAGAAGACTTCTTGTTCCCTTTTTACTCTGTCTTTCTTTTTTGGGTCCAAAGACTTTAACTGTAGTTCACATCCTAAAATAGCACACGTATTTCTGCTATAAACTACATATAAAAAGAAGGTTATCTCTCCTTCTGCTTCAAAGTGGAACTTTAAACTCATAAAAGGTTATAAGTTATTTACCAGAAACATAATCAAACTGAAGAAGAGTTCCCCAGCATTCCTTCTCTCATATGAGAGGCATTTGGAACGATTGGGCACAATCGTGACCTGGATGAAAATGCAAAATTCTGAGAACAGAGTTCGAAATATATTCAAGTATTCACAGAATGAACATAAAAATGAAGATCGTTCTGTATTTTTGTAAACAAGCATTTCGGTGAATGTTTTGCAGTAAAGACACGACGGGAATTTCCACGGATTGGGAAAATGTTACGAAATCTTTGGAATTCGGAATGAGAAAATTTGATTAAAGATTTTCTCTTGATAGCTGTGATTTAACGAGATGTGATTGGCAATACTTCAGAACAATGTGATGTCATATATAGGCAGATAATAAATCTGTGCTATTGCGATACGATATTACATTAATGCATAAGAGTTTGCTATTTTGTTGTACATTGATTACAAATTCGTTTATGTATCAGTCATAAAATGTATCAAGCGAAAGACAGTCTCAAGGAAGTTCCACTTGTAGGGATATATTGAGATAAATTAACAAAATCAAATGGCGTAACAATCCTCCCGTTATGTTTGTCTTAAAAGCATACTAAACTAGAGAATAAATGGGGAACATAAATAAATAAATTTATGAAAAAACGAAACTGAAAGGTTTCAGATTTTAATGGTCGCCTAAAATGGTTTGTTAAGGTTTTTCAAACTCATGCTGAGTTCCCTGTCTAAAAGTAATCTCCTGCCCTCACTTCTGTTAACTCATGCCTTTTTATAAGCGGCCCACCAGCGGCCGAGCGGTAAAGACGCTGAACACTGGTAGTTCGGCATGAGGTTTGAATCCCGCGAACGGGCTGGCTGCATGGGCGTTTTCGTGGTTTTTCCCATGTGTAACGTGTATACGAGCCGGTTTCCCTTAGAAAGTCCTCCACGAAGGCATCCCTCCCTTTAGGCAGATAGCCCTCGTGTGCTTTGCCATAAATGAATAACCTAACATAACCTAACCTTTTTATAAGCTTTAATATTAAGCATCATTTTCTTCCCAGTTATGTCATATACAATTCAACAGAAAAATCACAAAAAAATTTAAAAGCAGCATATATACTTCCCGATGCAGTGACAAACGTTCATTTACATTTTTCTATTTTTCCGTGCTTTTTGACTATTTAATGTCAGTGTTCAGTTCTCTTAGTGAGATAGCATAATTTTTTTTTTACTTTTTGTGTGTTAACTTTATTAATTAACTATCACTTTCTTCGTATACGTAGATAGTACACGTAGATACGCCACATAAAAATCAATTCAACAGTAAAATCACAAAATATTTAAAAGCAGCACACCTTTAGAATTTCTGGAAGACAATCTGGCGCACTGGAGATAAAATTCCCTACTAGTATTTTATTACCTACAGTGTTACCTCTGCTCGCTTTCAGATGATTGAATTTGTTAATAAAAAGTTCATTGAAGTTCTACGAAATATGAAATAAATGAAAAAAAATCTAAAAGGTTTCAGATTTTAAATTACTTCCAAAGGGGTGCTTTTTAGCATTTTGTGTCTTACCTTTATTTGTTAAATATCATGTTCTTCGCAATTAAACCGTTCAAAAGCAATATCGTAAAATAATTTTAAAATGAACATATCTTTAGAATTTCCGATACACAGTTCCGCGAGCTTTAGATAAAAAGGTTTTTTCCCCGTGTAGTGTTGTCATTGCTTTCTTTTAAATAGTTTGAGTTTGCTCATCAAAAATTCGTTAAAGCTTCACAAAATATGAAATAGATAATTAAAAAAATTCCAAATTCGGGCTTTCAGATACGCATATTCGGGTGGAAACCTACGTTATTCAAAATTGGATGGATCTAGGTATCGCTGTTTTATCACGTTTGGAGAAATATACATACATTTATGCAGATTCTTCATTATTTCGTTTCTTTAAATATAACACAGGCCTGCAATATTTTGTGGCCACAGTTTTAAAAGTGATTCAAACTTTTAATATTTCCGACGCAAAATCGCAAAACGAAAGCAATAGTCCTTCAGGAACAAAGCCCCTTTGGACTAAAAATATATAACATCATTCTATGAAAATATTAAATATTTTTAATTAGATAGCTCATGAATTAAATGATATATATAAAGAATTTTTAATGAATAAATAAAGAAATTGAGATAGAATGAATTTTTATTAATTAAGCGAATCCGATTCAGAAGTAAAAACTGAATATTCTTAAGAATTGCCTCTATTGCTTTCAGATAGCTTTGCTTGTTAATCCACAACAATAGGCAGATTAAATGTGAAAGACAATCTTAAATTTTGCCAAAAGCAGCAGAATCGAGTGAAAAGACGCATTTCCTGATTCGATGCAAAATCCCATTTCGAGACTTATAGCCCTTTTGAGCTATAATGTTGATATGCAAAAGGAAAAGGAGTATTAGAGTTGTATTTAAATTATCGAAAGCAATAAAGGAAAAAACGATTATGATCAATGTAATCGTGTAAAATATAAAAGGGAAAATATATCGAGATTGTTTTCATGGTTTGAACCCAGGCAAACTCATAGCTGATTTTACAGCGTCTCGTTCTTGGAAAAACACGTTAGTTCATCATATTTGGTGTATGTTTTTCTTACTGAAGTAAATTAAAATTGATCAGGAAGAAAATTAAATTAGTGCTTAGGACGCGGGAAGTCGCAGCTAGGGAGTTGCAAATGTAATACTGGTAGATAAAAACAGATGCAGAGATAACGTAACGAATGATCCGATGAAAACTGTAATTTTACATTTTAAAAATTAATATTTAAAAGCTTTTTCAGACCCACCCTTTTAAGAACTAATAGTATGCTAATATAGCTAATATATATATATATATATATATATATATCCGCTTTAATAATGTAAAAAAAGGGGAAAAGATGGGGACTGTTTGGATAAGAAACATGCTCAGATCAAGTTATGCTAATCTTCCACATCAGCGAAAAGTCGTTTTCCCTCTTTTTATTAAAGTTAATATGCAGGGAATTTTTCCAAGTCAGCAAAGCTTTTTTCCCCAGTTTTCTTGTCTGCTTAAATTACGATGCTTTCCTTTTTATTTGTGTAATCAATAAGATGCTTTTTTATCAGCAATATTTTTCTGGCAAGGACTAATCGGAAAAACAAATTTTCTCTTTCCTATGCACAGATATTTCCTTTGGAATTTGGTGTCTGTCATATATCGACAGAATTCACCATTCTGTAATTAATGCGAAAACTTGAAACTTAGTTTCTCTCCTTAGTGAAACTGATCTATACAAGCTTCTTAAATTTCAAAATTATGTAGGAGATATTCTCAATCGCTTAAGCTGTTTTAAAACTAAATCATTAAGGCGGTTCAAGTCACTGGGTAGGGTAATGTCACATGTCAGATAACTATCAAGAAAACTAAATTCCTGTTATAATACGAAGTTCAGTTAATGCGTGTCTTTTCGTAACCTGATTTTGAAGCACATTGTCTACAGCTGGTGGTTTCAGGATTTGTTTTATGATAGATTAGGTACTTTCAAAATCACTAGTTATAAACTTTGCTCTACTTTGGGGTAATTCGAATTCCAAGAATAACTTTTGCTACGTTGTCACTCAAGATAACCAACCAAAGATAAAGTACTGTTTCGTTGTGAAGTTTCTATCCTACAATATCATTTAGTGAAACCATAACAATTAAAAATTACTAAGTTCAAAGTTATTTAACTAGGAAGTAAGAATTTCTTTGTGATCGTAAATTAAAGAAGTAATTGCGTTGTGTATTACCTTGTAGGGATTTATATTTATTTTAAATAACCAGTTAATTGTAAGTTACTTTCCTATAAGCATTCATTCCCCTAATTGTCAGTGCCAGAAAATTTAAATTTAGTAGCGTGAGCAAGAAATGCAAATTCTACTAGTGGAAGAATAACTTTAATATCGACGTTCCAGTAAAGAAAGAGAGAGAGTATGGGAAATTGCCCTGCGTGCTTATACGCAAACTTCTGTTTAGCAGTTACTGCTGGTTTTGACGTGGCTTAAGCGCTATTATCTTTCTGCCACTAGACTCATTTGCATGCTGTAGGCTACAGGATTATATGAGCCCTGTAGGGTAATTCTACCATTTGTGAATATCTCTTATTTTAAGTTTGATTCTACTGTTTCAGTTACCGCACAAGTTGAGGCGCTTGTTGCTTTTCACAACATTCCACCTGACGTACAACAGCAAGAACTCCAAGATTTAATCCTTTCTGAATTTGGCTTTGAGCAAGGTGAAGTTAGATTACTATTCCGTTTAAAACAACGGAAAAATGTCAAATGGGTGGCAGAATGCCAGCCTAATGCCTTCAACATCTTCATGCACAGTCCCAAACTCTACATGGGATGGCAAACCCATCTCATTACAGAGCACTTCAATATTAAACGTTGCTTCAAATGTCAACGTTTCGGGCATTTACAAAAAGACTGTAGAAGCTATTCCTATTGTGCAAACTGCGCCGGAAATCATGATACCCGGGACTGCACCGCCAACTTCTATAACTGTATCAACTGCATTGACAGAAACAACAGTGCCAGAACCATGCTCCCAACTGAACACACAGCCTTCTCAAATGAATGTCCTTGCTACCAGGCACAGGTTGAACGCATCCGCCGAATCACGACATATCAGTAAAGGTCCTATCCACTCATCCTCCCAGCCTCTTTCACCATATCTTAAATGCTTACAAATTAATCTCCAAAAAGCACAGGCCGCTACTACCCAAGTTGCTGCTTTTGCATTTGATAATAATATTGATATTATAATAGCTCAAGAACCCTATGTTCGTAATGGCAAGATTACTGGTTATCCACTTTTATGGAAAACATTTTATAAAGAAGATCCTACGAACTTTCCTCGAGCAGCTATTATTTTATGTAACCAACAACTTTCACCCTCAATCCTCCAACTCAATAGAGATCAAGTTGCCATACTGTTGGAACTAAATAACTTTACTGTTGCAATAACTTCCATATATTCAGTCGGAACAATCATGTCGACATCCTTCTGGAGAGGCACGTGGGTAACGCAGGTATGAAGAAAAAGATGATCAATTAGTCCAGTAAAAATATTGCTATATTTACTCATTGATGTTGAAGGAGAGTACACCAAAAACGTCGCTACTAAGGTATTTGCAATATCAGGACGATGCTTCAAGATGACGACTGCGAGCCTCACATACACATTCAGCCATTACGATGACCCGTGAGTAGAATTGCATCATTTTACAGCTCCCTGGGTTTCCGGTATATTGTAGTATTTATGTCACACTACTAGCTGCTTTCAACAAAATAGTAGCGGAAAGGCATGTTACTTAAGGGCATAATTGTCCCTCTGTCTTATCAACTCCAGAAAAGAAGCTACCTCTTCTCACCATCGCCCCGCATAAAGTCTTTTCCTCCAACATGCAGCAGAAACGTTTTTTAGTAGCAAAATAGCAACAACAAAACAACTAACGTTCTTTCAAAATCATGTCTTCCTTCGGTAATCAGCTAATTCATTTCGACCGAAAGGGAGCATAACTGCCCCCCCCCCGTCTTTACGACTGCAAGAGAAACTTACATCAACCCTAGGCGACTCAGCAACAACTGTCTCCTACTCAAAATCCTCTTTCCCATCACAAAAAGACACAGGTTGCCACAAAACTAGATTTTCGACCCACTCATTAGAGACCAGTTTCCACTTTTCCCACCCAAATGACAAAAACGTGCTAACTGCGCACGCGCAACTATTCATAAATCTGGAGCCAAACCGCACACTTAAACCTCCAAACACAGTGACCTTTCCTTGCAGGTGAAACGTTAACCCCTATAAATTCCTCACGTATGCAGTCTATTCAAGCAACCGAACAATGCAACATTCTTTCTAGAATATTCTATGAAAGTACATCAGACCCCGAAAGATGACACAGCGAAATTCACCCCTCTCCTAAATTCTTTCACAAGGAAACGAAGCTTTCTTCGTAAAATAAAATAAAGTAAAAATATCATTGAAGCTTTGGCTTTTTCCCGAAATATAAAAATATTAATACGTTAAATCACTAATTCATGGAATTAAATAAAAATATTCTAACTTTTCCTTATGAATAGTAACATATCTTTAATTAGTTTCTCAAACGAGAATTCGAACAATTAGCAACATAACAGTACCCAAGATAAAGTACTACTACGAAAGATAAAATCACCCAAGATAAAGTATGAAAAACACTTTTGCCACTCAAAATAAGCTAATGTACTAAGAAAATAGAGGAATTTACTGCGGAGTTTTTTCAGTAATCACTACGATGCTCATAGTTTTTTCCAATTAAGTTTAAATTTTAAGGGTATGGTTTTCAATAGTGTTAAATTCTGAGGGTATGCATTTCTATAACACTCGTGGAAAAAATCAATGGCATGAAAATTAGGCTGTGTATATTTCAGTCAGTTACAAGGAGAAATATTATAAATAAATTCAATAATGTTTTGCTTTCCAAAACGCTACAGTTTATGAAATGAAAGTTTACTTATAGTTGCATAGACTTAAACGTTAAATATAAACCTTGTCCAGTTTATATAGACTTAGGAATTTACGAAGGATGTTCCGTAAAATGAAATTTAAAGTTACGCTCTTTTGAAATGAAATCAGACCTTGAAAACAATCTCGATACATTTTCTCTTATAGATTTTTTATGCAATAAAATTTATGATAATCCTTTTTTTCTTTTCTTTTTAGTCCAAAGGGGCTTTGTCCCTGAAGGACTATTGTTTCCGTTTTGCGATTTTGCGTCGGATACATTAAAAGTCTGAATCACTTTTCAAACTGTTGCCACCAAAACTTGCAGCCCTGTATTATATTTAAAGAAATTAAATAACGACGAAGCTGTATAAATGTGTATGTATTTCTCCAAATGTGATAAAACAGCGGTACCTAGAGCCATCCAGTTTTGAATAACGTTCGTTTTTACCCGTATATGTGCATCTGGAAGCCCAAATTTGGAATTTGTTTTATTACCTATTTCATATTTTGTAAAACTTTGAAGAACAAACTCAAAGATTTAAAAGGGAGCAATGGCAACACTCTACGGGAAAAAAACATTTTTATCTCCAGCGCGCGAGACTGTGTTTTGGAAATTCTAATGATATACTCATTTTAAAATTATTTTGCGATATTGATGTTGAACTGAATTTTATGGTTTAAGATCAAAGAACATGATATTTAATAAATAAAGGCAACACACAAAATGTTAAAAAAACGCCTTTTTGGACGTGATTTAAAATCTGAAATCTTTCAGATTAAACATGCAAAAACATGCAATAAATACCTTTTTGGCACTTAAAGTTTTAGGGTAATCACCTTGGCGCAGTTTAGCGACTTTACATGTGAAAAAATGAATTTGGTTAATTTTCGGATTGCGACTTGCAAAGGATATGCTTACCTGAAAAACCGTTGGCCAGTTCCGAAAATTTGGTGACTTCTACTAAGGTGGTTGAGATAATATGTAAGTACCATTTTATTTTGCCATTTATCATTACAATACATTTAATTAGTCTCAATTAAAGCAAACTTTCAATCAATTATTTTTGCAGCTTAATGCATATCGGCAGTACGATATATTAACATTACAGTACTATTACCGTAAGCACTTTAGTAAAACAATTCAGCAAAATGCAATGCAAAATCTGCATTCAAAAGATTTTATGCAGTCTGTCACAACACTATATTTTAAAGCTTCTTCTTTGATGTTTTCTAACTCCTGTCTTTCCATATAAGACGAAAACATCCAGAATACTGACTCTGCAAATACTTATATTTAAGAAAAAGAAAGCCTATAGTACATCACCGTAGTTTATGTGACGTTTAATGCAAATACTTATATAAAATTTCAAGGGAATGCTCCAGTAAATGAGAGATGAACTTCTACTTTTTCCTTCACGATTTCCTTTCTTTAGAACACAAAAGGAATGTGCATGTTTCAAGCTTATAAAACATGAGCAGTATTCTACTGCAGATAATAGAAATTCAGAAGAATAGAGATCATAAATGCATATGGAAGTGTACATTATTCTATATTTGCGAGGATATATTCAAAAATTCTTCACGGAACTTATTATAAATATTTACAACTTTGTCCTGAATGCTAAATTTTCAGATTCTCGAGATACTTATGTAAATATCTGATATTTGAATGAAATATACAGGACAAAGAATTGTGTAAAATAATTTATTTCTGCTTTAAAAGAGAAATAAAAATTAAATACTACTGAGCGAATTCACGATTTCACAAACGGAAAGTACTATTTCTGTTCGTGATGATACTTACTCAAACTAATTACTGGAATTACTACTTACTACTATTAGTAAGTTGAGTAATCAGTAATAAGAATAAAGCCTTGTAAATAAGTGGTGATTCTTATTACTTTTTACTAATAGTCTTATTTACTAATTACTGAAAGTTTACTGTGAGTTAGTCAAACTAATTACTAAAAGTCCATTTCATTTTTGACCGCTCATATTCAGTTATATTCTACCCTCTATAATGCTTCTAGGCGTTTTTTCTATACAGCACGTAGAGGAACCTGATGAACTATAGAGCGACCTATCTCTGAGTTCACGTGTATAATAACCAAGTCCAGGGAACGGTTAAAATACCATTTTATTCACTCAAAGAAATAAAAATATGATGTGTAATAAATATGAAATTGTACGTATGTTTTCCTGCATTTAATTTAAACTTATTGGACTGAAATAAATATACTTCGTCGATAGCGCATAAACCACAATAGGTTAGGTTAGGTTAGGTTATTCAATTATGGCAAAGCACACGAAGGCTATCTGCCTAAAGGGAGGGATGATTTCGTGGAGGACTTTTTAAGGGAAACTGGCTCGTATATACGTCACACATGGGGAAAACCACGAAAACGCCCATGCAGCCAGCCCGTTCGCAGAATTCGAACCTCGGACCTAACTACCAGTGTTCAGCGTCTTTACCGCTCGGCCGCTGGCGGGCTAAACCACAATAGAATAAATGCACTCTTTAAAATTCACTATATTTATCTTAAGCGATTTATCTTCACTTAACAGCGTTACATCTCATTAACTTTATAACTCAGAATGCACAAAAATTTAATCTTTCCAAGATTTATCTAATCGTTGTCACATGTCCTATTCAAATACTATATTAAATCGAAAACGATGTAGACAAGAAATTAAACAAATAGAAAAGAAACAGTCTCTCACGAATGATTCAATGACGCTGATCTAATGAGCATGCGCTATTCGTAAACATTCTCCTCTGTCCGAGACAGCCTGGCGACAATATTTACTGCTATTATGAAACACTTATTTTCCCGAATTTCATAAGAGACGTATTTCTTATTCAATTAATTCAGTTTTCCCTTCGCGACAAGGCAAAAATACATAAAACCTCAAATTATTTTCATTAAAAATTGAAAAGTACAGAAAAGACTAAAACACCAAATACAGTTAAAATAATTAAAAAAAAACAATTTTTACAATTAAAATGAGAGTTTCTATGCAAAATCAAGAAATTCGGGCAGCAGGCAAGAAGGCAGATTTTTTAGTTCACAAAACTGAAAGTTTACTTTTGGTCTCACTTGGCAAAAAGACACTGAAGGCGTAGAAACTGACTTAAGTTGTTGTAGACGCTATACTGAGTCAATACGTGGAAAAAGTTAATAACTTTATTAATAATTCCAGAGTGGATTAACCATGATTTCATTGGCAATAATAAAAGTTTAGTTTCTCTAGACTGGCACCAAATCCACTATTCTGCTAAGTTTCAAGTGTAAACAAATATGGCTGCTATATGGTAAAAAATTTAGGCTTAGCCGCACTTAAACCACTTTTAAAGTGTTAATAATTCTACAACTATTGCATTCAGGTTAACTAAAGGCATAAACACCTTAACCAGAAGATAAGAGCAACATAATTCAATTATTTCTAAAGCAAAAAATGCCCAATTTACCAACATATAAGAATAAAAAACTGAGTTGGTGGCCGATTGTCACCAGAAAGGGAGGTGCACAACTACTTGCTATAGCAGTCATATATATAAAATTTCAACATTCTACGGCTACTCGTTTTTGACTTATGCGAGATACATAAGTACGTACAGACGCCACAAAAAATTCTCTACTGAATCCATTTTTAATCAGTTTTATAATTTGTTTGGGGAGAAAGAGTCTTTTATTCTATCCTTACGGACCGAGCTCTTCAGACACATCTTGTATTCCCACTTTGTAAAATTTATGAAATTTTGCCTAAGCTTTGACATGTGTTGTAGAATTTATAGGAAACTAGCGGGCAAACTCTTCAGATGAGCGCGCTGCTGCGAAAGCAAAATTTATATGTACAGCTGAAGAGAAAACGTATAAAAATATATCAAGATGAATGAAATCAGCTCATTCTTTCTAAGCAACAATTAATTTGTAAATACTTCTTTGTTGCCAAACCAGGAAATTAAAACTTTTGACACATCAGGTTAATACGTGTAGGTGTGACGCCGTGATTTAAATTTAATGTAATATAACAACTTTTTGTCAGTAACAACAAAAAAATTGACGTGGCAATTACATACCATGTCAGTTATCCTAAATTGAAAAAAAAAAGTTGTCAACAGTAGCTATTTATTTAAAATGCTAACAATGCTGTCATTATATGTCGAAAAAATTTCGACATGCAATGACTACTGCTGACATTAACGAAGAATTTTCCGCATACAGTGACATCACATGCAATCGCGTGCTTTCTTGAACGTCAGAATATGACATATTTATATAATATAACATATTAGGTATTTTTATTTCATATTTTTCCAAAACGTACAAATTTTTTATCAACAAACTCTAAAATTTGAAAGCGATTAGTGGCAGCACTTTTCGATCTTTGAACTTTTTTGGATTTGGCAGCCTTTATCGGTCTCCGCTTTTACTGCCTGTTTTGAAAGTGTGTCCTTAGTCGTTGGTTATTGAGTTTATATAAAAAAATGGCCACGCAGTAGAGACGAAACAAAAAGAAATACTTAATTGCGTAATTTGGAAAATTAGTCGAAGAGCTGTTCGAGTTGAGATGTAAATAAACTTCAGGTGGAAGTAGATTGGCTGGAGCCTGTCACGTATGTGGTCACCCACTCATGTTCAGAACCCGGTGATTGCTTCTTGGAAACGGACGTGGCTGATAGTATGGCAAATCTTTTGGAAGTATGGAAAATATGGTACTAAAATGACACTGGTATTCTCTAGAATAATGTTAGAATTGGCAACGTATGAGAAAAATGCAGTATTAACTATTTTTAAAAATTTTGAGTATCTAATGTTGAGACGATTTCCCATCGGTCGGAGGCAGCCACGTGGGGGTCACTCGCCCCTAAACTGACCTCGTCCAAGCATCTTGATGTTGCTGTTTGTAGCTAGCTAAACTTTAAAATACACGTTTCAGTGTAGATTTGCTAAAAACATAGAACATACGGTATTATTTCCTTTGGTAAACGCACACAAAGTCATTAAGCTTTGTAAAAAGCACAGAGTTTAGTATGAAATGAATATATGTACACTATCTACGCGTTTCTATATAACACTGTGGAACCACTTTTCGAAACAAAGCACGTCTTTATCTCCAGCTCGTGAGACTGTTACCACTCGGAAAAATGAGGGCGAAAAATTAGAGTTTTGAGAGTTTTTAGTTAAAATCTCGGGTGATTGAAGTCGTACGAAGATGAGAATGGGGGAAATGGCTTCTCATGAATTAATATTTGGATTCAGAATCTCTCTGAAAACTCATCTCCGTGCCGTTTCGGAGGAGATGACGCCCCAAACAAACAAACAAGTAGACACGCGCAGATTTTCATAGTATAGATATATCATTAGTTAAAAGTAGTAGTCAGGTTAAACAGCTGTTCGGAAATGCATTTTTAATATGCCTGATTTAAATTCCTTTTATTTTCCAGAAAGTAGCCTCAGTTACTGCAATGCTTGTTCCTTTTACTTTACGGCTGTAGTATTACAGCAGTTTTATTTTAAAGAATTAGTTTAGTAGTATTTAAAATCATTTTATTGTACAACAGGAGTAGCCACAAAAGCTTTCGAATTTATAGCAACAACAATTTTATCTGTAAGTATCAGGAAAAGGTTTCAAACACGTAAGAAGAGCAATAACTCATCCTTCCTGATACGCAAAGCCTGCTCCACAGAACTAAACCAATCAATCACTGTCCAGATAGATAAACATCACTCAAAAGTCAAGCCTTTAGTTAAAATATAAAGAAATTTTTCTTGAGTGTTAGCGAGAAAAAAAGATTCCTTCATTCTTCGGAAAATAGGATTTCTTTCCACATCAGTATTATGCTCCTCAGTAAATTAAATGAATTTATTTACCAGAGTGTGATGCAACGGAAACACAATTTACAAGTTCATTTTTTTAATTTTCAGTTTTATTTTTTTTAGTTAATTAATTAATTAATTTTTTAAAACGAGCTGTTAAAAATGCTTTTTTATAAACGCGGTTAGGTTATTTAAGAAATTAAAAACTAAATACAGCTTTTATAGCCGATATAGCCACTTCGTAAGGTATGCTGGTTATCAAAAGCTCTTTGTCAACTTGAAATGGAGGTGCAGATTCGATTCAGATTTGGTTGTAGATTGCCTTATCTGTACATAGCTGTATATTGCTGCATATTGCTTTCTTTGTCTACGAAAAAAATCGGTTACTTGTTGTAGAGATATCAGGTTCTTCTTTTTATGCACGGGCGTGAAAAATGTACAATGCCCTCTCCGGAATTTCTACCTGGAATTTCTCGAATACACGCCAAATGTGCTACCGTTACAGCACTAAGGCATGTTGAAAGCTGGGAGAAAATACCTTTTAACTTGACGAGCAAATGAAATAACATCCTCGGTGATAAGAGATTAAATAGTTAACAAATTTGAACACAGTCATCCAAAATGCTGAAACAGCAATAACCTTCCCGTTGGTTTAAAAATAATTGTTTATTCCAAAGTACATTTCAAACTAAAAATAAAAAAAAATATTAGTCTGCAATAAAAAGCCTAAAAGTCTGCACATTTTAACGGTCACCCAAAAGAATTTGTTGAGGTTTCTGACGCTCTTGTTGAGCTCGTATTCTACCAGTCTGCTGTTATACTCATTCATACTAACCCTTTTGTCTTTTTAGATTTTTATTTATCTATTAAGTATAATTTTCTACGCACTTACGCTATATGCAAGTCAACAACAAAATTACAAAAATTTTAAAAGCAGCGTATTAGGACAGGTGTCCCTTCTAGTTGATTTTGCAAACATGACTGTAGTCTTGAGTAGGAACAGGGAGCTTACTAAAAGCTATGCTCCTGCGTGTGGTAGAAGATACAACAAAGATAAGAAGGGTTAAAATTCCCCTTTATTTGTTTATCGATTTTACAGACGTTCTTGAACTTCGGGATACAAAGACCAACCACTTGTAGTCTAAACGTAAAAGACTATAAGACTACTAACTAAAATTTAAATAAGAGCTAACTTTTAATATTTGATACAGATAACTAGCACTAAGACTGGCCTTTTAAATGACTACGTCTTTAGTAAGAAAACTGCGGAAAACTACAATACGTCTTTAACTTTCAAGAGGGTTAAACTTCTGGCCTTAAAGGCGGACAGTAACTGATGGCAAGCTCGCGTGAAGACTCGTAGCAAGAGGGTTCTCTCTCCTTCCTTCTACTCTACTCTTAGCAAAAGCCACAACTTAAGCGTTAGCAAGTACAATTTGCATAAACATATTCAGGCTGGAAGTGGAAAATAAGAGATAATAGTAAAGTTTTAAAATAAAATAAACGTTAGTTAAACTTAAGATCCTTACAAGCACAGAAGCATACATTTAGAATTCCGGATCCAGCATTAAGTGTTCGCATACGTTTTTCTGTTTTTTTTTTTTCAATCTTTTTTAACTCATCATATCAATGTTCAGCTTTCATACTAAGATGGCTTTGCAAAACATTTTTGGATTTTTTATTATTCACATTTTGAGTTTACTTTATTTATTAAATATCCCATTCTTAGCGCTTACGCCACGTAAAACTCAGCTGCAAAATCCCAAAATATTTAAAAACTGTATATGTTTAGACATTCCCATAGACAGTCTCGCGAGCTGGAGATAACAGATAATAAAACAAATTCGAAGTTCAAAATTCAGGTTTTCAGGTGCCTATGTTTGGGTGGAGGACTACGTTATTCAAAATTTGATTGCTCTAGGTACCGTTATTTCTTCACAACGCGAGAAACATGCATGCTTGTTGTAGATTCATGGTTGCAGTTAAAGAAATTAATCAATATTAGGTTTTAAATTGCGGTAATATTAGATTCAGACAATAAAAATTAAAGACCGAATTTTATTAAAAACATATGTCTATATTTGTCCTATACTATTTCAACATTTTACAAATAATCAAGAATCGAGTGTATTAATTCTTTTATGCACCTATACCTTAAATGTATGTACGTAATGCTCTTAAGATACTGTGTTCTACTGCGTGAAAGCTGTTTTATTTTATTGCGTATTTACATTATTGTACCCCGTTTTATGTTACTGTATTCTTTTGCATATTATTATGTATACAATTTTTCTACCATTCAGTGTGAGCACGTGACCTGCAGCTTTATAGCTGGCTGTTGCCAGACGAACAACGGAAACACAATTGCAGATATTGCCTTTGCCGACACCTCCTTTCCTTTCTTCGCATACTGTAGACGTTTATATGCCTAACTTCCACCCACTTAACAATGACGAATGTAAGGCAAAACCAAATAACCTATGGTAAACAGAGGATGTTCGCGTTCTCCGTCAACAGGCAAATGTAAAATTATGCTTACAACTGCGAAAAAGAATGGGACAGTTCTATATCTCCCGTTCTACTTGGCCGTTTGACGAATCTCGCGAACGATCCGACGATCCCACGAACGGACTGGCTGCATGGGCGTTTTCGTGGTTTTCTCCATGCTTAACGTGTATACGAGCCAGCTTCCCTTACAAATTCCTCCACAAAGGCATCTCTCCAGATAGCCTTCGATGTTTTGCTATAATCACACAAATCAAACCATTTATTCACTATCAAATACAAAATGTATGGACACGGAATAGGGACTGGATATTAAACTACAAATGCTTAATTAATTAAGAAGATTAAAACGAAGGTATTTTAACGAAATAAATTTTATTCTTTTAAAACAGAAGATCCCCCACTCGAATACGTTTGTTCTTTTATGTAAGAGATTATTATTATCATAAACTTTCAGTAGGATGGTGTATAGTATGCACTAACCTTATAATTCACAATCTGCCCATGACACTAATTGATTAATGATCGATTTTATGTGAAATATTATTGTAGACACATCAACACTGAAACTACATTAACCTACTTAAGATAAAGTATGAGGTTCTTGTACCTCTAAATGCCGGAAGGAATAATGATGAAATTTTGTCACTCCTCCGCTGGGATGATTAATTTCTATGATGTTCGACAATCATTAACGAAGTGTTCTTTTTCTTAGGTCACATGGTATTATGTGTTTAGTCCTTAGCAGATTCTTCACGCCTTCGAACATTTCCTTGACATTTCTTTTTAAGGATATGAAGACTATTCTCCAATTTATCGGATTATTTATCTCCAATTTATTCAAACAAATCGGACTTTATTATTTCAATAACAGCTATAAAATAGCCTTAAATTGATACCTGTAATATTTCAATAAAATTTTATGAAGGTAAATTTTTATGCAAAATGCCGTTTAAAATAATTATAAAAACTATTATCTTTGAAATATTTATGATACTTAAATTATTCACATTTTTGATAAAACTGTTTGTGTCTTTATAACAGACCAATCTACGTTAGTAGCTATCAAATTATAAAGATATTTAAATTTGTTTGCAAACAAAAAGTATTATATTTGACTCAGTGCCCATTAGCACACACTGATTAAAAATGGAATGTTAAAAAAATATTTAAGTTTTCATTTCAAATCTTTCTTTCTTTTCGCCATCCACGGAAAAGCTGGCTGCTTTAGGTACTCTTCAGCCTATTGGATTCCGTCAATGGAATAAAGTAAAATCTGAAAGCTTTCAGATTTCATTTTACGCCCAAAGGGATTTTTTTTATTTACACATACGTACACGTTTTCAGAGCATTTAGGCTAACGTTCCTTTGGGCTAAAAATATTTTAAAATAGCATATCTTTAGAGTTTCCGATAGACACTCTCTCGCGTTGGAGATAAAAATGTCTTATTCCGTACAGTGTTGTCACTGCTCGCTTTGAAATCGTTTTAATATTCTAATCAAAAATTCGTTAAAGTTTTACAAAATATAAAATAGGTAATAACCCAAATTCAAAATTCGGACTTCCATATGTACGTGGAGAAATACCCTATTCAAAATTTGATGGATTTAGGCACCGTTGTTTTTTCAGAATGCTAGAAACGCACATACACCCACGCAGCTTCTTGATTACTCACTTTCTTTAAATATTATACACGGCTATAATATTTAGTGGCAACAATTTAAAAAGTGATTCAGAGCTTTTAGTGATTCGACACAAAATGACGTTTCGAGAATAATAGTCTTTCTGAACTAATGCCCCTTCGCGCTTAAAAAAAAGAAAAAAAAAACTAGAGCTTAGTACTATGTCCTCCATGTTTTGCTTACGTTATAAGGTATTTCTCTTGCCTTCTTCGTATGCCTTCGTGGTGTAGTGGCCAGTACTCTCGACGCGTATTCGAGAGGTCCGTGGTTCGAGTCCCGGCGAGGACATTGTTAATTTTTCATATCACCTGCTTCAAAAAAAAATTAATGGCTTTACAAGTGGCGCCCGAACTAAAAGCGGTGGTGGGTGATGATTCTCCATCACCGGGGTTTGGCGATTGGGTCCCCTAATCCCCAGTGGTTCTTTAAAAGAGGGAGGATATCAGGTATTTCTCCCGCCTTCTTTGCATGCCTTTGTGGTGTAGCGGTCAGCACGCTCGACGCGTATTCGAGAAGTCCGTGGTTCGAGTCCCGGCGAGGACATTGCTTATTTTTCGCAACTCTTGCTTCCAAAATACCTAACGTCTCTGCAACGTAAAGTGATAGAAACTGAAAGAAGGACCACAGCATGGCTTAATCAAAAGAGGTACACATATAAAATAAAAATACGTTTACTAAATTAAATTAAAATTAGCTCTTGCAGTGGCTAATAAATAGGATGAACTTGCGATCATGAATGCAACATTTTCGATTGTTTTGCATGCTGTAATTACCTTCAGATTGTAGAGACATTAGGTTATTTCGGAGCAAGAAGAGGTGAAAAATAAGCAACGCCTTCGCCGGGAATCGAACCACGGACCTCTCGGTTACGCGTCGAGCATGCAGACCACTACACCACGAAGGCATGCGAAGAAGGCGGAGAAATGCCTTATATACTTCCCCTTTTAAAGGGCGACTGGGGTTTTGGGGGCCCAATCGGCAAATTCCGGTGGTGGAGAGTCATCATCCCCCACCTTTTTAGTTCGGGCGCCAGTTGTAGAGACATTAGGTTAATTACAAGCAGGAGAGATGAAAAATATGCATTGCCTTCGCCGAGGATCGAACCACGGACCTCTGAAATACCGGCTCAGTGTGCTGACCATTACACCACGAAGGCACGCTAAGAATGTGGGAGATATACCTTATAAGATAAGCTATCTTATTATTTGGTACATAAAACATTTAATTAATTTATGCTCATTCAGTATGCTGTTCAAAAACACCTGCAGTATTATTACATAATTATTAAGAAATATATTTTGAAATATTTAATGTGTTAAATACGAGCACAGTAGCATAGACACGTTTTAAACTAGAATATTTTAAAGGTGATCCTCTTTAGCATTCTCAGTGACAGAACAAATTGCCTATCCATACAACAGAAATTGGTTTAAAAGGCAGCAGCCGGAGAGATCTAATTTATACTGAGGGAAAGAAATTACGTGGAAACTGTACATAACAATCTTACGAACTGCACAATCTAAAGACGATACTTAGTAGAACGAAGCTTTACGCCGCCCTCGCTCTAATCAAAGTTTCCAGTACGTGTCCGGATTTAGTAACACATTTAGATGTTTGCGTATCGTATTAAATTAAATTTCAGATGAAGACTGGAGAGATTCGAAGTTCTGTTTTGCTGGAAGTCTAGTAGTAAATAAAGTAAGCTCTGTACTCGACTGAACATTTCAGATATTTTTGATGTGAGGCAATATTTAATCTGAGAATGCCTGGGTAGAGTTAAAACATAAGATCCATTATTTGAATAAGTTTCTTTTAGAATTAAGTTAATGATTACAATCTTTTCGATGAAGAAAGAAAAGCATCTAGACGACTTATATTAGTATTTATACTATCAATCTCCTATAAAAGAACGATAAGAAAAGCTGCCCAATCAGTATAGTGGCAAGCGTCGCTGACTGCCGTGGCGAAGGGCCCAGGTTCGAATCCCGGAGGCATATAAACATTCTGTACCGCGCCACGCGCATAGAGAAAAATCCGTACTCGTGATTGGACACAGTTTTAGATGACATCATTTTCTCTTGGCATAATGACGCTTATGCTGGATTCTTACGGTTTTGTTCTCGTTGAATAACGCGCATGAGTGACGTGAAAGCGTCACAATTATCGTTTGTTTTCTTCCAAACGAAAATATTTAGCTTCAACGTTCTGCAGATGGCTTCCTGTTCCATGGAATAGTAAAATTATAAAATCTTTCTGTTAATGTCAGATGCTGTTGATATCAGAAGCAATCTTAAGCGCTTAGATTATATAAATAGTGCAAATTTAGTGCAAAAACTAAAACATAAATATTTCGATCCAAGTGTTAAGGCGTTGTGTGTTAGTAATTATATTACACTCATGTCCAAAATTATCTTTACATACCCAAAAATGATGATATTCAATGAAATATCGAATCAATGTG
Source organism: Stegodyphus mimosarum (assembly GCA_000611955.2). Classification (NCBI taxonomy): domain Eukaryota; kingdom Metazoa; phylum Arthropoda; class Arachnida; order Araneae; family Eresidae; genus Stegodyphus; species Stegodyphus mimosarum. Next base: position 262,785 of record KK114338.1, on the reverse strand, counting down.
ATCCGTATTTGCAGGGAATGTGTGAAAACCAAGCCTAATTAGCATTATCCAATCAAAAGTAATCAAACGGTTTGTGATATGCAAATCTAGGCGTTACGTCATCCAAGGGTGAATCAAGCGCTTTGCGCAAACTGAATATTTGAGTGAATTTCTGCAACATAGCGTTTGATTTCAGTGTGTAGGGACTCAAAGCGGTTTGTTATGGCTTCGAAGTATCATTTGGAAGAATCTGTAAAGTGGCGAATTATCGGCCGTTTAGAAGCAGGGCAGTCAATCATGGAAACAGCCACATGTCTGAATATTTCAAGACAGACAGTCTCTAAGCTATGGAAATAGTTTCAAAATGATGGAAGTGTTGTAAGGAGGCCTGGACAAGGTCGGAAACGAATGACAACTGCTTCTGAAGATCGGTATCTGGCATTAACTGCCCGTCGTAACAGAAAGGCTACTGCTCGCCAGTTAAGTTCAGAGCTTCCAGCCGCCACTGGAACTGTTGCATCACGGCAAACAATATACAGAAGGCTTAATGAAAAAGGCCTTTATGCCAGAAAGCAAAGGGTATGTGTTTTACTGTCTTCACAGAAAAAGAGGGATCGCTTTAATTGGTGTAAAGAACATCAAAACTGGACTGAACATCAATGGTCCCATGTTCTCTTTACTGATAAGTCGCGGTTTAGTTTAAGTAGTGATTCTAAACGTGTTTACATCTGGAGGGAGTCAAGAACACGAAATGGTCCCTCGAACATTGTGGAACGTGACCGTTTCGGTAGTGGAGGTGTGATGGTATGGGGTGGAATAATGATCGATGGACGTACGCCCCTACACGTGTTCAGCAGCGGATCTGTGACAGGCCAGATATTTCGGGATGAGGTCTTAGATCCTTATGTAAGACTTTTCAGGGGTGCATATAGACCTGACTTTTTATTTATGGATGATAATGCCCGTCCACATCGAGCAAACCTCGTTGATTAATTCCTCGAAAGTGAAGACATTAAGCGAATACCTTGGCCACCAAACTCTCCTGACCTTAACCCGATAGAGAACTTATGGGACTACCTTGGAAGAGCAATTGCACGTATACATCCTCCTCCTAGAGATGTAAATGCTCTGAAGACGGCATTGCTGGAAGAGTGGAGATTAATTCCCCAAACTGTGGTTTACAACGTTATTTCCAGCCTTAAAACACGTTGTGATATGTGTGTACAAGTCAGGGGAGATCATATTCCATATTAAATTCGTAAGACTTAATTCTTTTTCTGAATCATTCCTTTTTTTCTTAACTCTCTTTGTCACACTTTAATACCATTTTTATTGTTTCATGCTACAATTTTATATCATATGAGGTGATCTTCAATTTTTTCTTTTGCATTTATGTGTCGTCATGTTATGTATGATTCCACGAAAATTCATTAAATTATAAGTCTCTGAGAAATCCGTGAATTTATGCATGTAAACATAATTTTGGACATGAGTGTATTATTATTTTAGTGTTGTTTCAATCTGTCGCTTTCACATTGCAGAAAATATTTCCTGTTCAAATATTATGTTATTATGCGCATGTCATTCTGATATTCTGTTGCCTTAAATGAAAGAAAAAAGTGCATTCAATGTTGTCACTGAATTTAATACACGTGTATAAGAAAAATAACTTCCTTCTCTGACAATCAATATTTTTTTGCAAAGGCATTATTTTGCAGTATGTTTTTCCACATTATAAAATGGTCAATGTTCATAAAGTAATTCTTCAATTTAAAATACGTATCTTTATTTCTCCGTTCCGAATCTATATAAGTCGAACTTCGAAAATATATTTTACTTCTTCAGACTGATTATAAATGTTGTGAATTTTATTGTGTACTATGTTAGCCTCCAGCGTCGTTTTTGATATTTCCGAAAACTGACTTAACTCATGCTTTCGCTTTGGCAGATTGCACCATCAGAGAATGGGTATATAATGAATTAATAATCGCAAAACCTTTAATATGAAAGGTTAAGAATACATTTATTAAAAATCTCTGCACTTAATAATAATACATATTATCGTGTTAGCACAAGACAAAATAATACTTATTCTCTCTAGGAAAAAAATCCCCACATTTTTTTATATTAAATTTACCACACTACAGTGTTGTAAGAAGTGTAATCTCATAGTAACAAAAATACAAAATCTTTTCGGTACTGCTATTAAAATGTAAACAAACGGTCTGCAGGTATTTCAAAGAAACGTCAAGGCGTTCCTAAGAGTAGAGGAAATGATGTCATCCGAAGACATATCCAATCACGAAGAGGGATGTTTTCCTATGTGAGTGGCATGGTACAGAATGCTTATATGCATCCCTGAGAAGGCATGGATGTTTATAAATGTACAGTGTCTGTGTGACATGGGGCGCTCTAAACATGCGGCAAGTCGAAGATCCTCTCGAGATGTTGGTGGTATGGGAAGAGGGGTTAGAGAACCTCGGACTCGTCTCCTGCGGGGTGTTCTCTATGAAAACTGGAGCGGAACTGAGTTAAATCGCACTGTTACCTGTAAGGTGCTCAAAGCTGTGGCCAATGGCATTCATATATTGCGCTCGCCACGAGGAATTTCGTGGTTTTGGCTGACTAGACCTTAGACATGTGAGCATAATTTAACAACAACAGCAAAATACAAAAATATTTTGAAAAATGGAGATAATAATAATAATAACATAAAATTTTGCAAAAGAAAATTTTTAAATGTAATAGTTCAAGCTATATACACACATAAATTTTAACCGCAGTGTTTGGTTATAAAAAAACTTTAACGCACTCTCCAAATACACATTAGATTTCTTGTTCATGAACTGGGAACACTCATTTGAAGTATCTTGATTTAGAATGAATAAGATGATACCATAGGAATCTAATTATTTTGCTTTTTTTTTTTCAGAAACCTTTCTTTAAGTTTTTAACGACAAGAGTCATAATAATAATTCGTTAATAATTATCATATATGTTGTCATATAATTATATTATTAGCCACCCAAAGGGTATAATGGTTCATAACTTTGTCTGCTGCATCGGAATGCGTGGTTTCGAATACCGGAAAAGGCATGGATGCTGTAAATGCATTGTATCTTTGCTGCGCGAGGGACCTTTAAATAGTATATGGAGAGCCGAAAGTGTTCTCGTGTGCACTAGTGGTAGGGGAAGAGAGCTCCGGGAGACCTTTTAACCCCCGGGCTGTTTTCCTTCAAAATTGACGGGCACTGAGCAAAACCTTACTGTTGCCTGGCTGGTACCCAAGGCCCTTGCCAACGACAAGCATGATCTTCTACTCATTGCCGGGATCAATTTTGTTTTGACGTCAGACAAGCGACATTAGTCACCACCACCACACATCATATTATCATATATTTTTTTACATATACAGAGTGTATCAGTACACGGTGACAAACTTTCAGGACAGATAGAGTACACCTAGACGATGGGAAATCACATTTCAATGCATGGTCAGAGATGCTTCCTGGCACGGTAGTGACTACACAAAATGTAAAAAAGGAAGGACACATGCAGTGAGACAAATCGTGGTTTATTATGTTTAGTACAGCAGAAACCAACAATTAAGGAGAAAAACAACAATGATCATTATTAAAGAAGGTGTTCGAAATTGTGACCCCGGACAGTGATACAGGTCTCACTTCTCGGGCGCATAGAAGCTCTGCATCACGCATGGAAGATGTATGACGCACGGTTCCTGCATCACGGTCCGGTTCGTAATTTCGAACACCTTCTGTGATAACGATCTTTGTCTCTTCATGCTGTTTGATCTTTGTTTTTGCTGTACTCCGACTAATAAACATGTTTTCCCACCCTGTTCCTGTCCTTTTGTTCTTGATTTTTGTGTCGTCACTACCGCGCCAGAAAAGCGTTCCGACCGTACATTGCTATATGATTTCCCATCGTCTAGGTGTACTCTCTCTCTCCTGAAACTTTGTCACTGCTGTATTGATACATTCTGTATACATATATATACATTGCATATAAAACACTTCTCCCGCCTTCTTAGCATGCCTTTGTAGTGAGTGGGCAGCACTCTCAGCACGTATGTCTCCTACTTCGAAATGACCTAATGTCTCTACAAGTAAAAAATCTCTTCATGTACTGCAGTAAACCACTTTTTTCCTCACTCAGTGAAATCTATTACGTAGAAGTCTGACCTTATAAACGATCAAAGAGTTTGTGTATTCTGTTTCAGATTTCTTGAAGGAAAATTTGTGTGATTTTGAAGTTATAGTGGATAGCCTTGCAGGTATCGAAGGAAAATTTGAAAGTTTGAAATGCAGTTTGAAGCTTTAAAAGTAACATAAAGATAATATGAGAAAATTTTTTAAATTATTCTCTGCTGGACCCCTAGGTTTTCAAAAAAAAAACCTATAAAAGACTTTAGTGTGCATTATGCAGATTTTAAATTGCAATAGAGCTTTTCATAGCTTAGGCTTAGTGTTTGATACTATAGAGAGAAATTGTGTTTTTTATTATTTAGTTTGGAATTTTGAAAAAACTAATATTCTATTCCTTAAATACAGACGTTCATTTTCTGTTACGTAAACACAAAGGAGGGGCCGCGCTCTATTTTATGCATTTCAAAAATATAAAATTTCAAAATAATGTACTCTTGCTGTTATATAAGCATTAATACACTTTGCTTGTTATACTGAAGTCATAATTTCCTTTTAGAACTCTAAAATGAACGCATTAAAATTAATTTTTAAATCGCATATGAAAAAATGCGGAACGCTTAATCAAATAAATAAAATAAAAACTTCTTACTTGCAAATGCGTACAAACTAAACTATTTAATAAATTTTCCATCTACAGAATCTGGATTATAAAAAATAATGCAAAAAAAGGGATAATATATAAAGAATATTAAAAAACTACAGCACATTATTTTAAGCATTTTCCACACAATTTTTGCAAATTGTCGTTGCACATTCATTACATATCGAATTCTTGCAGCTGAAACATATATAGGAAGTTCTTCGTTTCTGTCTAGGTTGACAAAGAGGGCATGTTTTACACTTTTTAAGGGTATTAGTTACAACTGGGTTATAATAAATTCCGCTGGATACTCCTAGCACTCTCTGAATGCACATTTTTATTTCTCGGTTCACAGTCAGCTTTTGAACCCTTCGTTCCATAGGTGGTTTCACTAATTCTGATGATAACTCCATCAAAAAATCAATTTTTTCCAATTTGGGGCGATCTCTTATCAGGTCAGCTGCTGAAATGACCTAAGTACTAATAAAGCCTCCCCCTCCCTCATGCGAGAAAAGAGTAACGTAAACGCAGAAGTGAGGTCTATATGACCACGGCCCTATTTTAAAAATTATTTAAAAAAACTAATGAATAGAGTTTAATAAAAATTTAGGAATAATTATATTTTGTGTCAACTTGAAAGCACTGATAAAGAGAAGAATAACTATATAACTTATAAGCAGCTTTGCAGTTCTAGAATGCTGTTTTATTTCTAGAATGCTAATTATTTCGAAGCAGGAGCGATGAAAAATGAGCAGCGCCTTCGCAGGGAATCGAACTACGGACCCCTCGGTTACACGTCGAGCATGCAGACCACTACACCACGAAGTCATATTAAGAAGGCGGGAGAAATACCTTATATACTCCCCCTTTCAAAGGGCGACTGGGTTTTTGGGGACCCAATCGCCAATCGCGGTGGTGGAGAATCATCATCCACGACCTTTTTGTTTTTTTGTTTTTAGTTCGGGGCCCAGTGTAGACATTAAGTTATTTAGAAATCAGGTGAGATGAAAAATTAGCAAAGCCTTTGCCGGGAATCCAACCACGGACCTCTCGGTTACGCGTCGAGCATGCAAACCACTACACAACGAAGGCATACGAAGAAGGCGGGAGAAATACCTTATAACCCCACCTCTGTGTTTAAGGCCTAAGTATATGAATTTGCGTTGTATGATTATATACTTCGGACTATTTTTGGCAATATCTTCATTAGAACGAAATTACACGTGTATTTTACTTTTCTTTTTTACTAGTAGTTGTTGGTGTAATTTCTCGGAAGGTATAAGAAAGTTTTCTTTAGTATCAGACTATTTGTTTAAGCGATAGAAAACGAACCAAAAGCACGAAACGTGTAAGTTCTTGTATCGCCAAAGTTCATGTGCGTATGAAATGGAATTCATAGTGTTCTGGTTAAACAATAACAATGATACGATAAAGTAAACTATCTATTTCCGTCATGTATAAGAAATAGATTTCACTCCGTGTGAACACGTGGTTGACATTTATTAACTTTAGTCTTTCGGCTACAGAGCTGATTTGATTAGATATGACACTATTTTACGGACTAGGAAATTTAGAAAAATTAATAATTGAGGAAATAATCACGGGCATACTATAAAGCTAATTGTACAGAAGTGAGAAATACAACTTCATCAATAAGGGAGAATTATTTTATATTTTTGGTGCAATGTTTATTAATCTTAGTGAGCAATATGCAGCAAGCAGCATTTCGCCGAAAATTTTAACATTTCGAAGACACTGCCCATTTTTTCCCATTTCCTTAATGTCTGGTTGAAATATCTTATTTGTTTCTTATGCGAACCATGATTTCTTAGAGAAAAATAAAAAATTTAGGTGTGAACTTGGAAAGCAAATACACAGTCCAGTCACATTAATGTGACCACCACGTACTTTCCATGTCAGAGTTAAATAACCAATCACAGAAGGCAGGTGGCAGCACAGTGCAGTTGAGCGTATATAAAGGGTGTGTGAGGGCTTCGGAAAACATTTCAATCGTTGGCGTAATGCGCAAACGAAGCGATTTACCCGACTTCCAAAAGGGCATGATCATTGGCTTTCGGGCCAAGGGTGGAAGCATTTCCGAAACGGCTGAGTTTGTGAACTGTTCGCGTGCCGCCGTGGTAAAAGTGTACCGTGCATGGCAAAATGGGACTGTCCAAAATCAGCGACGTGGCAAATGTGGTGCACCACGGGCCATAGATGACAGAGGCGAACGACGGTTGCGGAGATGCGTTCGGGCAGATAGACGGGCTACCGTTGAGCAACTGACCACCAAAATGAACCAAGGGGCTACCAAAAGTGTCTCCCAAAGTACTATTCAGCGAACATTGCTGCGTCTGGGCCTCCGAAGCAGACGCCTGGTTCGTGCACCTATGCTGACTGCTGTTCATCGACGGCGAAGGCTAGAATTTGCACGCCAGTACAGCAGCTGGACGTCCACTGAGTGGCGACAGGTTGCGTTTTCGGATGAATCGCGTTTTATGCTCCATCGGACAGATGGACGTTGGCGTATAAGGCGTGAAACCTCTGAAAGGAACCACCCTGCAACCATTGCCGGAACGGTCCAAGCTGGAGGCGGGAGCATTATGGTCTGGGGAATGTTTTCCTGGCATTCTCTAGGTTCACTGATCATTGTGGAAGGCACAATGGATCAATACAAGTACGCATCTGTCCTTGCGGACCATGTTCACCCCTACATGCGCATTGTTTTTCCTCAGGATGATGGCATCTTCCAGCAGGACAATGCGAGGTGCCATACAGCTGCCAGTGTACGTGCGTGGTTCGAAGAGCACCAGGATGAGTTTACCGTCCTCCCCTGGCCAGCAAACTCACCTGACTTAAACCCAATCGAGCATCTGTGGGACCATCTCGATCGAGTTGTTGGCGCCATGGATCCTCAACCGCGTAATCTAGCGCAGCTGGCCACGGCATTAGAGTCGGCATGGCTCTACATCCCAGAGAACACTTTCAGGGACCTATGTGACTCTCTTCTTGCACGTCTCGCAGCAGTCCGCTCTACGAAAGGTGGTTATTCTGGCTTTTGACAGATGGTCACATTAATGTGACTGGACTGTGTATTTTCAATCACTAAACAGAAGTAATCGATGCATTTTTGGTCTCTTGATTTCAATTATGGCCACACAGGCAGGATTTAAACTTTTAGCCCGAAAGTTGAAAATGCTATATTCCTTTTCAGATTCCCTAATGACAAGTTGAATAGTTTCAAATAACATTAATTTTCTATGGTGTGATCATACTTACTTTACCACATACAGTTGAACAGCTAGTCCACTGAAGAAATTAGCATGCTGGTCACGTAGTCCAATGTCTAACTGATAGATTTATTTTTACGATTGCCTGAATTGCAAGCTCCCAAAGCTATCTATGGTGAATTAAACTAATATATTTCGGCTCTTCTCAACTATGCAATTCTTAATATGCAATATGTGTATGAGCATTTCTCAAAATCTAATTACATCAAAGTACATAATGATCTGAACCCTTTCAAATGGAAAATATATAACCTAAGTAATACTATTATGTTACTCAGAGAAACACCAATGTCCTTCTTAAGGCAGTTATTAACAATCATCCTTCTCTTCAGTATCTTCAAAATCATCTTATAAACAATCTATAGACAATCTCTATTTCAGTGGCGTTAACATTGATAAAAAAGTAGAAAGAGACTAACATAGATTCCCAAGAAACTCCACTTAAAGCACAGTCTCAAGCAGAAAGCTGTCTATCGATTCCCAATCCCTGCATTCTGCCTTCAGGGCAGCTTCGAATATTATATATTAGGATTCGTATTGTTTTATTTTTATATTAAAGATATGCGTGATATTTCTAAAATAGAATTCAGCTTATTCTGACGGCATGATAATTTGTTAATGGAATTAATGAATATTGGGAAGTTTCAGATTTTCATGTGCAAGTCTAGTGCTACATAGTAAATTAAATATCCGAAAAACTTGTTTTCTTGAAAATATTTCCTTTCGTGTATTTGCAAATATGAAGTTTAATTTTTTATATCTATTTCTGAATGATTATCCAAAGTAAAATTTGATATTTCAATACCAGTAATAAATAAAATCATTATTATGATTAATTACTATTATCATTATTAGTTACGTGTTCCGCCGTTAAGCACCATACGGAAGAGAGGGATGCATTCGTGGAGGACTTTCTAATGGAAAGTGGCTCGTATTACCACTTTACACAAGGGGAAAGCCACGAAAACGCTCATGCAGCCCGCCTGTTCGCGGGATTCGAACCTCGGACCAAACTACTAGTGTTCAGGGACTTTACCGCTCGACCGCTGGTGGGCATTAAATCGTTATTACGTGTAAAATGTAATTATAATTTTTTTTTGCAGCAAAGTATGGTACTTAATAAACAAATGTTAGTGAAATATATGTAATATAATTTTGATAAAATTTACAGTGTACTTTGAACTACTTTACAGGCATGTGTCATGCCTTTTTTATATTCATTTTATTATAAGTACCTTAGTTTCGATTTCTGGAATTACTGGAGAGCACGTAATGAGAAGCCATTTATGCAAAATTGTACTATGCAGTACTTTTAAAACTGTCTGTTAAAATATTCATTAAAATTCCGTGATATGTTTAAAGAACTGAAACATATATTGCATCTATGATCAATGAAAATGCAGAAAGAAATTTACTTGCAGTCAGTATTAAAATAATAAATATTTAAGTTGATTAAATTAGGATTTATGTTTTAATTTCGAAGGAGTATTTATGCGTGGGTGATTTTTGTTTTGGTACTGGACTCCAAGAAATGTCAGTATATCATCACGTTTATTAAATTTTGAGCATGAATATATGACTATATATCTTGCACCATAATATGAACTTTGATTTTATTCCTCCAACACGCCAAGGGTTTGGCTTCGAAAAGTACAAATCATCCAAATCTGTCATAATAATGACGCATTTTTTAATTTAAAAAGAAACCAAATCAAAATGCCTGTGGTAGATCATATCTCGAAGATTTTTCTTCTCATATCGTTCATAACTTTTTTGGACATATTTCAAATTGCTCGTATGTATACTAATTTGAAGATGTTACAACAAAAAATATACTAGGCCGCATATATACGGCCGTAGGGTTTTAAAGCAGATGTATTAAATACTCGCTATCACTGATTAAAATTAATATTTGTTCTGCATTTTCATAAATCATAAAAGTAACAGATTTTTCAATTCATCAAAAATATCGTAGAATTTTCGAAATACTTCCTCCATCAAAAAGATTTTCAAATTCATTCATACTATAGTCGATGTATTCCTAACATCAGAGTTTCCTGATTCTTTTCCGATATCCTATGACGCAAATACGACACACATATAAGCTGCATAACATTTGAATATTAAAACTTCACAATACAGAAAGAATCGTACAATATCACTGTCATCTTGAGGATGAAATGTTTTCGCAATTTTCTCATCCTACAGGGTTATTATATTCACGATAACAACAGTTGTAGATTCAGAAGACTTGTTTCTGTTGAGAATAGTATATGAGAAGAAGTAATACGTTCTTTACAGACGTGGCTCTCATGAGGAGTTATTAAGAGGAATATCAAGCAGAAAATTACTCGTATTCCAATAAGCAGTGAAACGCTATTCAGGAAGCAATAATGATGATTAATTGACTATCTGCACTAGTCTATTTATTATCTATCTAATGAGCTGATGAGTTGTACCTCTGAAGATTATATATTTGTTGTATTCAGGTTGTTTTAGATGAAGTATTAAACCTCTCGCTTAAAATACGAGGGCTGTTCAATAAGACTAAAATTATAAAAAAAATACAGAATACCTTTAATCGTCATCCTTTACGTGGTCGTTTTCAAAATAACTACCGTGGCACGCAATGCATTTATCCAACGTTCTGTCCACTTCTGAAAAATATGTAAAAGTCCGTTTTTTGAGAGCTTTTTTAAACCTGTCTCAGCAGCCTTACACATTCTTTGTTGCTTGCAAAATGTTTGCTTCGTAATGGTTTCTTAAGTTCAGGAAGCAGCCAGAAATCGCATGGAGTGAGGTCAGGACTGTATGGAGGGTGTGGTAAAATCTGTACTTTGTTCTGCTGCAAAACATCCTGTACGCAACGAGGAATATGCAGTCGGGCATTGTCATGATGCAATAGGAAGCCATTTCGGAACAATGGCCGTTTCCTTTGAACGTGCTGTACCACTGTTCGTAGGACCTTCACGTACTACGAGCTGTTTACGGTATTACAAGGTTCGACAGTGTGTTGATGCACAGTTACAAAAAAAAAAAAAAAAAAACTATGGTCATAACCTTACCAGCCGATTTCACATTTTTTTTCTTGGGCGTAGGCGAAGACGGATGCTTCCAATCACTACTTTGCTGTTTCATGGTTGGGTCATAGTGATACAGCCAAGCGTCGTCTGCTGTGATGATGCGTTTTAAGAAATTGTCGCCTTCTTGTTCCAGTCTTTCTTTCCATTTTGTGAACACATCCACTCTATGCTGTATTTGCTCATGTGTCAACAGTTTAGGAATCCATCGCGCACAAACACGTTTCAATTGCAAATGTTCTACCATGATTGAGTGAACACTTCCTACAGAAATATTCAAGAGAGCATGCAGCTGACGTACTGTAATTCTGTGGTCCGCCTTGATGATAACCACAGCTCTATTAATCATTGTCTCTGTGACGGACGATGAAAGTTGTCCCTCACGTTCAGTATCTTCCACATTTTGCCTGCTGTCCTTAAAAGTTTTATGCCAGCGAAAAACACTTACCCTCGTTAAAGCGTCATCGTTGAAAGCTTCGCGTATCATGTCAAAGGTCTCCGATGCTGATTTTTGCAGACGAAAACAAAATGTAATCGCATAACATTGTTCCAACGACGCTTCCATTTCGGCAACTGGCCGCGTCTTGTAGGCGCGCGCAAACATGCTTCAATTCAATCACATGACACTCAGGAACATGAGCTTTACACCGCATCTATCGGTAGACTTTGTTGATACACACAACAAACTTTTTTTATGCCACAGAAATTAACATTTCGATGAGCGGTTTCGCGGCAGTAAAATTAGTCTTATTGAACAGCCTACGTATATTAAATATTCGCTTAATAATTCACTTAATTAATTTAACTAATGCTAATAAAATTCGCTTAATTAATTTAACTCGTAATTAGGGTATAATACTTGAGTATGAGCGAATTGTAAATATACACTGACTCTCTATTACTTTAAAGTAAAATTTATTTTATATTTTATATTTGATGTTAGTGCGCAATTCGGTTTATTTTGCAAACTATAATACTGAGTGCGTTTTATTAATAACAAAGCCTGAGCAAACATGCTTTTGTTTGATGTTCAGTTTGCTTCTTACCTAACTAAGATAAAATTACATTCCTGTCATTATCATGATTATCATTTAATTTAAACAATGAACTGCTTATAAAAATCTAGAACTTGATGAACTGGCTTTAATTGCTTTCATTTCTTAAAAATTTGATTTCATTTTGAAGTTTACTGCATGTTTCCTTTCTCTTAATCCTTAAACAGCTTCAATCGACGATCATGAAATAATTAAGGATACTGCATGCCTTTTATTTCATATAGCATCTTACTAGAATCATAAGAATGTACGTAAGTATGTCTATAGAGTCTTCAGCTGTCTTATAGAGTCTCACATTCTTTGGCAACATAAACTAACGAGCTCCAGAAAGACTGTAGAGAAATTATCCTTAGATTTTAACAGCAGATGGGTAAATGACCCTTTATTCAATCACAAAGAGCTTCACAGACGGCTGCACTTGGGCTTACACGAACCACCATTTCTGCGCTTAACTTAAACGAGTAATATTGACATTCAAATGAAAACTAGCCTAACGGATCACAGGATAATTTAATCGCGCAGGAAGTCTGGAACTCGTAGAAGCCGGCAGAATAAGCCTAATGGTTAGAAGCACTCAACAGTACGGAATCAAAACGCTATTATGTCAAAGTAACAACGTGGTCTTCAAGCAGACATAACACGCTCTAAAATGAACTTCTGAAGCCTTTGCTTAAATAGCACTTCTTTCACCCTTAGATTGAATAAACACGCCCTGAAAGATCAGCATAGTGGCAGGAAAGCGTGAATGAAAAACTAAGTGAAAAGAAAAGTTACTTTAACTAGACATTAAGTGTTAGTCAAAATAAATAAGTAAATCCTAGAGATCTTAACAGGATGCAAGGTCTCGTTTGGTTTATTAACCAGTAATTTTTTGTTAATTCGCTTTCACCTTTTCTGCCAGAATGTAAATTTCAAGCTCGCGTGATATGCAAATGCGATAGAAAGGACATGGTATTTAAAGGAAGGTTTTAGAGGGTAGAGTCAGAGCGTGTTCTGCCTGCTGAAGGTCACACCGCTAATTTCGATTAGCCTGATCTAATATTTGGTGGAGTTGCGTCATTCTCACCATTAGGCTTGTCATGCTGACCTTATGTCAGAGCCAAATTCCGCGTTATTTATATAGCCGTTAGGCTAGCGTGTTTCTACTTAGTTAATTAAATTCGTTAGCTTTGATTTAAGCCATAAATGCTGGCTTTTGTAAGCAAGAGTGGTGCCTTCTGTTAACTTTTATTTGAATCAAAGAAAAGGGTCTTTTTCATCTTTTTACGCGTGTCTTTTGTACTTACAAGATATAGTCATGATTCACTTCTAAATCTTCAAACGTTTAGTACATTTTACATTTCTAAAGGACACGAAATGTTATAAGGGTAATATTTTAGAGTTAAATGTTGCAGTTCATTGGCAGATTTTTAGATTTTTTCCTATTATATATGCATTTTTGATTCATCCTTCGATACATTCATTCTTCGATTTAGATGGTTTAAGACATAATTAATTTTGCAACTCCAACTGAAATAGAAGCGAGTTGCTGTCCAATCTGCTTTTCATACTCTATAAGCACTCTGATCACTTATTTTCTACAAAACGGAAGCAGGTTATTCTTCAAGCAAAAGGCCTAGAATTCCAAAATCGCACTGCGATGACATCATATCGTTTAGTCCTTTTTGTTTAGTGACTTGGCCAATAACACAGAGATCCCTCTAATATCTGCTGCATAATTTACAATCGTTACAGATTTGATAAGTTCTTTCTTATCACTTAATCTAAGATTTCAATGTACTTGACAGCATGCAGATTATTAAAACTTCTATAATTGTGCAGGGTTTTACTTTATTTTTCAAATAGTTTCTTATTTTATATTTTGGAATTATTTATTTTATATTTTGGAGCAAACCTTCCCTTTACTTTCTAGTTTGTCACATACGTTCCCCCACCCCAGAATGAGTTTTAAGGATTACGATTTATGCAAATAATGTAGAAATGAGTATTTAAGCTGAGGTCTGGGTTATTTCAGTAGGAAAACGTGTTCTGGCTTTCAGCCATATTGCTGTTATTAGTTAAAGCTTGCTTAATACATGGCAGCTAGTATGGCTTACACTAGTACGGCCTAGAATGGCTTATACAAATATACTAGTTAGTATGGCCGGTTATCTTAAAGTCCAGTGGCGAGTTTGATTCTGTGCAGCTTCGGCTGATTAAATTTATCTAGCTTTAGTTTAGTCTTATATTTTTTATTTTGTGTTGAAACCCAAGTAGAGGCTTCTCGTATGCCCTTGACGTGTCATTTGCACATTAATTTTGAATTAGAATAAAATGATATTTTAACCCTTCTTTGGTCTTTTTACTTACGCTACAAGAACTCAAGAAATAGTTGCTACATGGTTTTTCAATATTCTAGCCTTCAAGAAACTCTATTTTAACTAGAATATTACAATTGTGAGAAGATTTTTCAATACCTTCTCACAGTTGTAATAGTATCATGTATTTTGGTATCTGCCTATTAGTATCTTCTGCACCTTGTATCATATATCGTGCAACATCCTACAATACGAAACCTATGTCGTAAAATGTTACTCTGTATGTTTTAAACAATATCTCGTATCATCCTGTAATATATGTCATATTTCTCGTATCATCCAGTAATATGTATCACATATCTCGTATCATCCTTCAATATATAACCTATTTTGAACCTTCTGTTCTTAAATATGTGAATGTCACCTTATGCACGTCCTTATATTTGTCACCTTACGTATCTATTGCCCCTTATGTTCTACGCATGATGCATCCTGGCATCTGCCAATTTTTTTATCTTCTGTACATTGTAACATATATCCCGCATAATCATGTATCATGCATCTTATTTCCCACCTTCTACCATGCATCCTGGCACTTATATCACTCTGCACGTCGTATCATGTATCTTGGCATCTGCATATCTCTGTATCCACAGCATCTTGTATCATATATCTCTCAACATCCTGTAAGATGTACCTTATTCTACACCTATATATCCTATATTCATAAGTATGTGCACGTCACTCCATGCACCCCATGTTCCTACGTAACATGTATTTAGGCATCTGAATA
Source organism: Stegodyphus mimosarum (assembly GCA_000611955.2). Taxonomy (NCBI): domain Eukaryota; kingdom Metazoa; phylum Arthropoda; class Arachnida; order Araneae; family Eresidae; genus Stegodyphus; species Stegodyphus mimosarum. The sequence continues at coordinate 247,485 of KK114338.1, read as the reverse complement.
TATATGTATCTTCTGCACAGTCTATCTGTAGCCATCGTATGTTCTTATGTATCATGTACTAGGAAATAGATAAAGGTGGACGTGGCGCTATACCGATTAACCGTATTGGTAGAGGGGTGGTGCCCATGTCCTCCGCCGCATGTCGCGTGTCACAGTTGTAATATTGTCAAAACCTTCTCACAGTCTTTTTTTTTTGTCTTTCTATCGAATAGTTGTAGGAAATTTAGTTTCTATCGATAAGTTGTCAGAAAGATGTCACATATTCTCCACATTACATAACTTTAAGATAATAATTTTTTAAATTTTCTCTTAAAAACCCAAATTTACACAGATAACAGCTATCAGAACTTTATTCTTAAATGCTGATTATTTAGGAGCTCACTTTACAACGAAATTGCATAGCTAGCAAGTGTCTTTAAAGAAATGAACGCATTTTCATAAAATATATCTTAAGCTTTCTGTACATTTGTAGAGACATTAGGTTATTACGAAGCAGGAGAGGTGAAAAATAAGCAACGCCTTCGGCGGGAATCGAACCACGGACCTCTCGGTTACGCGTCGAGCATGCAGACCACTATACCACGAAGGCATGCGAAGAAGGAGGAGGAAATATCTTATACATTCAGCTAGTAATCTTGATTGGATTTCTTTTTTCACTAAAATGCTTGAGAAATTAATGCTTGAGAAATTTTAGAACTTCAGAATGATGAAAAGATATCCAATCGTGTATTCTCTCTGACATTAGAAATCGTATTCCTCCTGCTGTACGGAAGACGTCATAAAACAAGTACCTTTAAGCCACAATCTATTTTATTTGCATAAAATAACAGCCAAACGACAATACTAATTGTTTTAACTAAATCAAATTCTGAACTGATTTTATAAATTCAAAAGTAAAAGATTCTTACAAAACGTTAACAGATTAGTTTAACTTTTTTTAGTTCTTATATTATTTGACAATATTATATAACTGTGATCTTTGATAAACCTTTGCGGCATATTAACGCCTTATATTTGACACAGAACGTTTTTCGAAACCAACTCTTCTTTCAAATTTACATTTCTATTCTTTCAGGTTTTTGTTTTGCTTTTTATCATTGTGCAAGCGATTTATTCGTCGATTGTTGGCTAAAAGTAAGATTAATTTATTTCAGAAAGATGATCCTTTTATTATGTAATGTATGATCTTATTTCTTGTTGCATTAATTCATATATTGATTACGAATATTGATAATTTTTTTCGGTTCACACTATATTTTATTCCATTGATTCCGTTGCACGATGACGTCCGTAGACCGTTAACTATTTCGATTGGTATTAAATCTGTATTCTTGCGCGTGACAGCTTTCAGTGGGAAACGAACAACTGGAAAATAAGTCTCCTAATGCATATGTTTAAAAATCCTTTTTTTAGCTCGATGGAACTATTCAATAACATTCTTTGTAGGAGAAGAATAGAACTTGTCATACAATTTATGGCCAAACGCTTGAAAAAAAATCCCCAAATAAATTGGTAAAATACTTTCCTTGAATCTCGAACTATGTAGCGAAGATTTGTCCTGGATTTCAAGTTGCAATTCTTATGAATTTTTGTTCGTTAATCATTCTGATAAAAAACGCATGTTTTTTTATCAGCAGAAACTGCTTAAATATTTAGAAAACTACAGATGTCCTCATTTATATTTGCGTGTAGACATATACAGGGTGTATCAGTATAGTGGTGACACAGTTTGAGGAGAGCAGAGTACATCTAGGCAATGAAAAGTCACATAGCAATGCATGACAGTAAACGCTTTAATGGCGTGGTAGTAGCGACATAAACAGTGAGACAAAATGTGTGTTATTATGTTTTAGTACAGCATAAACCAACAAATGAGAATAAAACAAACAAAGATTATTATTAAAGAAGGTGTTCGAAATTACGACCCCGGACTTCTTCCGCGCATGCAAGATCTGCATCACGAATGGAAAATCGCATGGAAGATGCATGACTCACGGTTCCTGCATCACAGTCCGGGTCGTAATTTCGAACACATTCTTGTATGACGATCGTTGTCTCTTTATCTTGTTTCTTGTTTGTTTTTGCTGTACTACGAATATTAAACATGTTTTATCACCTCGCTCATTTCCATTCTTTCTTGACTTTTGTGTCTTCACTACCTGGCCAGAAAAGCCTTCCCGACTATGCATTGCTATGCGATTTACCATCGTCTAGGTGCACTCTCTCACTCCTGAAAATTTGTCACCGCTCTACTGATACACCCTGTATACACACAGTAACGGAATTAACGGGTTCATTTTTTCAAAAGAGGCAGAAATTTTATTACATCTCCCTGCTATATAGTACTTAATTGACTTGTTATAACACATAATTGTGAACAAGAACTGCTGAAGGATGAACTGAATTCCAGTCACCTTCAGAATTTTCAAATTACATCCACAAGTGTTATAGGGTTTGTGATGACACAGGGCTTTACGATGATCACAGGATTGGCTTTTGCTGTAGATGGCATTGGACATTTAGATGAACATTTTGTATTAGACATAAGTTATACAGAGTTAAGAATTTGGAAATGCTGCAAAAGCAATATTTTGTATAAAACCAACGGCAACACAAATGGAAACTAATTTTGAAACACGAATTTTCAGAAAAGAATTTTGCCATTTGTTGAATTGTTGCGTCCACACACAAGATAAATTCGCCAAATATGTCAACATAGACTGATTGAGCATATTGAAAACGCTATTTAGTAAAAGCAATCAATACTTGAAATAATAGCATCACTATTTCAATATACATAACAATTTAAATAAAAGATAATTAAAACAACTTAGTGTTTTTTTTTATTTTGCATGACCTTTTTTTCTTTTACTTGTTTTTAAATAAACCATTTTTAATTAAACATGCTTTCAGAATTTGGAGTTTCTTGATAATTTACGAAACGGAATCTTGAATTTAAAAATTTAAAAAAAAATCACTAATTCAGAAATTCTTGTTTTTCGAAAAACGAAACGTTCATGAAAATACCATCACTATTGAAGAAAATGTTAATATGTAACGTATGTTTTTTGGTCATTACAAAGTGTGTACTCAAGTTTCAGATGTAAAAGGGGAAAACCAGGAAAGAAGTACAAGAAGCATTTACACAAGCTACAACATTTCATATTGAAACATTTTAATCTCAGAAAAAGTTCTTTTACCATGACTTGGTATAAAAATATATTTCCCAAAGCATTCCGACAAACCAACAGAAAAATATTATCACTAAAACTTTTTAACCTGTTTTAAATTAAATTTTAAAAAATTAACATCTGGAAGCTTTCAGATTTTACATCACTCCCAAAGGGACACTTTTTAACGTTTTGTGTGTTACCTTTATTTATTAAATATCATGTTTTTTGCACTTAAACTATAAAATTCAATTCCAGAGCAATATCGCAAAATAATTTTAAAATGAGCATATGTTTAGAATTTCCGATATACAGTCTCTCGAGCTGAAGATAGTTTTTTTTTCTTTTCCGTACAGTGTTGTCATTCCTCGCTTTGAAATCTTTGAGTTTGTTCATCAAAAGTTCGTTAAAACTTTACAAAATGTGAAATATATAATAAAACAAAATTCCAAATTTGGGCCTGAAGATGCCCATATTCGGATGGAAACGTACGTTATTCAAAATTCGATGCCTCTAGGTACCGTTGTTTTATCACAATACGAGACACATTAACACGTATGTGCAGATCTTCATTATTTAATTTCTTTAAATATAATACCGGGTAATAATATTTTGTGGCAACAGTTTGAAAAGTGAATCAACGCAGAATGCCAAAACGAAATAAATAGACCTCTTGGGCTAAAGCCCTTTGAGCTAAAAAGTTGGATTTCTCTCAAGATTGTCATTACTATGTTTTGCAATAATAGAAACAAATCCTGATTATGTAACGGTGACTGAAGATATTCTACAAAAGCTTGGATTTTAAGGCCATTCGGTGGTTAACATTTTTTCCAGAAACATTTTGACTTAAAAATCAGAAACGAAGAAATGGTTTCAGGAAGACATTTAAGGAGTTGTGACATATGAACATCATAAGAAAGTTACGTATGTGCCTATTACAACTAGATATTGTACTGCAAGGCCTTTTTTTTCTTTTTACGCAAACAAGTTTGTTTTAAAGTTTTCGACAAATATATATATAGTAGCTCCTATCGAAATATGCTTAGCATGTTCTATGGCAGAGGCTACCTAGCGGGGTAAGTATGGAACCCCTAGAGATTAAAAAAATTTTAAGGGGGTGTATGATGATTAGTGAGTTGACTGGAGGTCGGTAGCCGAATATGCACCAACAATCACAATGAAGTTCCTGTTGATTACGAAAAATGTATTAATGAATGTGCTAATTAATCGTTTATTGATATAAAGTTTCATCATGCAGTTAAGACAAGTCTCATTCAAGACATTTTGAAATTTGGAATTTAAAAATAATTCGAGAGAAAGATTCTAAAATTAAAGTTGTTACCGGAACAAGATTTTGAACTTTTCCCTCTTCTTACCCAGTGGTGGAAGCAAGTTTTAGTCAAGGTCACACTGCGAGACAAGAAACAATTTGAGTATTTTTCAAGGAAGTGATGTAAGAATTACGTTCAGCAAGTTTTTGCTAAATATATATTTACAACGAAAAAAATAGCTTCATCCGTACATTAAAAGCAGCCATGACATTAATAAAAAATGAATTTTTGAGCGATTAGAATCTGATTTTGTGTCGAATAATGAGACTGCAATTTTTCAAAGTTTTTGTTCATATTCTAATTGTTATAGAAGAGCAATTATTTAATTATGATCTAGAATATATATTATAGAGAAAAATCAATGAAGAAAAGGGGTGGTGTCGATGAATAAAATTATTCTTTTAAATGAAAAGGAAAATGTTGGGAATCCTTGGGCTATTGAAATTATTTATGTGATTGTTTTTTTTAATTATACATGATAAAACTCTAGATAAATCAAGACAAATCAGAAATACGCCGGAAGTAAACCATAAAAGTGAAGCCACAACTTGTGCTAGGTGTAAACTTTTAACACAGAAATTCTATCTATTTCGAGGGCGAACAAAGTTCCTCTTCATCAGGACAAAGAAATCTGCAACTGCAAAACCAAGTTACGACTATTTATACCCTACCGGTATATACCACAATCACAAAAATTTAACATGTTTAGTAAAAGATTTTAATCAAATCCTACCTACGCTTTTAAATCTTTATTATCCTAATTTTTCAATGGGTGCTATTATTTCTACTAACAGATGGCGCTACTGTCTCACCTCTCTCGACTTCCGTAGGGTATAAATATGTTCGTAACTTTGTTTTTCAGTTGCAGATTTTTTTGCTCCTGATGAAGAGGGACTTCGTTCGCCCTCGAAATCAATAGAGTTTCTATGCTAAAATCTATGTCTAACACAGGTTGTTGCTTCACTTTTATGATCACTGGATAAATGTACGTACCAATGAAACAAAGAATTAATACAAATTTTAAAGAATTTGGCTGTCGTGTGAAAATGTTTTATGAGTTGTTGACTCATTATACAAATAAATATCAGATTTAGGAAAATTATTAAACTGTTTTCAAAAAATTAAATTTTTCAGGTCTTTGTATTCTATAATCCTAAACAGTAAACGAAAAAAACAAATGCATGAATATTTTATCGGCAATGCAGCAAAAGTTTAATATCAGTTGAAATGTATCTAGAAGTACTGTGCAAGCCGAATTTAGAATATAAAATTATTCCTGAGTGTGGTTGTCTGAATAAATTTGGAAGGAAAAGAATATACAATTCTGTGACATCTTTTTTTACACTCATGAAAATCACTATTAATAGTACTAATTCGTCAATGAATACTAAAAAATCTTAGTTTCTTGACTTCGAATCGCTTAAATTAACCAGTTAATAGCACAGTATATCACTAATTCTAATAATACAAGGAGCTTACGAGTTCATTATGTTTATACAAGAGTTTGCGAACCATTATTAAACATTAAATGAACCTTACAAGAATTGCGTGCTTCTGTTACGCATAAAATGCAAGTTGGGTAATATAAAAATTCTGTTATTTATACAGATCGCAATTTATTTTTAAATATTTCCCGACCAAGCAGAGAACAAACATCGACCAAATGGATAGTACTAACCCACGATATACACTGGCTTCGAAAAGTTAATCACGCAATGGCAAAATCAATAAAAATGCAAATATAAAGCTTTGGTTAACATCAAAATGCACATAAAGATTTCAAAGGGGCTTATGTAGGAAAATAAACAAGCAATATGTAAAAAGATAAAAATAAAATTTAATATTCATAAATTACATGATGACATTACATTTGCATCATTAAAAAAATTATGCTTAAAGATAAAAACAAAAAAGAATATAGAGACATTAGGTTATTTAGAAACAGGAGAAGCGAAAAATGAGCCATGCCCTCGCTGAGACTCGAACCACGGACCTCTCGAAAACGCGTCGAGCGTGCTGACCACTGCACCACGAAGACACGCGACGAAAGTGGGAGAAATACTTTATAATAATAATAAAATCTGAAAGGTTTCAGATTTTAAATTACGCCCAAAGGGGCATTTTTTAACTCCTTGCGTGAGCATATCTTTAGAATTTTCAATACAGAGTCTCTTGCGCTGGAAATAAAAGTGTTTTTTTTTTCAATGCAGTGTTGCCATTACTCGCTTTGAAATCTTTGAATTTGTTAATCAAAAATTCGTTGAAGTATTACAAAATATGAAATCGATAATAAAACAAATTTAAAATTCCCAATTAGGGCTACCACATGCCCATATTCTACGGAAGATTACGTTATTCAATTTTTAATCGCTGTAGGTACCATCGTTTTATCACAATGAGAGAAACATACATACATTCATGCAGATTCTTCATCATTTAATTTTTTAAATATAATACCGGCCTCTAATAATTGGTGGAAACAATTTGAAAAGTGATTCGTTGTTTAAAGTTTCCAACGCTAAACGCCAAAACGAAGTTAATAGTCCTTCAGGGCAAATTGCCCCTTTGGACTAATAAGTGCACTCAAGACATTTAAACAAACTTCCATTAGGGCAGTTTCCAACTGTCTGAATCTGGTTGGGTGAAATGAAAGGGGAAGAGACAACATGCCTACTGGCATCTAAAAAGATTTTCAGTAGGACTGAGGTAGGGAGAACACAGCACGCACACTATTCGAGAACTACCAAATACTCTCAAAGCATTCCTGAATAATGTTGGTTTGATGAGGTTGGGCATTATCCCGATAAAGGCGGAAATCAAGACAAATGCTGTAGAATATCACAATTGTGTCATCCAGATATCGCGCAGTTGTTACAGAACAATCTCTAAGGATATGCAGCTGGGTGCGATATCACATCGAAATAACCAGCCGCACCATGATAATGGTACCTCTCAAGTTCGATGATGCTTTGGGCTTGATTCCGTATGTCTTGTTAACTCCAGACTCTTATATACTTGTTGTCAGATTTCAGGGCAAATCTGGACTCGTTGCTGAGTAGAATATTGCGCCATTCTGAGATATTGATAATACCATTTTAATCTTGTCCTTCTGAACTGAGTGGTAGTGGGATATTTGAGCGTATTTTCTTTATGTAAAGCCTTCGGTGAGCAGTACTGCCAGAAATGGTCTTATCGAAGGGACACTGAAACTATGGATGTAATAGTTGTGGAGGCCACTCGTTGATTTCGCTTGGATAGTACCGGGAACATGTGTTCTGAGAATTAATTGACTATTTTACAACTGTCAAACAACTGTTTGGCAAATCAATTGCCTATATTTGATATGCTACATACGTATTTTCTAAAATGCAAGTAAGGTAAGTGTATGCTTCATTCAGATGTTTAGGTGAATTCAAAATTTTCTTTCTGCAAGACGAAGTGAAAATACACTTTATTTCAACAATACAAACAATATATATATATATATATAAGGAATAGTCTGTATATATGTGTCTTTCGTTCGTGCTGTGCTTAAGCTAATAGACCCAGGACTACGAAATTTGTTACATAGGTGCATCTAGACAAGAGCCATTGCACATCGAAGCAATGTTTTCAAAATTCGAATAAGATTTCTTTTATTTTATGTTTTTCGATGAAATTGCATCAAATCAATAATTCTCTCACATTATATCAGCAACAATTGCACGCAGCCATTGTTGCTGATATATCACTGTCGTCATTGTTGCTGTATCAGCACTGTTGCCACTCGGAAAAATGAGGGCGATAATCCTGCGCAGTTTTTTAAAATTTAATGTTTATCTTGGATACTGGACGTTTGTCGAAAGAAAGCAACGGGAAGTTTGTTAATTTATTTATTAGGGTAGTTAATATTTGTATTAAGGGATATTGCTTATTTCATTGTAAATTTTTTATACGTAATACATTTGTATAGGAATTTCAGGTTTTTTTTTGATAAAGTTGTTCTGTAGAGTAAAATTCTCTGCAGTTCATAAATTTAATTTTTGGGGTCCGTTTAGGCATTTTTCCGGTACATTTAAAAGCCAGGCGAAGGCTGGTCGCCTAGCGGCTAGTACTAGTAAATGAAACAACAAATTTCAGCTTAAATAAGATATAATTATTTTTTTATGAATGGCGGATTAGGCATCTAGGAAGCCCTAGACAGAATTTAAAAGGGCGCATAGTTTATCTAGGTAGATTCTAGTGAAATCTTAAATAGTGACACGTAAAAAGTTCATTAATTATTGACAATACAAAAATCAACGCAATAATAATTGTTAGTCCAAAAGGGCTTTGTCCCTGAAGGACTATTGTTTTTGTTTTGCGATTTTGCGTCGGAAATACTAAAAGTCTGTATCACTTTTCAAACTGTTGCCACAAAATATTGCAGCCCTGTATTATATTTAAAGAAATTAAATAATGAAGAATGTGCATAAATGTATGTATGTTTCTCGCATTGTGATAAAACGACGGTACCTAAAGCCATCGAATTTTGAATGCCGTAATCCTGCTGCAAATATAGGCATCTGGAAGCCCAAATTTGAAATTTGGAATTTGTTTTATTAACGATTTCATATTTTGTAAAACTTTAACGAATTTTTGATTAACAAACTCAAGGATTTCAAAGCGGGCAATGGCAACGTTATACAGAAAAAACATTTTTATCTGCAGCGCGTGAGACTGTGTGTAGGAAATTCTAAAGATATGCTCAGTTTAAAATTATTTTGCGATATTGTTGCTTAACTGAATTTTATGGTTTAAATGTGAAGAACATGATATTCAATAAATAAAAGCAACATACAAAATGTTTATAAAACGCCCCTTTGGACGTAATTTAAAATCTGAAACCTTTCAGATTTTTTTTTATCTTTTATAGCATTATTCTTAATTTATGTAAACTATTAAAACAACAAGCAATTTATTCATGATTGATTTAAACTAATTTGGTAAGTTTCAAATTATAACTGTCCTGTATTTTTTCCATATTATTTAAAACAATAAAAATTAAAAAAACTCGTATAAGTTAAAAAATGTTTAACTATATTGACTAAGAGAGAAAGTAAATAATGACGACTATTCTAGATATCAGGAATCCGAATAATTGTAGTTACATGTGTTTTAGTTTATTATTTTTTAAGTTTTTTAAAACATCAAAGCTCAGTGAATTAGAAAAGAACAATACGTGAGCTCTCCACCCCACCCGAAAAAAAAAGTCTTTGGCAATAGTTCAATTCATGCGCAATTTAATTAACAATCTACAGATATATCTACTCAACACAACATTATTAACAAAGTTTCAGTCATGAAGTAAGACGTGTAGTATGATCTGATTTTATTTCACATTTACTGACTTTCCTTTCTCTCGGCATTTCTGAAACAATTACTTCGCCCTTTTTATTATATGGATTACCGATAATATCGAAACACAAGACGCTTTAGGCTAGCAGGGACAAATTTAGCATCCAAAGATAATTATTTTTAAACTTATTTCATTTTCTTTCCCTTCTGCTTGTAAAGGTTTTACATCATCCAATAAAATCAAAGTAAAGGCAGAAAAGAATTCAATAGCTTATTTTGTCCAATATATTTTCTTCGAAGAAAAGTTAAATGAATAACCATCAGATTTTAAAAACTTTTTCTGCAGTTAGTGGAGAATTCATCATTATACTTAAGACTTTTTTTACTTTATAGCCCAATAGCCCAAAAAGAAAATTGCCATGAAGTGATTGCCATGATACCTGAGTTCATTTCCATGGTTATTGGAACTAAACTGAAGATAATTTTCAGAAAGATTTTCGGAGTTTTTTAATCCTTTTTAGAAAGCTTCTTACTCCGGTTTAGGCTTTTAGGGGGATGAAATTGCTCCGATAACGGAACGATTTTACCCCACTCAAAAGATTAGTGACGAAACCTACATGCAACTACTTCATTTTCTTGAGTAGATCATTATCAAAGTTTTCCGTTGAATGAATCTGTGAAGTACACCGTGATAAAATATCAAGATATAAAAGTCGAAATATCAAGATGAATGATTTTATTCGTTACTAAATTGAAAGAAGTACATTTTCGAAATTTGTTTTTTTAGTGATTCAGTTCATAAATTTGTTTATTTAATTCGACTTATTAATTGACAAAAGCTAAAAAAAAGAAATACAAAATTTCCTATGCGTATATTAATTTGCCCTTAACGTCTAAGAATGTAAATAATTGACAAAAAAAATCTGAAAACATTCGGATTTAAAAATACGCCCAAAGGGGATTTGTTTCCATTTACACACATGCAAGTTTCAACAGTATTTTGGCTGATGTTCCTTTAGGCTAAAAATATTTAAAAACAGTACATCTTTGGAATTTCCGACAATCTCGCTCTCTGGAGAAGAAAAAGTTTTTTTTTTGGTACAGTGCTTCCATTGCTCGTTTTGAAACCGTTGAGTTTTTTAATCAAAAATTCATCGAAGTTTTACAAAATATGCAATAGACAATAAAACAAATTCCACATTCGGGTGGAGGACTACGTTATTCAAAATTTGAGGGCTCTAGGTACCGTTGGTTTTTACACAATGCGAAAAACATACATACATTCATGCAGTTCTTCTTTATTTAATTTCTTTAAATATAATCCAGGGAGAAGCCATCCATAGAAAGAGAGATGTTGCACCAAGCGTTTTGAAATGTCTCGCTTTGGAGACCTTCGAGGCTAGATATCTACCTACTCAGTGGCTGCACTTTTCTATTGATGGGTTGGTTCTCAATTTGATTGTCATTTAAAAGATGGGGTTGGTGTATTTTCAAATCTTTTCTTTTTTCTTTTTACGCCCCTGCAAGATACATTGGGACTACCTTTGATGGTTATGTAGTAGCCATATATATAGTCTTAAGACAACGAACCCAAAATTCACCCAAAATGATTTTCACGCCGAGAAAATCATTTTGCGGTAATATGCGATTTTTGGCTGAACCAGTGATCCGATTTTGATGCGCTATGCAGCAATCGATTCCTCTAGCGTGCCGAAAGCTGCCCATGTTGGCAGTTTTTCGAAATTCAAAAATTCGGAACCGGAATTCCGGAAAAAGGTGACCGAATTCCGGTCGAATTTTGGTGTTTTATATCTCCGTCCCTGGGACTACGATTGAAACGCGGTTTGCGGTTTTATATTACGTGGGGGGTAGGGCTATTTTTCCATGTTAAAAAATTTAACTTTTCCATGGGGGGTCAGGGAGATGTCGCACTCCCCCTCCCAAACGGCTGCTTTTGTATCTCCGGAACTGCGCAATAGCGATTTTTTGTGTGGGGGACCTTTGACAGATGGGCTCTATCATTTGCCGCATTTCATTTGACTCTGTCACCATTAGGCGATTTTTAGTGATTGTCGAAATTTTGACGTTAATAAAAAACGGATACCACCATGATTTTCGTCTCCCGACGCCGTATCATTTAAAAAAAATTGTCTCTAGGCCAATTACTGAAATACTTATAGGTGTCCTAATCCCTCCAATGGCAACGTAAGTAATCGGTCCTTTAAAATGGTGTCTATGGAAAAATTTTTTTCTAATGAAGGAAGAGCTCTGAGCGTGCGGGCATCGACTGCCCTTCCGGACACACGCTGTCACACGCGTGGAGGTCGCTCTGCGATTCCGCTTGGCTACAATAACAATATATCGATCTTCTGCGGGGTTTGTAACCCTTGGGCGATCGGCTACGGGCCTTCGGACAACTGTCTGTGTGGTTTGGAATTGTTTCCATAAACGTGAAATTACAGAATGATGAACGCCGAAGAAAAGAACAACATCTATGCCATTCGTCTTCTGGAAGTCATAGAAACATGTATGTCTTGAAAACAAATTGTACGAAAGTTTTAAACACCTTCTATCAGCACTTACAATCAACTTCTGTAACCCTTCATAAAGCTGGCTTCTTATAAGACTGCCTTTTTTGCATATTTGTTGACATGAAAGCGCGATTGGCTGTTACCTAACATATTTGCATACTTCCATCTATCTCTGCAGCGAATTGCATCCTCTTCAATTCTGATTGGCTTCCGGAAATTAGAATTTTCCTCTCCGTGCTTAACTTCTAGAAGTGAGTGTGTATATATATAAACAGAATGGAAATGAATGTATATGTATATATATCGTACTTGTTTTTCTCCCTCCTCAAGTTTCTTACTAATTTATCCCTTGAAAATCGCGAAGGAAAGTATACTCGATGTATACTTATTCTGAAGCGACGGCTTTAATGATAAATATATCACTTTTAAAAACACACATAAAAACTCACTAATGTTATGAACATTTTAGGGTTAAATTTCACAACAAGTACGATTCGACAGGTCTTGATATCGATGCAACATCAAAAGCAGTGATAGCTGTGATGGTTAGAAAATGGAAAAAAAAACATGATAAAAATTCGAAAGGAAACCTATGTTTTATGTTCAGTTTGTCCTGATCGATGATGAACTAATTAAAATGAAAGCTGCTAATAATGAAGAAATTACTCATTTTAAAAAAACACGTGAACCCCAGAAGTCTAGAAGCAAGGAAAGAAGATTATGGAACATTCTGGAACTAGAAAACAAATAAATTCTGTTTCAATTATTTTCTTTATGATTGAAAACCATTTTGTAATGCGTATTAAAGTGAAATTCGGATGGACTCGAGTGAAATTCTTTATCGAAACAATTCAAATTCGTCGGATCGCTATTTGCAGCATCTAAAAATCGATTTTAAAAATTGCGGTAGAAAAGACAATGTGCAGTGAATTTTTAATCAACGACTTGTAACTGCAGTAGAAAAGAGAAGGTGTGCTTAAATTTTAATGAACTCTTTGAAATTACGGTTCGGTGAAAAATTCTTAAAGATTTCACTTAGCTGGAAACAAATCTCCAACAGCAATGACTCCCTCCAGCTCACTAACAAAATCGAATTCTGCTATCTTTCAAGCAGACATGCTGTTTTTTTTTTTTGTTTGTTTCGTTTCTGAACAAAGAACAGGTTAATAATAAATTAAGTTTGTTTGTAGGTAAGTTTCTATTGTCATCTAATTATTCAGTCTCAACTGGTAAGTCGCTGCCACACTTCCGTAAAAGATCGAGTTAGAGAGTTAGAGTATGTTATAGGTAGGAGTAGATAACCTTTAGTAAGTAAACTAGAATCGGATTAGTTGAACTTTTATTTAATTCGTGTTCTTCATCAGACAATAAAGAGTTTCAAATTAGATATTTTCAATTTGTAAAGCATTATTTGTCAAAGAAATTGTACCGGGATGAACCAAAAGTCAGTTAACATTTGAAAATTCAATAGTTTACGGAATAATATAGGTAGAGAGGCAAAAATTGACACGCATGCTTGAGAGGTTTGAAAAAACGTGCAATGGCGCTGGGCAGCAAATTGTCAGAGTGACGTCGTGTAAGAATCGTGTACGAAATGAGCTGTAGTAAGAGAGGGAATCAATCCAGTCATGACTTTGGAACTTTTATAGCCTCGCCTACGGGTGTTGCTCGCAATTTGATGTGGATTTATTACGTTAAATTGTGATCAGACTCTTTCTGTTCGAGGAAATGCCTGGTTCTGCTATTCAAACTGCCAGTTTGAAGGGTGCGAGGCACGCTGATGTCTTGCACAATCGCATCCCCTCGAATACGGCTGGCTGATAAAGGTCTGATAGAAGGTATGACTTTTACGTAGGATGGCGTTCCACCCCATCTGTTACACGTGTGAAAGATCACTTACACACACCGTTTGGTGAGAATCGCATTTTTTTACCGCCACTTCCGTCATCCTTGGCCTCTCAGGCCCCTAGATCTCAATCCGTGTGATTATTGGTTGTGGGATTACCTGAAATCGCAAGTCTACGTGATCCTCCCACCTCATTAGGGATACTAAAAGACAACATCCGGAGGCAATTTCTCACCATACCTATGGATATGCTGTACAGTCCTGTTCACAAAGTTATCTCTCGACTACAAGTAGTTGATGAATAATTGCCAACATGCCGAATATTATTATACAGAACATAGTCTTTGCTAAATATCAATTGCTATGCTGGTTATTGCTTTTGTTATCATATGAAACACTATCTGTTGGCCGTTTTAAGCACTTTTCTTTTGCTTTCAATAAAACCCAATGACATTTCAAGCATGTGTATCAGTTTGTACCTTCCTACCTACATTAATCAGTGACTTATTGAATTTCCAAATGCCAATGGACTTTTGGCTCACACGGTATTATCAATAAGTTCACGCTGCTCCCAACTGTGACCATAACTTCTCAAAAAACAATAAAAACAGAGAGATTCTTCGGATTTCCGGTAAGTATTGAGTTATTAGATCTTAGGCTATATAGAACTTTAGTAATAAGAGCTTATAAGAGTATGAACAGTACAGTAGGGGTAATAAGAAGTAAAGAAAAAGAATCGATAATCGTGACACCTTTCTTTATGACATTAAACAAGGCAATAGTTTCCCTATGGGAACGCCCAGCTCTGCCATCTGATTACAGCCAGAACTTCACTTTTATCATAGTTTTTGGCTTTTTACTTTTTTTTGTTTCCCACATGACGCGGAAATTAATCGCCTCGCCTTCTAAGATCGTCGACAATGAACAGCAGCAGAGAAAGAAGTGTTTATAGCACGTTGTTATGGGTAGTATAGGAAGAAAAAAGAAGGGAAAACAATAGATTCTCGATGTCATTTTTGTATGTCTGAGTCGAATGGGTAGATGATTCTAAGTTTTATTAAATTTCCGTAAAGCTTTCTATTTTAAGCCACAGTGTTATGTTATTAATTTTTTATATAAATCAAATGAGAGGTTGTTTTTTTGTTTTTAAAATTTGACAAACAAACACCTTTGTCCCAAATTCAAGCAATACAGAGTTAATATGACTTGAATATTATCTAAATAGATTCCCCTCTCTAAGTGAAAATTTTACTTAACGTTTATAGAGTCATTAAATTATTTTAAAGCAGGAGACAAGAAACTGAGCAATGTCCTCGTCGAGACTCAATCCTGGACCTCTCGAATACGAGCCGAGTGTGTTAACAGTTACACCACGAAGGCATGCTGGAAAGAGGGAAAAATACCTTATATACTCCCCCCCCCTTTTAAAGCGCTACTGGGGATTAGGCGAACCATTCGCCACGTTCTGGTGATGAAGAATTATCATCAACAACCTTTTATCTCGGGCGCCACTATAGGGTCATTAGTTTTCTTTTTTTGAAGCATGGAACATGAAAAATCTACAATGCCTTCTCCGCGACTCGAACCTAAACCTCTCGATTACACGCCGAGTGTGCTACCATTACGCCACGAAGGCATACAAAAAGGAGGTAGAAAATAACCTTACATAATCCCCTTATAAAGGACGACTGGAAATTAGGGCAAAATTCTGGTGGTGAAGAATAATCATCTATCACCTTTTAGTTCGAATGCCACTGTAGAGTCATTAGATTTCTTGTTTTGAAAATTGAGCAATGCCCTGTCCAGGACCCGAACCTGGACCACACGAATATGCGCCTAGTGTGCTAACCGTTACACCACGAAGGCATGCTGGACAAAGGTAAAAAATACCTTATAAGTTTAACAAAAAATTCAACAATAAAATTAAATGCAATGCCGTTTTATCTTGAAGAAATCTGACCTCCTTGCCTGGAGTTATAGACACAATTTTTATGTAAGTATATTTGACATGTGTTTTCGAAATTTAGTGCATTTTTAGAAAATTCCCAATCAAAGTACCTTACAAATATTAATCAAAGAATGCTGCAGATGCAAATATTGTATGTAAATATTCATCTAATTTATCACTGAGTGTTATAAAATAAACAAATGTTTATCCACTATGCCCATCAAAATCATTACGCGGGTTTTATTTCCTGTATTTTCTGTCTTCACAATGCCTAGTCATAGACAGGGCCGACACAAATATAGACAACCATCTAGGGCACCGATTTCGTATAATATTTCGTATAATAATTTCGTATATATATTGAAGAATATTCGCCTTGGATGCCAAAAATTCTGGAGCCGGTCCTCGTCGTGGACACTTACTTATAGAAAATGACTAGATTCTAGACTAGAAAATGTTTTAAATAAAGAAAATGTCCATATCAAATTTAAAAATACCATATTTGGTATATTTACAAACTTAAGTTTCTTCATAATCAATCTCTTTAAGTAATCAACTTGAAATCGAGGTTTTTATACGGTTTCTCCATTCCCGTAGTTAAATTTAATAAACGTTTTGTAAGGTATTTTCTCTCTCTTCTTCCAGCATGTCTTCGTGGCGTAACGGTAGCACACTCGGCGCGTATTAGAGAGGTTCTGACGAAGGCCTAGCTTATTTTTCACATTTGCCTCTCGCTTCAAAAATGCCTAATGATTCTACAGTGGCGACCGAACTTAAAGGTGGTGGATGACTATTTTTTACAACCGGGATTTGGCGATTGGGTCCCCTAATCCCCAGTCGCCTTTTAAAAGGAATAATTTTCTCCCTCCTTTCACTGTGGGTTCGTGGTGTAATGGTTAGCACATACGGCGCATATCCATGAGGTCCAGCTTAGAGTCCCGGTTAGTTTTGCTTACATTCTGATTGGTTTTGTTTACATTCTAATCGACATTGTCTAGCTGTTAGCTGTTTATTATTGAAGGATTATAAGTCCTCCGTTCTAAACCTAATACTTAATATAAAAAATTTCTACTTAGCATATATAAAAATCACAAGGAGTTCAAAGAATTCTTTCAAATTTATTAAAATCTAGGTACATGGAAATGTGTAAAATATGTAAGTGGTAACTATAATACGCAGATACTGTGTAAGTGGTAACTATAACACTATAATACGCAGATAAATGTACGCATGGTAAAACCTGAAAGCTGCGGATGTTTCAATGGTATTTTATTCAAATTATGCTTAAAGACACTTACCTACGAATGTTGATATCTGCTTTCAGATTTAGTGATATTTTATTTATGTTTTCGTATGTTTCGTGTCTTACCTGTACGCTATATGGCGACCATGATAAGTGTTGACTTCACTACTTTGCTGACATTGGCTGCATTTTTGTGACGTCAGCTTACTCCACCGAACCTCTTTATTTAAAATAATGTTGCGTTATACGGGTTCGTGGATTTGAGAGTATCCGATGGAAACAGGATGCAGAACAATAAAAAGCACAATTTATTTACAGGAATCACTATTTACAGCACAGTTCCAAAATTACCTTTAAAAGCGTCGAAAATCTACAATAAATACGCTGAAACAATCAGCAACACAGCTTCAGACTGTAACTGTAAAGGTAGCTTCACGGCAACACTAAACTTCAACACAGTGGAACAATCACCAATACACTGTCAAGTTGTAAAGGTAGCTTCACGGCAAAGCACTATCTCGATCGCTTTCCGTTCACAAAACTCTCGCGTAGCTTAGCACTCACAGTAAGCAGATATTATCACAATGCCGGCTCTCAGAAACGCAGGGTTTTATATAGCTTTTCCTCAGGTTCCACACGTTTCGAGAAATATCTCGACAGGAAGTTATTCTAGAAGCTTCCCGATTGGACCATGGGATATCGCCTATTTGGTCGCCAAATGGGCGATAAAGTTGCCAATCTGGCAACTCTCTCATACACTATTTTATGGCAACCCTAGTGTTATGCCGGAAAGCTTACATACAGGCGCAACTGCCAAATTTTTCGCAACTATAATTTGGAGAAAAAGCAGCAGTGAGAAAAAAAAAACTGAAATGTTTCAGATTTTAAATAACGTCCAAAGGGGCGTTTTTTAACATTTTGTGCATTGCCTTTATTTATTAAATATCATGTTCTTCGCACTTAAACCATAAAATTCAGTTCAAGAGAAATATCGCAAAATATTTTTAAAGTGAGTCTATCTTCAGAATTTCCGATACAGAGTTCCGCGCGCTGGAGAAAAAAAGTTTTTTTTCCCGTAGAGTATTGCCATTGCTTGTTTTTAAACTGTTTGAGTTTGTTCATCAAAAATTCGTTAAAGTTTTACAAAATATGAAATAGGTAATAAAACAAATTCCAAATTAGGGCTTCCAGATGCGCATATTTGGGTGGAAAGGCGCGTTATTCAAAATTGGATGGCTCTAGGTACCGTTGTTTTATCACATTTGGAGAAATATACATACATTTATGCAGATTCTTCATTGCTAAATTTCTTTAAATATAAGCAATATTTTGTGGCAACAATTTGAAAAGTGATTCAGACTTTTAATGTTTCCAACGGAAAATCGCAAAACGAAAACAATAGTCCTTCAGGGACAAAGCCTCTTTGGACTGAAAAAAACTGTGAGTATATAGAATGCAATTCGGTGAAACGGATATTAATGGAAGAATCATAGAAAATAAATACAAGGCACCAGGATTCTAAACTATTCCGTGACTCTTTATTCCAAATATAACACTTATATATGAAGGCTCCTTAAAAATCACCTGTTCTTAACATCTTACAAAAATATACTCCTAAAGCTTACTTGAAAGTCTGAGAAGAATCTAATATTTTATTTTGGTTGAATGCATGTCGCAAAAAGAATACAATGCTTATGCACTTTATATTCCATATAAACAAGTCGCTGAGAAAAATTGTAACTATTTTCAGCAGATTCCTATAAAAATGTCTAGAAATAAAGCGATTTTCTTTCAGGACACTTATAGCGTATCATAACTCAGATAAATCGGCGATTTGGCCTTCAGCGTGTTTGAATTATTTCATGTCTATAATAATCTTCCCCAAAATAAGAAACAATAAGAAGTCTTTGTATTTACACAGAAAATGGGCTATCCATCTTGTAACGAGTTAAGAAAGGAATTTGTTGCTAGAGCTGAGAACACGAATTTGGTCAAGTTTATCTGACACATGACATTTATTAAATCTTCATACCATTCGTGAGTAGATTTAAAATTACTTGTGTTGAATGTCAGTCACATAAAATATACGTTGTATATGCAATTTACATATTTTTAATGTCTTTCTGAAATGAAGCATTTACTTCAGCATAAGCTGTGATAGGTTAGTATACAGCAATTGTTATATACTCAAATATACACATTCCAGTCACATTAATGTGACCACCATGTACTTTCCATGTCAGAGTTAAATAACCAATCACAGAAGGCAGGTGGCAGCACAGTGCAGTTGAGCGTATATAAAGGGTGTGCGAGGGCTTCGGAAAACATTTCAATCGTTGGCGTAATGCAGAAACGAAGCGATTTATCCGACTTCCAAAAGGGCATGATCATTGGCTTTCGGGCCAAGGGTGGAAGCATTTCCGAAACGGCTGAGTTTGTGAACTGTTCGCGTGCCGCCGTGGTAAAAGTGTACCGTGCATGGCAAAATGGGACTGTCCAAAATCAGCGACGTGGCAAATGTGGTGCACCACGGGCCATAGATGACAGAGGCGAACGACGGTTGCGGAGATGCGTTCGGGCAGATAGACGGGCTACCGTTGAGCAACTGACCACCAAAATGAACCAAGGGGCTACCAAAAGTGTCTCCCAAAGTACTATTCAGCGAACATTGCTGCGTCTGGGCCTCCGAAGCAGACGCCTGGTTCGTGCACCTATGCTGACTGCTGTTCATCGACGGCGAAGGCTAGAATTTGCACGCCAGTACAGCAGCTGGACGTCCACTGAGTGGCGACAGGTTGCGTTTTCGGATGAATCGCGTTTTATGCTCCATCGGACAGATGGACGTTGGCGTATAAGGCGTGAAACCTCTGAAAGGAACCACCCTGCAACCATTGCCGGAACGGTCCAAGCTGGAGGCGGGAGCATTATGGTCTGGGGAATGTTTTCCTGGCATTCTCTAGGTTCACTGATCATTGTGGAAGGCACAATGGATCAATACAAGTACGCATCTGTCCTTGCGGACCATGTTCACCCCTACATGCGCATTGTTTTTCCTCAGGATGATGGCATCTTCCAGCAGGACAATGCGAGGTGCCATACAGCTGCCAGTGTACGTGCGTGGTTCGAAGAGCACCAGGATGAGTTTACCGTCCTCCCCTGGCCAGCAAACTCACCTGACTTAAACCCAATCGAGCATCTGTGGGACCATCTCGATCGAGTTGTTCGCGCCATGCATCCTCAACCGCGTAATCTAGCGCAGCTGGCCACGGCATTAGAGTCGGCATGGCTCAACATCACAGAGAACACCTTCAGGGACCTATGTGACTCTCTTCCTGCACGTCTCGCAGCAGTCCGCTCTGCGAAAGGTGGTTATTCTGGCTTTTGACAGATGGTCACATTAATGTGACTGGACTGTGTATATAATTTGCGGCATAAGTTTATAATTATTATGAAATTAATTTTAGATGTTAGCTTGTTTTTTACTATAATAATTTTTCTGTAACGTACGGCTAAGATTCTCCTATGGCTTCATCTGCACTTGCAAAATAGAATTCTTAACATTTAAGTTCGCGCCTGCCGTGCGTAAAATGTCGACCCCCAGAATTACAGGTATTTTAATAATAATAAAATATAATTCTTATTTCAGTTTATTTGCTTACTTTTAAGGCCATAGAGACCTTTATTCTACTTTTGTCATTTCAAAATCACCCGCATAAAAAAATTGCTTGACTTACTTCACCAGTCTTGGACGATATCTTCCAGTCCCAGTCCCACCGGTCACCAGACTTATTCATCAACAACTACTGTGCAACTGCGTGTATTAGTCGCCTGATGTGCACAGGTGACAGGTGATGGAGGACGAGGGCGCCTGACGTATAACATTGGTTAACAGGGGAATTGATTTCAGAAGTTAAAGGTTGATATGGCCATACAAGGGCTGAAGAGGTTGGGCATACGTTTGTTTGAATGGGGCTAATGACAATTGTAGGGCTCGGTTGGATGACATGGCAGATAATAACATAAAACACGTAAATACAAACAAAAAACACACATAAAGAACACTGAAAACATGAAATACTTATAAACGGAACATAAAAATAAAAAGAGACAAATCACATAAACAACCATAAATGAACAGAAAACACTTAAGGACTGATGATCATTGAGTTCAGAGTGTAGCGCAGTGGGGCATTATGTGCCGCAATGAAATACAGTGTTGTTGCACTATGAAGCACAGTGAGATATGCAGTGTGTGACATAATGGAGAACTATTTGCACAGTGTGTAGCGTAACGGTGTTATGCAGAACCAAGGAGCATTACGTAGTACTTTGGAGCACTGTGAAGCACTGTGGAATGGGGCACAAGCATGTTGCCCAATGGGGCGCTACAATTCATGGTCAAGCACAATATTGCACGTGGCATTAGATAGCACTATGAAGCACTATGGAGCGCTGTGTAGCATTGCGAGATAGCACGATGGAGCACTATCAAGCACTATGAAGCACTATGGGGCGCTATGGAGCATTGCGGAGTGGAGCACAAGTATGTTGCACTATGGGGCGCTATGGAACTTTGCGGAGGGGAGCACAAGTATGTTGCACTATGGAGCGCTATGATTCGTGATGAAACATAGCTATGTTGTACTTTGAGGCACGTTATGGTGAGCAGGTACACAGTAACAAGGCTCCTGCATGTAGACCTGAAGGAATAATGGAGTTCAGCCTGGTGTGCGCATATAGAAATGCTGAATTCGATTAATATGTAAGGCATTTTCTCCCTCCTTTCTGCATGCATTCGGGGTGTAATGGCAGCACACTCGGCACGTATTCGAGAGGTCCAGGTTCGAGTCCCAGCGAGGGTATTGCACATTTTTCACTTCTCCTGCACCCCCCAAAAAATCCTTTTGACTCTACAGTGGAGCCCGAATTAAAAAAAATGTAGTGAATGGTAATTCTTCACCACCAGGATTTTGCGATTGGGTCACTTAATCATCAGTGGTCCTTTAAAAGGAGGAGTATATAAGGTATTTTCTCCTTCATTTTTGCATGCCTTCGTAGTGTAACGGTAGCACTCTCGGGGCGTATTCGTGAGATCCATTTGGAGTCCAGGGACATTGCGTATTTTGAATGTGTCCCACACAAAACGATCCTAATGACTACAAACGTTTTATAACATTATAAAGTATTTCTCCTGTCTTCTTGGTGTAGTGGTCAGCACACTCAACGCGTAACCGAGAGGTCCGTGGTTCGATTCACTACGAAGGCGATCTTCATTTTGCATGACACCTGCTTCGAAATAACCTAATGACTCTACAACTGGCGACGGAACTAAAAAAGATGGTAGATGATGATTCTGCACCACCGGGATTCGGTGAAGGAGTCCCAAAACCCCAGTCGCCCTTTAAAAGGGGGAGTATATAAGGTGTTTCTCCCGTCCTCTTCTCATGCCTTCGTGGTGTAGTGTCAGCACGCTCGATGCGTAACCTAGAGGTTCGTGGTTCGATTCTCGGCGAAGGTTTTGCTCAGTTTTCATGAATCCTGCTTCGAAATAACGTAATGACTCTACAACATTTTTAAATTTTTAAATTGTAAGAATCGCTTTTTCGTTTATGTTTAATAGCAATTGATCTGGTGATGCTGCACTTTAATTATTTTAGATTTAGGTTTCTATTACTTCTCAGAAGGAAATGATCCAGGATTAACTGCAACAAGCTTAAATTAATTGTAATTTGTCAAATTCATTTAGAGAGAAACTCACTATCTCGCAAAGAGTGTTAAATCTCTTTATACAGATATCCTCAAACTTGACAAATATCTCAGATAAAGCTCATTAGTTAATATTCTTTGCATTAATAGACTTTTTCACCATGAAGATAAAAACATCGTTCATTGTCGCAATAGTTTTATAATCAAACTGTAGGTTTCTTTTATCATTTTCACTTTCATTTATTTTACCTACTAAAATACTGTCACATTCGTATTTAAATACCAATGATTCAAATTTAGCAAATATTTAAACCCGCTAAACTCTGACAGTTCAACGTGGTTGACTACATGGATATTTTCATGCTTTTCATCATGTGTAATATAAATAAGAATCAGTTTCCCTTAGACCGTTCACTGAGAAGTCGTCCTTCGCATCATAGTCCTCGTGTGTTTTGCCAGATTAAAATAAGAATGCAAGCTGTGAGTGACTTAAAAATGGAAGTAATCCTTAAACCAGAAAAGTGAAAGTATTGTTGTTTGACTTATCTCACTTGTCTGACAGTAACATCAGAACATGCCCACGAAATACATCCTGGCAAGTAGAGCAAAACTACGCCTATCGTTGGCCCTTGAGCACCATGCAGGAGCCGTGCCTTGAGTACCATACAGATGATAGTAAAACATTATTCAGTTGCGCAGATTTCGAAGAAGAGCATTTCCGGAAGACCGGTCCGAACGTCTCCCACGCGTTTTCCTTACCCATAACTTCTCGAATCCCAGGCCGCGCAGACTCTGTACACTTTCAAGCATCCATGCCTTCTCCGGGATCCAAAGCCAGGGCCCTCCGGTATGGTAGTCAGCGTTGCTAACTAGTAACCCATTTGGGCGGAGAAAATTAAAAAATGACGCAATTACATTTTAAATACTTTGTTTAATTATTCATCATAGTGTAATTATTTTAATTTTATGAAATCAAGAAACTTCATAAATAAAACCTCTGAAATCCTTAAAACATACCAAGTATTCTTAAACCGATTTATTATTGTTTGAAGAATATGACGCCGACATGGTAATTAAGAAAATTTTCAAATACTAAAAAAATGTTGAGTGGAAACAGAATATTCAAAACTGTAACAAAATAAATTACGGTTTTACGTGCTATTCTTCGAACTCATGCCATCTTTTACAACTAAAAAGTGTAATAAAATATTACTCTCTTTCCACGAAGAATTTTAATTACTTTTTCATGATGTCACGTCGCATGTAAAGTGTTAAATACCACACTTTTTCGAGTGTTGTTTTATTTCGAAATATCATAGCGACATTCAAATGCAACATCTTCCTTAATGTGTTCTATATTAATGGGTATTCTAGTTATTACTTTTATTGATGGTCATTTAGGTGGTCGTTAATTTTTTAACTATACGAACTACTACTTCGACTTCAAACTTTAGTACTGTGATGTTATTTGTCCGTGATTATTATTTTTTAAATATTTTTTAAAAAAAAAGTTTCGTAGATTTGTTTTAAAACTTTTAACAATTTCGTAACTGCCTAATATTGATTTTCTATAAGCTGCACGATCTAAATTTTGAAAACTGCTTACGTATTTGTTATAGTTCAGTATTCATTTTAATTAACAGAATCTTGTGAATTAATTCTAAGTTTGAAAAAAAAACATAACGAAGTAAATCACATTAAAGTTTCCTTTGGCTGCACTAAGCTATTAATTATTGATTTTTTAAAATGAGGATATTGATTTTTAAAATTATATTTTAAACTTGGGATTACTTGGTCTCCTTATTCCAAACTATTTTTTCATCACATTTCCATTTTTCATCCCTTAAGCATAGGAAAAAATGGCGATCAATCAAGCTTATTCTTAGTATGTGAAATAATCGAAATATTACAGAAAATTATTATGTGTACATTTAGGTGAAAGGGAAGCTCTTTAATAATATGAAACATTTCTTTTGTTCTTCCTTTCCTATTTATTTAGAAATGCTTTAAAAAAGTTCCTGAAATAAAATTATTTTTATAACCTTATTAGCGATTTCATTTACGCTGACAAGTTCATTCACGAATTCATTGTTTCGAATTTAAATGTATGATGGCATCATACGAAAATTTTATTTCTTCATCGAAAACATTAATCACCATATATCTTTAAAACATTCAGGTAACACTAAAAGGTTAGCAAAAAACTGGACATTACCCCCCGCAGCTCTTATTGATGCACGATTTTCTCGCAAAGCAAATTCTATATCGATGATTACGGTTCTAGAAAAATATCAGAATATTTGCATGAAAAGTTAAATCGTTGAAGAAGAATTTTTGGTTTTAGTTTATTATGGCAAAAGGCCGTCTGCCTAAGGGGAAGGATGCATTCGTGGAGACATTTATGGAAACTACCTCGTATACACGTTACACATGGAGGAGGCCATGAAAACTTCCATTGCAGCCAGCCCGTTTGCCTGAAATCGAACTCAGGCCGGAATTACTGGTGCTCAGCGATTTCACCACTTGGCCATTGGCGGGCCGTAGAGAAAGAGTAATGTCATAAGTGGCTTACTAAGCTACATAACAACAAGTCTATTTTCCTTTCTGAAATCTAGCTTGCAAGAAAGAATACGCATGTTCATTCGGTGTGATCAAAGAGAGATAGGATTTAGCGATTACAAAAGGAAAAGACGAAAAACTTTGAAAAGAAAAAAAAATGCTATTCTATAAAACATTAGTACAATACACTGGTGTGCAAAAAATAAGGACGAGACGGTTTTTTTCTATAACTTTG
>KK114338.1:179328-220663 GCA_000611955.2 Stegodyphus mimosarum | reverse complement strand
CCTGTGTCGTGTGTCTAGCGATTTCTCCCGCTGTCTGCCGCATGTTTCTTCTGGCCTGTAAGGCAATATACCGGTTATCTGCGGGTGTGGTTCCTCGTGGACGACCACTACTAAACCCCGGATAGCTGTTCCTGTAGTTTGAAATTGTCTCCAAAGTCGTGAAACGATGCTGTGAGCAATTCCGAACTCTGCAGCCACACTTGTCACACTGCGGCCTTCCTTCATCTTCCCAATGATTCGACCTCGGATAAAAGCATCCAGATGTCGTCTAACAGATTGATTATTCGCCATTTCTCGCTGAGGCAGCAACTCGGTGTGATTTTAACTGCTATATGGCGTGCAATCTCTTTGCCAGAAATACTGATCTTACACCGACAACATGCTTTATACTACTCAGACACTCCCACATTACGTTTACCTGCATATCTGTGCATGTGCTACCATACATCACCTTGCTTAATCTCCTGATTGGTCTTTCTCTCCGCTCTGCCTTTTCGTTCAGCTGATATACTAATTTTTCGACTTCGTCCTTAATTTTTGCACACCAGTGTATATGAGAAATAAAATAGAAACCTTGAAACTGAGAAACTCATGAAAGAACTGCAGCAAAATGAGAAGAATTTCGCATGAAGACTTAGACAACATTCTAGTTGAAATGGTGCAAATAACAAAAGTGAAAATAGGGTGACTTAAAAATAAAGAGAAATTCCTTGGAAAAAAATCTCAAACCAAAATTTATGTAATAAGTTATGTTAATAAGATGATTACAATTATTATATAGACTTTATTTGTAACAATTTTGTTTGTATATTTCAAAGTGTGAATGAAAATTATTTGAAAGTATGAATGTACTTTCAAATAATTTTAACAAAGTGCGTAAACCACATTTGTTTTGTTATCGCTTATAGTAAGTATGCAAAATTTCAAACCGCGTAAATATATAAATTCACACATATCTTAAGAAATTTTGAATAAAAAAATCTAATTTTTTGCAGGTTTGCTTGAAAATGTGTCTATTTTAAGATATAGTAAAAATATTATAGATTTTATTTCAAATTTGTTTTCGAAGAATTTATAAATTTCATTTAAAAATATAAATTTAAAAAGTAAATGAAAAAATGGACAAATTTTATTTGGAATGAACCTAAATTTCGAAATGTAAAAGAAGGAATCGAGTAAGTGTAATAAAAAAAGAGGTATTAATAAATATATATTTGTGCGATTTTACAAAATTTGGTATTTCGGCATAATCTGAGACGTGCAATCGAAATATGGAAAAAAAATGCCATGTCATTTCAGAAAAGGTTTGGTTTTGTGTCAAAATACCTATATTAGAACAATGCTATATATAAATATGATACACATCCTAAGTCGCGCTTTCGACACATAAAAATGCAAGTTGAATTTCGTCGATTGGCTCTGTAGAAAGGGAAATATAGAACTGTTCCATTTTTTTCACAGTGTATAATGCAGCAATATGCTGTATCGTGCAAAAATCATGTAACATCAAATGTATCATAAAGTTCAAGGTAATTCATGCAGAAGCATATACCTTTCTTGGCATATTTTGTGCAGCATAGCATCAGTTACCATCAGTTACATGATAAATGTATTCTATTTTTTTACTATTGTCATCTCTTAGTCAGTTGTATCATGTAATATGTAGTCCTTATGCAGTCTGTAACCTCTATGTAGTATGTACTCTGTAGCCTCTCTGTGGTATATAGTATTGTCTTCATGATTCATATTATAATGTAGTTTTCATGTATCGTGTAGTATACAACATTCTAAATGCAGTATTTATAAAAGTAAGCCAATGGCATGTAGTACCACCGAGTATCATGCAGTAATATATTACTCATTATCAGATATCATATATCATTGAATATCTCATGTAGTATTATACTGCATATGTATATCACTTAAAGCACTAAGTGTGGCAATGTATCATGGCCCTCGTTTGGCAACTTATTTATTTTTTTATGATATTCAATAAATGTTGGGTCCTGGCGAGTGGTGAGTGTGGGGGGGTTCGTGTTGCCCCCCCCATCATTCCTCATATCATCTTGGGGTGCTCTAGATAAGGAGGGACGCGGTGCTATACCAATTAATCGCTATGATAGAGGGCTGGTGCTCGCGTCCCCCGTCACTAAACTAAACTACATGTAAAATTTAGGTTTTTAAAGTCAGGCTGCCTACGGGATTTAAAAGGTCTCCAAAATCATTCTACAATTTCTCACAAGTCTATTTTCTTCTATGGACAAAAGATAACAAGTTATAGGAAATCTCCAAAAGAACTGTGTGCCTAGGGCCTGCCTCTAATTGTCTCTACAGGACCCTGAAACCACGCTTTAAGCGAGATGGAGAGTAATCACACGCATTCGGTGTTGTTTAAATAATGTCAGCGGCAAAAGTTGGAGACTACACCATGTCCAGTTTGCAGATTTATTTTTATAAATCAAAAAACCTTTCCTTTGCAAAGAAACTTAACTTTACAAGCAAAGTGAGGAGAGTGAATAAGTGTTTTGTGGAAAGTTCGAGAATTGTGAAATATTTCTTTTGGTAAGGTAAATTTTATAAAACTATCGTAGTTTCTTTGTGCATTAAATGTATCACGAACCCGTATCTCAACAGTGTTTAGAACAGTAGTTGCCAAAACTGTTGAATTTACTTTATTTGTGAATTTGAACAACTGGACAATGGAATTTTGCTTTAATTTATGCTATGAATGATGAAAGCTATTGGACAGGAGAGTAAATTATCAATCATTGTCTATATGAAATTACCACGGGATAAAGCGTATGCAAAAAAGTGGTGTGATTTTGCTTCCAAATAAGAATGAAATAAAAATATTGAACTTTAATGAAACTAAATAAATTTTAAACATAATTTACGTATAATATACACACAAAAGCTGATTTATATCAGTTGCATAGAAACCGATTAACCAGTTATTTACTGCTAATATTACTGTCATTAAACAGATTTTTACAATTAGCAAAATTTCAGTTGTTACAACTAGCGAAATTTCAATTTTCAAGTGAGTTTTATTTTAATTAATAATTAACTAACTTTTAGTTTTAAAATATTATAATACTGCGAAACGAAGAATCTGCAGATGAATTTTAACCTAACGTTAAATGCTCCATATGAAAATTTTATTTAAAAACTGTATAGTGTATTTCAGTTTTTATCGTTCAAACCTTTCATACGCGTTAGAAAAAGAGAACCATTGTGGTACATAAACCTTAATATCAGACACAAATTTAAGTTAAAAAGGAGGAAGAGAAATGCGATATTAGAGAAAAAGCATTTTCTTTGCAAGCATGTCCACAGCATTTGTTTCCTATCCTGGGGAATTGAGTACTTTTCGTAAAGTATGTAAGAGATGGACTTACCATTAGAAAATCGTGAAAGGAAAACATAATCATAAAAAAATAAAGATAAAGTAAAAATATAAAGATAAAGTAAAAAAATAAAGATAAAGTAAAAATGAGGTATCGTAAAGCATATACAAGTACTTATAACGATAATTTATGACAAGTGATATATTAAAATTTCGAAACAAAAAAATATTTTTGATTTATCTGTACTTGTATATTTCGTATTCGAATAATATGGTTATCAATCAACAATATTTACTTGTGATGTGAATGTAGCTAAAATATTATTTCCTTGAGTACAGAATGTAAAAATTTTCACCCTACAACAAAATTTCTTAGAATAAGTAAAAAGGGTATTCGTAAATAAAATCTGTTTGCGTGTCTGGGAACTCTTCGTAGATATAAAATCTAAATTATATGCGATTCGCTGTAACAGTTCGTAAAATTATGTATTGTTATATGACATAAGTGAACGTGTCCCTATGTTTTTACAAAAATTGTGCACATACTGCAGTATGATTTAATAATTTAAATCACTTTTCAATGCATATTATCGTGGAAGCAGAAGTTTTTTCTATCAGACTTATGAAAATAATCAAGAAAAATAATATTCGATTTGGCTATCATTGGTTCCAAATAAAATATCCATATTATTGAATTTTTAGCTGGCTCCATGAAGGTATTGGATGCAATCAGCTCTACAGGTTTTGCACGTAAAATTTGTAACTAATCTTGTGTTAATTAACAAGGTATTTATAACTGCAGTCTTTACTATAACTTCTCCTTTCCAGATTCTTAGCTAGATTGCAAATGAATAGTGAATATTTAAACTGAGGTTTCTGGATTTGAGACAGAGCGTGATGTGCCATCGTTTGCATTTTATGTGGTTAGATTTCTGCTAGCGCTAATGGTTAGAAATGTTGCCGCCAAGACTGTAATTCTGGCGCTCCGGTAGACTTAATGAGCCACCTTCTAGCAGTCTTTAATTATGTAGTCCTTGACTACTGTTCAGCCTTTGATTTAAACTGACTACTGCCCAACGTTCGATTTATTTGTATTACCACGCATTGGGGTTACGTTACAGCACCAACCTCCCTCTACGATTAACCTCTCAAGAGACTGGTGACAGGAGAAGAGGGGTGGAAAACCCTCTTCCCCTCGGATACGTCCCTCTCCAAGGCAATTTTGAACTCCCATTAAGATGGCTTTTACGGAACCGAGGAAAGTCATATTGCCACATGTGTGGTGCTCAAGGCTCTTGCCAACGACAAACGCAATCTTACACTCTTTGCCACTATGAATTTCACGGGCTTGTTCTGATGTTACTGTCAGAGAAGCGAGAAAAATCACAATAACATTTTTAAAACAAAAACACTTTTAATAACTATGAAGTATTTCTCCCGCCTTCTTCGCAACCCTTTGTACCCAACCACGCGCGTCTTCGAGAAGTCCGTGGTTCGAGTTCCGGTGAGGACATTGTTCATTTTTCACAACTGTTGCTTTCAAAAATATTCTAGTGACCTTACAGTGGCCACCGAACTAAAAAATGGTGGTGAATGATGATTTTCCACCACCAGGATTGGGCGACTGGGTCCACTAATCCCCAGTCATCCTTTAAAAGGGGGAGTATATAAGGTATTTCTCTCGTCTTCTTTAGCCTGCCTTCGTGGTGTAGTGGTCAGCACGCTCGACGCGTATTCGAGAGGTCCGTGGTTCGAGTCCTGGCGAGGACATTGCTCATATTTTGCATCTCTCCTGCTTCTAAATAACGTAATGTCTGTATACTGGCCCCCGAACTAAAAAGGTGGTGGATGATGATTCTACACCACCAGGATTTAGCGATTGGGTCCCCTGAACCCCAGCCGCCCTTTGAAAGGGGGAGTAAGGTATTTCTCTCGCCTTTTTCGTATGCCTTCGTGGTGTAGTGGTCAGCACGCTGGGCGCGTATTCCAGAGGTCCGTGGTTCCAGTCTAGGCGAAGGCGCTGCTCATTTTCACCACTCCTTCTTCCGAAATAACCTAATGTCCCTACATAACTAGACAACCTGCTTCGCGTTAGAAATATAAAAGGCTACGTTTTGTATTTACGGAACCCCCGTGTCCGCAATGCTGAGAATGTTTTCGTAGTTGTTTTATATATTTTTTGATATTTCGTTGATGGAACTACATATCTAGAATCGATATTTGAGGCAATGAAACTTGCAACCATGTTTTGCCATTCTGTATGTTTTTTGGTAATATCATATATCTTGTTAAGCCTATGAGCTTGGACATATTGGTAAGTTAGATCGTAAAGAAACTTTTTTTTACTTCTACGGTCATCCACTGAGTTCAGTTAGCTTCTCGGCCATTAAATCTCGTTATCAAAACTATTATAAACTTGAGTTGCATGTTTCACTCCCTGGGTCTGTCCTTTAACGACAAGACAAAGATGACATACCTACTGCATGTCGATTTATTTAACCAAGTTATTGATCAAGGGATATGCCTGGATAGTGTTATAAATTGCTTGCTAAAGGAACTATATATTTGCCGCAGCCATAATGCTATCCGATATTTTTATTGTTGTAGCCTTATTAAAATTACTTTTTGTTTCTTCGTATAAATAAAATTACTGCTATTTCATTTTGAAATTTATCAACAATTTAACGAAATGTCATCACATTTGAGACTTTTCCTTTATTTCCATCAAACTAAGAGTCGCAAGATCTGGCTGATACTTGCGATGGAAATGGTGATACAGAATTCTTAAGCCTACTCCTCTCCGTTATTATTTATTCTATACAAGGTATTCCAAAACTATAGCGAGATAAAATAGTTTTTGTATAGGTGGTGATAGGTTTTGGTTCAAATTAAAAAAAATTAAGTAAAGTTAGACTTTAGCCTAGAAAGTTTTGATGGGAAATGTTTGTAATTAATTTTAAATTGAGATTATAAATTTGTTGTTTTTATTGTTGCTGATGCTCACTTGTCTCCCTATACTCACTTATCACTCTACTCAATTGTTCTATATTCCTCGCGGCAAGGAGCGCAAGTTTACGCCTGCCGTTGGCAACAGCCTTGAGCAACTTACAGGTGACAGTGTGGTTTAGTTCCCAATTTTGCTAGAGAGCACTCCGGGAGAACGGGTCCGAAGGTCTCCCATTCCTCTTCCCTTACCACCAACCTCTCGAGCGGACTTTCGGCTCCCCGCATATTTAGAGTGTCCCACATATCGCACAGATGCTATATATTTACAAACAACCATACCATTCGAACCCGGGCCCTTCGGCATGGTAGTCAGCGATGCTAACCATTATATCGGTTGGTCGGCAATTATAAAGATAAACGATTTTGTAGAAAGAACATGTCCACAAGAAAAATTATTTTCTCAGCCAAATTAGCTCCCCCCCAAAAAAAACAAAAAGACTAATCCACCTCATGCAATAAAAAAAAGCAGTTTTTTTTCTGAGATATATATATATATATATATAGATTTTTCCTTTTAATATGGCTTTTATAAGAACACTAGCTTCAAATTGTCATTTCTGGAAATGCCAAAACCGAAGTTCTATATTTCCCGTAATTCAGTTTCACGCGGCTCTTAAAACCCTTCAAGAGTTATGAGCTTTGAATTCTGTACAGAAGGATGACTTTCCAGTTCCTTGCATATGAAAATTTCTACCATCTCCTTATCTATCCAATTTCAGATTAGACATATATTGGGAGAACTATAGTGAATATATATAGTGACAGGTTTATTTTGTTAAGTTCGCTTCGGAACTTTAATAAAAAAAATGAAATTTATTCCAGACATTTTGGGAAACACTGAAGTTTTAGGCCCAAACCCGTACGCTGGAAATAGTACGCTGGAATAATCATACCTTTCTGATCCGTGATTTAAATCGCAAAATGTAACCCTTCGTTTCTCCAACAGTTTTATTTATCACTTGACCATTTTTTAGTCCAAAGGGGCAATTTCGACAGAATGGACTATTAACTTCGCTTTGGCATTTTGCGTTGATTCACTACAAGCCTGGTTTCACTTTTGAGATTGTTGCCACCAAATATTATCGCCCTGTATTATATTTGAAAAAATTAAGTAATGAAGAATCTGCATAAATATATGCATGTTTATCGCATTGTAATAAAACGATAGTCCCTAGAACCATGAAATTTTGAATATTGAATGTTTCCACCCGAATATACGCATTTGAAAGCCCAGATTTGGAATTTGGAATTTGTTTTATTATCGATTTCATATAATGTAAAACTTTAACGAATTTTTGATTAACAAACTCAAGGATTTCAAAGCGAGCAATGGCAACATTGCACAGAAAAAACATTTTTATCTCCAGCGCGTGAGACTGTGTATCGAAAATTCTAAAGATATGCTCATTTAAAAATTATTTTGCAATTTTGCTCTTGAACTGAATTTTATGTTTTAAGTAGGAAAACCATGATATTTAATAAATAAAGGTAACGCACAAAAACGCCCCTTTCAGAAGTAGTTTAATGCCTGAAATCTTTCAGATATTTTTGTATTAAATAATGATCTCTAATAATATAAGGAATAACCTGCTAATTGAAATTTTCTTCCAAAAATTTTAATTTCCTGTATTTTAATATATGACCAGAACTGTCTTAGCCGGAATTTCTGCTTATTTAATTCACTTTGATCGTTAATTTAGCATCATGATTCTACTACCAAATATTCAAGAAATATGCATAATGAAATATGGCTGTGCTCAGCAATCAATTCAGATAATTAATCAGTGATTTAATTACCAGCTTTCACTGCATGATAACAGCATACTGGAAGGTGAGCTCTGCATATTTTGAGTTTATCCAGGTTTTCGTTCTTGTTTTCGTCTGCTTTCGAATGATTTTAGTACTCAAGATTTTGATTTTCATGATGTGTTTTGAAAAAAAAATTGTAAAGGATATGTTTATGCTCTCATAAGATCTTTGTCTCATACCTCTCTCTTCATTTCTATTACCTGCTAATTATATCACTTTTGTAAAAGTGTTATCGTTATTGTACTGAGAGGAACTCTTTGGATGGTATTCAAGAGATCATGCCTTGATCTTGAAAATCAAATATTCTTAAAAGTTGTTTGTACAGAATTGCATGCATTGTTACAATAATCATCGCTAGTGAACAAAATGGCATTTTTTTGCTAACACATATTATGCTTTCTCTCTGCATATAATAAAACAAAGAGTCTGCGTGTTGCGAGTAAGCTAATAGACCCAGGGCCACGAAATTTGGTACATAAGTGTATCTACACAAGAGCCAGTGCACCTCGAAGCGATTTTTTTCGAAATTCGAATTCGAATTTTTTTTATTTTATGTTTTGTGACGAAATCGCGTCATTTTGAGACATAATGGGCTACAGGAAAGCGAGATTTCACTCTATACATTTCATTTTTACATCGTCGTGAAGCGACGATGTAAAAATTACTACTTAGCTATTTTACGAACTTGAAATAAATTTCGTATTTCAATAAATCGATTAAATACGAATTTATTTAGGAAGGTGAGCTTAACACCTTTTCGGCGGAATTTAAAAAAAAAAAACTTATTTTAAAAAATGTGCTGTTTATTTTCCTTTGATTTTTGGACACGTTGAACTTTAATCCTTTCGACTCCTTTTAAAAAAAGAATTTTGGAAAAATAATAATATTTTGTATTTTTTTTTAATTTTTTAAATGAAGCTTCCGAATACACTTCTCACATCTCAGATATTTTAAAATGTAGTTTTGGCAACAATTTTCCTTTCTTATTGTTGTTGATAGATTTTTGATGAAATTGCATCATTTTGAATAGTTTCATTCTTTTAAAAATTTCGGTTTGGCAACAATTTTTCATCGTATTTCTTATGTTACTGTTTTTAAGAGACTGAAAAATTTAAGAAATTAAAAAGTTGTTTCTTTTTGCAACGGTAAATTGTTTAATTACTTTATTAGGATAATTAACATTTGTATCGAGGGATAATGCTTATTTCATTGTAATATTATGTTTTAATTATATATAATTTTAATTATAAAAAAACTGTGCATGATATTTTTTAATCTGTTTAAGTTCTTAATCTGTTTATACCATTTGAGTTCTTAAGATTTTGCAAAGGGAAGTTGGTTAATTTATTTATTAGGATAATTAATATTTGTATTAAGAGATATTGCTTATTTCGTTGTATGCTTTTTATATGTAATGCATTTTTAGCTGAATTTTTTTTCCGTTGTTGTTTGTTTCTTTTTCGATAAAATTGTTCTGCAGAGTAAAATTCTGTGCAGTTTTCAAATTTAATGTTTGGTGTTATCTTTAGGCATTTTTCTGGTACACTTAAAAGCCAGACGAAGGCTGGCCGCGCAGCGGCTAGTATCATAATAAAAAAGCTCAAAATTAAATTACGTTAATTATACGTAGCCGTCGTATTCTTACGGAATTAGTTCCTAGGATGTCCTACAGAGCAACAATATTACGTCCTTGCTTAGTAGGTAATTCAGAGGTAATGTAAAATTTTGATGGAGTTAAATGCTAAGTGTACGTAAAAAGAAATGGTAATTTCTAAAAGGACAATGTATGAAACATTAAAATTAATTTCTATATAATGTTTGGTATTCTAGAGGTTAAAAATTGTAATCCAGGCATGCGAATTAGGTTGCTCAGTCAGAATAATTGCCAGTAAAGTAACTAGTAGTATTAATCGCGAAAACAAAATTGAAAGCGGCAGATTATACACTACGCCCAAACGGGCGCTTTTTCATTTGCAGACACATACACGTTTCGAGAACATTTGGGCTAACACCACATTGGGCTAAAATACTTAAAAACAGCATATCTTTAGAATTTCCGACAGACAGACTCGCGCGCTGGAGCTAAAAGTGTTTTATTCCCTGCAGTGTTGCCACTGCTTGCTTTGAAATTGTTGAATTTTTAATAAAAAATTCTTTCAAATTTTACAAAATACGAAATAGACAGTAACACAAATCCCAAATTCGGGTTTCCAGATGCCCATATTAGGGCGGAGGACTACATTATTCAAAATCTGATGATTCTAGGTACCGTTATTTTTTTCTCACTGAGAAAAATATACATGCATTTACCTAGATTCTTTATTATTTATTTTCTTTGAACATAATTCAGGGCGAGAATACTTGGTGGCAACAATGTGAAAGCGATTCGGATATTTAAAGTTATTCGAAGTAAAATGCCACTGCGAAACTATTTGCTCTTCTGGGCTAAGAATTTGTAATATACCATTTATTATTACTTAAAATTTGGTTTCGGGCACATGTTTTTATAGGTAGGCAATAATTTCATTGCCATTAACTGTTTTTTCACCATTATTCTTTAATTATTATTGTAAGTGAACGCAAAAAATTAACACCAATTAAAATAAAAACAAGCAAAGGAAAAGAAAGGGGGAAAAAGTCTCCACCGTGAACTACATTTTTTCAGTTCCCCCTATTTGAAACGTAACATTCTAATGTCTTCTGCATATATCATTTTCTGTATATTCATATGTTTATAAAAATAACTTTTATTTACCATCTGTTCCATCATGGAAGATCTTTATGAGATCAACCTGTGTCCATAAGCGTAGAAAGCATTTATTAACACTTTTAAGATGATGAGCGCGTTTAGTAAAAGTTTAAAATATAATGAAAAAGAGCGCTATTAAACAACCCTATATTTATGACTGAAACGCTAGAACTAAGGGCATGAATTAAGAAAAAAAAACGAACAAAAACAGAATGTCATTTTGGAGCTTCAATCGGAAGCTGATATTACTTATGTCAGCATAGAAAAACAGTGGTTTCCTTACTTTCATTTATACCAATATAGCCAAATGTAGTCAATTAACACGTTCTTATGATTATTTAAAGGTTCAGTTATAATACAGCAATAATCACTCACCAATTTTGTTCTTAGATGTTAAAATACTCGAGACATCGAACAGAACAATGTCTACATTCCAAAACGTCTTGGAGAATGCGAATGAAAGCAGAAATCTAGGAGAGAGAAATAAGAGAAGCAGCAAAAAAGAACTTCGAAGATTCAAGAATCAACTCTGAATGATAAAAAATGTAGGGTAATATTTAAATATTTCCTTTGTATGTATCATTATGTCACACTACGAGGTTTTGTATGCAAACTACCATATTTTCCTTTTCTTCAGATGTTTAGTCTTAAAGTTACAATGCTGAATTTTTTAAAAGTCTCCTCAGTAAAATTCGTATGTTAGTTTGTCAGAACTAAGTGTACTGTGCATACTTTTGGCGAACATATTCGTGCGATCAGTACTGCTGATCTTGAACAGGGAGCTGAATGCAGCTATGTTCTGTGGTAGAATACTGCGGTTAAGTGGTAGAATAACTGCACGTAAGAAGGATTTAAAATCCTCTTTTATTAAACCACTATTATTTACAGCCACTTCCCAACTCGGGAGGGATAACAGAAAATAATGACCGCACTTGGGTCTGACTTGAACAATTAAATAATTTAAAATAAAGTTAAATAGAAATTAAGTAGTCGTTGTTCGCAGAGCTATGAACGCGAGGTTGGCCTCTATGCTAAACGATCAATGGTGCGTAGCAAGATTTCGATAATATTAACGCACTTAGATGATTTCAATAAGTAATAGCGTAACAGCGCTAAGGCATAGAATTTAAATACTAGCTAGTCAGGTGGACGTCAAACAGAGCCGCAGTGATCTGAGAGTAAAAGCTCTCTCACACTGAGAAGTTCCTCTCTAACCTTTAAATACCAAAACTTGGCTCCACTTCAAATTAGCATAAAGCTGAAACGCGTTCTCATTCTAACGGGAAGTTGAAATAAGAACTTACAGGAAAGAAAAAATAACATAAAACTTTGTTAGTTTCAACTAAAACCTTACAAGTTATATTTACAGTTATCTTTGCATCAACTGTTTTTATGTTTCATTTAAAGCAATTTTTTTTTCTATTTTCCCTTCTCGTTTCCATTGTAAGCTTCGAATTAAAGAAATCGTTCAGTAACTTGCGATAGAATTGCTTTTCTCGGTTGCAATCATAAAATCTTCTAAGCCGAATCTTTTTTTCGGTGTGAAAAAGCTCTTACATAAAAGTAAAAAATATAGTACCTTTGGAAGTTTGCTTGCTAACATATCTACCATTAATTCATTTTGTCTAACATAGAATCATACCTTAACATTGTAAGTAAAAGATATTACACTGAAAGAAGAGCGAGCAGTGCAGTAAAAAATAAACAAAGGAAAGCAACGGATTCTCAAGTTCTATAAGTTCAATTCCTTTCGTGTCTTGCTGAGAGAAAGAGAGCAGAAACATTTGAGAGGTCGGTAAGATATTTCTTGATGGATACATTGAACTTCGGAAACCAGAAAAATACTGCAAAAAGTATTTTAAAGAAAATGATCATTTATAACGATACTTTCAGGATCTTAGCTTTGATCTCCTGGTATCTTTTTTAAACTCTCTCCACGACTCGCTTTTGAAGTCTATTGATATATTTTCTCGAGATCCGATCAAAATACATTGGCTCGAAATAAGTGCGGATAAAAAGGTTTCTTCCACAATTTTTCTAAAGATTGAAGCCAGTAAATATCTAGAATATCTGATATCAGTACGATACTAAGCTATAATATTTAAGTTACTTATGTAAAAGTAAAAGTTTTAGCGACCGAAGGTTGTTTTATTTGAATAGATTTATAGGTGCATTTTAATATGTATGTGTTTCTCTACAAGAAAACGAAACTCATAAAATTTACAATTATGTTATACCATTCTAAAATGTACATTTCTGCTTCATTCGAAACATATTTCTTATATACACTGGTGTGCAAAACTTAAGCAACAATGTAAATTTTAATCAGATAGCCATGAAATTGCAGAAAAGACGTTCTTGCGATCAGTACAATGAATGCGCAATTCAGTAGAAAAGTCATGCTTATGCAAATGTCAGAAATAAAACGTCACGAGCGGCGTGAGAGTACGCAAAACGCGTGCAATCGGAGAGCTCAGCTTAGGACTACAATAAAAGGAAGGATGGAGACACAATTAAAGACATTCGCTGCAAGTGCAAGTGAGTTCTTTCGTGAAATATGGCTAGAAGGAATGACCTGGATGACTTCACACGTGGAAGAATGATGGGAAAGTTGGAAGAGAGGAGGGGTGTGACAAGTGTAGTTGAAAAGTTCGGATTCAACAAAAGCGTCGTTTCGCGTTCTTGGAAAAGCTTTCCAAATGATAGGTACAGCAGTTAGAAAGGTTGGTGGTGGCCACCCTAAGAAAACAACTGCAGTGGTTGACATATATATCGTCCTATAGGTGAAAAGAGCCCGAAACCAGTTAGCAAGCGCCATGGCTCAGCAACTGTGTACAGCAACGGGCCGACAAGTGTCGCAGTTTACTGTGTGCAGACGCCTTCACAAAGGTGGCCTATTCGCCTGCCGTCCTAAACGCTACATCTCTTTGAAAGTTGGCCATTGGCGCCACCGTTTAGAGTGGTGCAAGGAGCACGAAAACTGGACATCTCATCAATGAAGTCGCGTCCTCTTTGTGGATGAGAGTCGTTTTAGTGCCACAAGCGATTTTCAGTTGATTTGAAGTCGGGACACGGTTTCATCCCAGTAACATCACGTAAAGAGACCGTTACGGTGGTCCTGGAGTTCTGGTCTGCGGAGGCATTATGCTGAACGGGAGGACAGAGCTCCACGTTTTCAACAGAGGTTCTGTAACTGGAGATCGCTATTTTCAGGCGGTGACCCTTCTCAATGTGCGTCTGTTCCAAGGTGCTATTGAAGCAGACTTCATTTTTTTGGATGACAATGCACGGCCACACCAGACTCCTGCCGTTCAGAAGCTATTAGAAAGTGAAGATATTACTCGGATGGATTGGCCAACGTATTCCCCTGATTTAAATTTCATAGAACATGTGTGGGATACTTTGTGGAGACGCGTTTTCGTACGATCACATCCTCCTGGTAACACCCAACAATTGAAACAAATGCTGATTGCGGATTGGGCACGCTTACTTCAAGATCTGTTGGACAATCTGGTGCTGAGTACGGAGAGGCGATGCGAAGCAATTATTGAAGTAAGGGGAGGGCATATCTCATACTAAGGAACATCTGCTTGTTGTTCTTCCTCTTGTGTAAACAATCATGTATATTGATACTATGAGTTCAGTAAAGCCTTTTTTTGTTTGATTGCAAACTGTATGCATTGTATTCATTTTTGAGAAACCATGCTTTCGCCATCATTTAAATACAAAATTCTGTTTCTCATTTCTGAATTTCATGTCTCTCAGATGATTTCTCGTGGAGTTATGGCAAAAAGAACACCTGTTGCTTCCGTTTTGCACACTAGTGTATATATATGCTTTGGCAAAGTACCATCCTCTCAAAAAATTATATTAACGCAATTCTTCCTTTAAGTATTAAGTATTAATTCCTCCTTTTTTACTTCCTTGTACGAAGTAAAAAGGAAAATAATCGCGAAAAATTTCGGGTATCATATTTCAACGAAAATATCTATTTTGGCAGCTATCGAAGGCAATTTAACGATGCTTTTGAGTGACATCCGTAAGTAAGGACAGAATAAAGAACATTTTCTGCGATTAGATTTTCTGCGGTTAGAACTGCGATTAATACACGTATGCTTATTTTTCAGATGTCACGCAAAAGCATAGTTAAATTGCATTCGAAAGCCGTTAAAATGGGTATTTTCGTTGAAATACTGTACCGGAATTTTTCGTTTTTTGCAATACTTCTTTTAGTTCATACAAGGAAGTAAAAAGGATAACTATTAGAGTAATACTTTAGAAATATATCCTAAATTTCTATCTAAATAAGCTTTATTATCAGTAATTTGAAGATTTGCATTGGGACCTCTAATATCTAGCTGATAAACGATGCACCATTTTTTTAAAAAACATCGTGATGTCGTATTTAATATTTTGAACCACAAATCATTATCCTCCAATGCATTTTTTCATGAAAACACACTCATAATTAGTAATATAGAGTACTACTTTATTGTTACATTTAAAATTTAATACTGTAAAATAAGCATACGTATATTTAATAATGATAAATCCAGTTTCACCTTCATTAAAAGTAGGAAAGTACTTCCGTTAATCATATATGCACGGAATGCGAATTAAAATCGCCATTTTATTTCTAATAAAACACAGTTTGAAGTGAAACAGACTACCCATTAGCCTAAGATGTATGCCCAGAAATGTTGCAATATAGTAAAAAATCCGATGTGTACACAACATGACTTCCTTGTACGGAATGTTAACTTATACACATTTTGCATTACATTTAAACTTATTGGATTGATGCACACTTTAAAATTCGCTATATTGTTTACCACAGCCACACTTTGACGCATAAAAGCGAAACATCTCATTCATTTGCAACAGAATGCACAATTATGCATATCATTTGGAGAATTAGATAATCGTTGCCACATGTTCTATTCAAAGACTAAAATAAATCTAAAACGATAGGTAAAAGAAATTAAACAAACAAACCAAAAAGAAACAGTTTTTCACGGACGATTTAGTATTTCTCATTCAATTAATTCAGTTCTTACTTCGCGACAAGGCAAAAATACATAAAACTCAAAATATCGATATTAAAAATTACGAAATAAATCTTAAACACTTGTTTCCTCGAATAAATTCCAGAATGAATTAAGCATGATTTAATTCGCAATAATAAAAGAAGGCGTTATCTTTGTGGTTGCGAAGCTTAGTTTCTCTAGATTGGCAACAAATCCAATATTTCCTAAGTTTCATGTGTAAACAAATACGTCCGCCATGAGAAAAATTATTAGTCTTAGCCGCACTTAAACAACTTTTAAATTGTTGATAATTCTACAAACCTTGCATGCAGATTTACTAAATGCATAAAACATTTAACCGAAAGATAAGAACATTATAAATCTCTAATTTTTAAGGCACAAAATGCACAATTTACCAACATATAAGAATAAAAATACAGCTCACTGAGCCGAGTGACAAAGTGGATATATATATATATATATATATATATATATTTATATACGTTTGGTGTGGCCGATTGCAACTAAATTAGGAGGTGCACATCTACATGTTATAGCAGTCGTATATACAAAGTTTCACCGTTCTGAGGCTATTCGTTTTTGTGTTATGCGAAATACATACATTCATACGTAGGTACGAAGAGACGCCAGGAAAAAAAACCCTTTAGAATCCATTTTTGATCATTTTTATAATTTTTTGGAGAAGAAAGTGTCCTTTTTTCTGTTCTTACGTACAAATGTTACTCCAAAACATAGTTAAATTGCATTCGATAGCGTCAAAATAGATATTTTCGGTGAAATTTGACACCCGAAATTTTCGCAATTACAATACTTCCTTTTTACTTCGTACAAGGAAGTCAAAAACAAACAAGCAATAGAAAAAAAAACGAAAGTACATATTTAGTACTTATTTAGTACATATTTAGTACTTTTATAACATGAAAATTCTTAAAAAAAATTCCAACATCTAAAACTGTTTCATCTAAATATCTTTTAAAGACTCACTCCAGAGATGGCTTAAAAAAACAAGAAGCAGCGTTGCATGAGTAGGCAGATAAAGAGAAAGAGAAAAAAAAGTTTAATGCTTTAATAATCTATAAAAACTTTACCGGAAGTGACGCTATTTAAAATGAATATAAATTGCTCTCTCAGATGCATTAGAACTTAATGTAGTATAAGGAATAACTGTAAATTTCGAAAATCAAATTAAATTTGCCATGTATATTCTGTAGACTAAAAGCATATTTTATGTAATTTTACGTTTATTATGGTTTTATTTCAATAGATATGATATAGTATGAGATATTTTTAATTTTAGTAAATTAAAGCAAAAATATATTTTTCCGGATAAAATTAAATTATAGAACATTTTCCTATTAAAAAATGAAAGTACATGTATAATTTTATTAGCGTAGATTATATTTAAATATAAAATCTAATTTTTATTTCTACTGTTTTAGAATTAAGTAAAGAAATTAATTTTCAGTTGCATGAAACAAAATTCATGTCCTACATCTATTCATCTGAAATTTAACTAAGGGAATATCTTCATTGACATACTATAATGAAATAATACATTCTCTAATATAATAAATTTTATTATAATTTGCTTTTACTTTTATAATAAAATTATTATATCACTAACAGATTCAAAAAGCGTCATTTGTTTTATTGCAAAATACCTCATTGTACTTGGATAAGCTGTCCATACAAATGGAATTGGAAAAGTATCTGGAATCTCAAATTCTAACACGTCAACTTAACAGACATTCCATTATTTCTCTTAGTGAATCTCTTTTCTGATACTTTAATCAAGCTTAGGTCTTTGTACCTCAGATAATTAAAATAAAAAAAAAAATTTAACTACATTAAATGTTATTTGAGGTTACAAAAGAAAGAAATTAAAATAGCATACTATTGAAAACCATTAACAAAAAGGAGTCTGTCTTATTTTAATACATATAACTTCGGTTTCATTTTGTTTTGTTTTGTTTTAAACTTTAAATGACCTCACGTAATAGTTTAATAATGCATAATTCGAAGTTTAACAATAATCAATGTCTTAAAAGTACCAAATGTTTGTTTTGGTTTGGTTTGCTTTTGTTTATTGGTTTATGGTAAAGCACTTGAGGCCTATTTGCATAAAGAGGATACCTTCGTGGAGGAATTTCTAAGGGCAACTGTCTCGTACACATATTACACATGAGGAAAACCACGAAAACATCCATGCAGTTTGTTCACCGGGATTCGAATCCCGAACAGAACTACTAGTGTTTAGAGAACATTACCGCTCCGCCACTTGCGGGCTTAAACAAGTTGCAGAACCAAAAGCCACAGTTTCCGTGGAAAGCGCTGTAATTTACATTTTTCGTTCTTATGCATATTGTTGCGTGCGTACGGTTTCGTTATGAATTGAATGCACATGTCGTTAAAAAGTTAATAAAAATATATTCTTTCCACACGAAATAAGTCAAAATGTTGAAATATTTCTTCAAAGATGTTAGCACAATATCACAATGTTTCAAACGTTAAACAGAATTCACTTAAAAACAGATAAAGTTAATGCAATCTGATAGCGAATTCGCTACAATCAATCACAGCATTAAGTAAACAAACAGCAGTTCGCTTTAAACAGCTACAATTGAGATGAGGTGTTTCAATTCGGCTTTTATAGGATTTTTAATTATCACTAGAACAATCTCGATTTTTCTAGATTTTTCTAGATGGCAACAGTAATTACGAGATATCTATTTATTAAACATTAAATGCACGCGCTCTTTTATTTTTATTTTTTCGACGTAGCTTTCTCTTCAAAAATCGTCTTCGTTGCACGGGAAATATAAAGCAGTTTTAATTACAATTCTAAATAAATAGCCAAATAAATGTTAAATCCGTAACAATATTTTGCTTTTATAATATTTCTTTAATTTTGGAACGGTAAATATGATAATGCTTTTACTCGAATTATCTGTGCGTAATTCATAGTGTTTTTCTATTTGATCAAATAT
Source organism: Stegodyphus mimosarum (assembly GCA_000611955.2). NCBI lineage: Eukaryota > Metazoa > Arthropoda > Arachnida > Araneae > Eresidae > Stegodyphus > Stegodyphus mimosarum. The sequence continues at coordinate 201,718 of KK114338.1, read as the reverse complement.
ATTAAACTTCACCACCACTGAAAGAGTAAACGGCCTTTAATCCAAATATTTGGAATAAAGTGATGTCGTAAAGTCAAGTGAGAATTTACTCAAGACCATTTACATTGGTTCTCGTACTGATTCAGGAATGCTTTGCATTAATTGCAGCACATAATCTAGATTCCACAATTTGCTCTGTAATTAGACAGACAATTTAACAATAATGTTTACATGTTACTCTGTTGCACGATCCTCATTCATTCAACAGTTGTCTATAATTATTGAAAAGCGATGTTTCAAAATTATCTAAAACATGATATTCTAAACTTCACATAAATGGTGAATAAATTTCACATTAAGAGGTGTTGGAAGCCAAAAATCCTTCGCGCTTATCTGGAATTTTTACATTTTCAAATTATTTACACTTTTAGCTTTCCAAAAACACATTACTTTTTTCTCTGGAAATTAGATCTGTAAAAAAATCCAGTTTTAATTTATCATCGAAAACTTTAATCAATGAGGATTTTTACATGAAAATGCGGTTTTCTCCCAATGGGATTTTTCATACTAGATGTACTTTTTCTCAGGAACTACTGTTCACAGGTATGTCAATTTTTTATGGATTATTATGTTTCCTAGTATTTACTGAAACGAGCTTTTTGTGGTAAACTAAGTGAAAAAAGCACAATTTTTTTTATTCCAAAGGGTTTTTGTCCCTGAATGACTATTGTTTTTGTTTTGCGATTTTGCGTTGGAAACATTAAACGTCTGAAATCACTTTTCAAACTGTTGCTACAAAATATTGCAGCCCTGTATTATATTTAAAGAAATTAAATGATGAAGAATTTACATATATGTATGTATATTTCTCCAAATGTGATAAACAGCGGTACCTAGAGCAATCCAATTTTGAATAACGTACATTTCCGCCCGAATATGCGCATTTGGAAGCCCAAATTTGAAATTTCTAATTTGTTTTATTACCTGTGGCTTAAGTGGGAAGAACATGATATTTAATAAATGATGGAAACACAAAAAAAGGTTAAAAAACGTCCCTTTTACGTAATTTAAAATCTGAAACTTTTCAGATTTTTTTATTTAATATTTTTAATTTTTATTTATTTATTTATTTATTTATTTGTGTGTGTGTGAGAAAAGTGCTAAATTTTACTAATACAATATTCTAAAACTCAAAGTTTCAAAAGCTCATATCAATATAATCAAATAGGTATACTTTAATTATACAAAGAATTTTAAAATTGTATCTACAACAGATTTTGAGAAAAGGTACATCGAAAATGGCTAATTTAACATTGTCGGAATAGAAGGTTCCGACACCTCTTAAGCTAAAATGCTTCCCGGTGAAACTGTAAGGATTTATATATTTATTTTAGATTAATAGTTTTTATTTAAGTATCTTTTCTGTCGCTCTCCTTTTCATCCACACTTTTTATGCCGGAATGTTAAAGAGATAACGAATGTTTATTTACTAGATCGAGGGAGAAAGGAGTGCTCTTTAAGCGAAAGTTTCTCAAGCTGATTTTGGGGCATGTTCTGCCTACTTGAGAGAATGTTGTTACGGTGACTAAATAGCGATTTGATTACGTGGCGTTGAGTGCTAGCCATTAGGCTTGTCTCGCCTGTTTTCTATAAACCAGAGCCTTCCTGCTCGTTACTTTATCCTATCAGCCGTTAGGCTAATCTAACTACATTTAATTTAAGTTCAGCATTACTTGTTGAAGTTAAGCCAGAAGTTTTGTCTTGTGTAAACCCAAGTTGGGTCATTGTTACTTCTTTATGTTCGAATAAATGGCCTATTTGCAGCCTTCTTCTCATAAGACTTGGAGATAATTCTTTTACAGTCATTTTAGAGTTCGTTAATGTGTACGTCCTAAGCATAATATACGCTATAAAACAATTTTAGTAAATGTCTGGAAATGACCATGTCTTTTTATGAAATGAAATATATTTCATGATATTAAAAATATGTCCGTAAATATGTTCAATTTTCAGATTTCAGTTTTTCTCTTAGATGAATCTAATTGAATTGCATGCTAATCTTAATTAAATGATTTTTCATAGCACGTATAAAACCATTCCTATAGATATTTGAAGTAGTAAGCTTTTTTTATATAAAGTAACATTACCCAGCTCTTTCTGACTTCATATCAAAGGAAAATTAACACTCGGAAATAATTCCATGTGATTGAAAAAAAAAATAAAATGTTAATATGTTTTCAATGAAGGGAATTCCTTTTAATTGCTGTTTGAAAACATTTTTGATTAAAATATCTAACGGTACATTTTTTGATAATTATATCATTTTATTATGTCTTAGAATTATTACGCGAATAATTTTAAGACATAATAAAATGATTAAGTAAATGGTACAAGAATTAAAAACAAATTTTTTATGATAAAATTTAAGATACAAAAAATGTGAAATGCAGTTTTATCGCCTATTGTTAGCCGGAAAAAGCTTTGCTTTTACTGAATTATTCATGTAAGAACCAAGTACTGGAACTGCAGGAAATATAACCAGAGGTTATTAATATTAAATGTGACAAATTTTCTACATAATCATCCTATTTAAATTATTTACCACGATGAAATTATCTTAATTTTGAAAGTTATAACTATTACCCAAAGCTAACATAATTCATTCCCAATGAAATATATTCGTAATCAAATTACGGTACAACTGATTAATTACTAAATAACAGTGTAATTACAAATATAATGAATTCAATTAATTGCAATGTAATTGCAACTGTAATTACAATTTAATTGCAGTTACAATTAAAGCAATTATAATGCAACTGTAAATTGAATTCATTCAGTCAGAATGCAAATAAGCGATTTATAATTACATTTACATTACAGTTATAAGTATACTATAATTATAAACGCTCTTATAATTATACTGTATGTACATTAACTAGAATTACAATATAATTAAAATTAAATTTATTAGTGCTCGTGGTTTATTATACTTTGATAAAGGCGTATTATTTTTACTTTAGATATAAAATATTATCCTCGGAAAACAAAATCTATAGAAAAGATTATGCCTCTAAAATTCAAGAACGAGAAAAATGTAGAAGAAACCCTCGGTAAATGTTGCCAGTACGTGAGAAAAAGATCTTAATTCAGCTTCAACTTGCCAATACAAACAGCAGTTTCTCAGAAGGTTGTCATATCGGAAAGCATGAGATCTTTAATTTATCTTTCAAATTTACGTTATCTGTTACTGACTGAACAAAGTTGTAATTCATTACAGTTACTTTGTAATTAAAAGTACAGTTAACAGAAGTACAGTTGCAATAATAATAAGATTATAATATTGTAGAGACATTAGGCATTTTTTGGAGCAAGAGACATGAAAAATATGCAATTCCTTCGCCGGGAATCGAACCACGGACCTCTGAAATACCGGCTCAGTGTGCTGACCATTACACCACGAAGGCACGCTAAGAGTGTGGGAGATATACCTTATAATATAACTGTAAATTAGAATTATAATATAACTGCAAAAGCAATTACAATTTTTGCTCATTAGTAAGCTATTAGAAAGGACTTGTTTTAAAGTGGTAGACTGATTAAGGTTCAAATTCTGGCTAAGAGTCCGGATGCCCGGGTATCTTCTGTTGTTTTACATATGTGTAATATAAAAACGAAGTTCTCTTAAGAAGTATTCCACGCAGGCCTCTTTTGCTTTAGATTCTGATTCAGTAAACAAGCAATCAACTTATACATTTTGTTTAATACATTTACTGGCATTTATCCGAACATTTCCTTTTATAAGGGAACCACTTCTAGAAAAACCTTACGTTAATATTTCATTGCAAAATAAACGTTGAATTTAATAAAGATATAATTCTTAGTTAAACCGTAACTGTAAACTGCAATTCACCCCATAACTATGCAGAATAGAAAAAAAAAATAAATAAAATAATTTTTTTACTGGCAGCTGTTATCTGCAGACACTTACTATTATATGCATTTTCTTCTACCATTATACTTGTTTATTTCTACTTGAAGCCGTATAAAGGGTTAGGCAAGTGTATTCACATATAAAAAAATAACGCCTTTGAACTATTTATTAATTAAAAATATCGTTTATGTTTAATAAAGATTTACTTAATAAATAATACGATTACCGCAAGTTGGAGTTCTCACAATAATTAAGCTGGATTGTTTCGGATAGAAGATAAGGCCATTTATTTGTTAGCAACGCCCTTCAGCAGCTGAGCAGTCAAATTGCTGAATGCTGATAATTTGATCAGAGTTAGAATTTCAGAAAAAGGTTTTTTTTTGCGTGGAAGCTTTCATAATTTTTTATCATTCCTAATATGAATATGAGGCAGTTTTCTTTAGAAAGTCCTCCGCAACGACACTTCTCCACTAAAGCAGACAATTATTATGTGCTTTTCTGTAATCAGTTTATTCTTTCGACAACAGTCTTCTTGCCTGTAACCTTGCATGTTTCTAACAGAAGTCTCAGTTTGTGCAGGTGTATGCATGTATAACTATGTGTTTTCAATATTTATTGAAAATTTGTATTGCATTTAATAAACAAATTATTCGTTAGCAATACGGTTTTGAAAATTTTAGTACACGCAGAAATTAAACAGGACGCTCATAGATCACAGTCTTCTTTTACAAGCTACGTTTAAGGATTTAACAGGATAAGGTTACGAAAGATTTATAGTTTAGCAGTATTACCAATCCCTTTGTTGAAGTAGAAATTTTAGATGACGTTTTCATTATTTAATCCATCTGAGCTATCGGCGAACATCATAAACACAGTCTATCTTTCTTTTGCTTATTTATTACCTCAACTATGTTTCTTTTATTTACTTACAGAAAATGTTGTAGTATTTAATAAAGAATTACGAGGGCTGTTCAGAACGTATCAAGACTCAATTTATTATGCAAAACAGGTTTTGAGTCAATCTCCTTCGAAATATGCTCCACTGGCAGTAACACACTTGGCTCAACGATGTTTCTAGTCCTCGAAGCATATCTGAACTCAGACTTTGGGATGGCCTGAAGCTGCTGTGTCAAATTCTGCTTTATAATCTCAATGATCTGAAACCGGTGTCATTTTAAGGTGTTCTTGAACTTGGGAAAGAGGAAGAAATCTGGAGGTGACATGTCCGGCGAGTAGGGAGGCTGTGCTACTTGGATTGTTCCGTATTTTGCCAGGAACTGTTGCACAAGATTACTGGTGTGCGCTGGGGCTCCGTCATGATGAAGCATCCAGCGAGAGGACGCCCACAACACCGGTCGTTATCTGCGAAAAGCCTCTCTTAATCTCTTCATGACGTCCAAGTAGAATTCCTTGTTCACTGTCTGGCCCTCGGGAGCGTACTCACTATGAACAATTCCATCTGCATCGAAAAACACAACCAACATGACTTTGATCTGGCTTCGCACCTACCATGCTTTCTTTGGCCGAGGAGACTCGGGGCTTTTCCATTGTGACGACTGCTGCTTTGTTTCGGGATTGTATACCTAAATCCAAGACTCATCCCCAGTGATGATGAGCTTCATGAACTCCGGATCGTCGCTTGCACTTTGAAACAAATCAGATGAGATTGCCAGTCGTTGGAATTGCTGATCCTCATTGAGGAGAAGCGGCACAAGCTTTGCAGACACTCGGCGCGTGTTCAAATCCTTTCTCAAAATTTCATCACATGATCCTATGGGAAAGCCACACTCCTGTACAATTTCTCGGACTGTTAAACGACGATCAGAAGGCACCACAGCCTGCACTTGCGCAATCTTGTCCTCATTGCGAGAGGTGGACTGGCGTCCAGAACAGGAATCACTGTGCACTGATTTTTTACCCTCCCTGAATCGCCGGAACCACTCGAAAACCCGAGCACGACTCATCTCCAAATGCTGTTTTCATCATCTCGTAGGTTTCGGTGTCCGTTTTACCGAGCTTAAAGCAAAATCTGATACAGATTTGCTGCTCCGTGTTTTCAGACATTTTCTGTTTTTGACGAGCGCGCGCAAACACTCCACATGAAAGAAGTCAGTGTGACTGAACGGCGCGCTCTGCAGACTTGCCGGTTTTTGTGAAACGAGGTGAAACATGCGAGTGCATGATGCGCACAGTCCCACCGCTAGGGGAATAAATAGAACAATTCAGTCTCGATACTTTCTGAACAGCCCTCGTAGTTCATGATTACGTCGCTGCCAAAATTGCAGTATATGCAGAACTTCAGGATGTATCCAGAGGGGAAACACTAATATTTCTATTATAGATCATCCCTTTGTACTTTTTAGCGACGTGTTATACAGAATGGCAAACCATTTCGGGATATGCTGGGCTACTTTATTAGATATGTTCATTTATATCAATTATGACTTTCATCCGCGATGAAAATTTCCCAAAGGCTGTGTAATTGTAATTTTCAAGGGCAATTACTTTCTCTAATTATGTACTAATTATATTTACCCTCTGCAATTATAATTGCATCGTAATCACATTGTGTAATTAAAATGTAACTGAAATTAAAGTTACTTTTATATCTTAATTTGAATTACATTTTAATTGTAATTAAGTTATAAAGTATTTTCTCCTTCCTTCCAGCTTGCCTTCGTGGCATGATGGTAGCACACTCGGGGCGTTTTCGAGAGGTCTGGGTTCGAGTCCCAGCGAGGGCATTGCTCATTTTTCAGGTCTCCGGCATAAAAAAAACCTAATTACTCTACAGTGGCGCCGGGACTTAAAGTTGGTGGACAGTAATTCATCACCACCTGGATTTGGCGACTGGATCCCTGATTCCCAGTCGCCTTGCAAAAGGTGGAGTATATAAGGTGTTTTCTCTCTTCTTCCAGCACGCCTTCGTTGTATAGCAGTAGCACACTCGTTGTGCATTTTCTAGTTCCTGGCTCGAGTCCGGCGAAGGCATTGCTCATTTTTCATGTCCCCAGCATCCAAAAAACCTAATGACTCGACAAGATTATACAATTACTTTTTAATTACAATTGCAATGTAGTCGAAATTACACTATTTTTAATTAGATTTCTCAATTACTTTGCAACTGCAATCACAGTGTAGCCGTCATCACATCGTAACTGAAATCACAAAAGCAATTATATTGTAACTGTAATTGCAAAAGCAATTATATTCTAACTGTAAATACAAAATAATTATATAATCTAATTAAAATTACAATGTAATTGCAATTATATATTCTAATTACAATTAGAGTGTAATTGTAATTACCTTCTGCTCAACTATGATAACTTCAGTTTACAAATTACAAGGCTTTTTCTGCCACATGTACAAAAATATGTCATAAAGACTGAATTCAGGGTCTTAAACATTCAAAATGACAGTAATATATTTATAAAACATAAAATTTTTTGTGTCAGGAGTGAGGTCGGCTCTGACAAAAGAGTGAGAATTTTCCGTTAACATACAGTTCTAATTATATAATTACAAAATCTGTGTAACTATGAAATCTGATCAATTGTTACTTTTATAAGGAACAAAGAATTCTTAAAATGTAATATGGAATGGAGTAAGCTGACGTTGCTATTGAAAAGCTGGTATTTTATTCTTAAGGTTCATGTTCCTAATTTCTAGAAATTCATCTACCACTTCACTACAGGCTCTTTAAAGCAGCTATTTCACTATAATTTAATTTCGAATGAAAGTTTTTCCTCTTAACAACCTCCGAATTTGACAGGCGACGAATATTTCCTCTTTCATTTTAGAGCCATTAAAATTTCGAAACCAATTTTTGATAAATTTAAAATTTTCTCCTTTCCTGCGCATGACCTTTTCATTATGTCAAATTTTATTACGTAAAAGTGATGTCAGTATATTGCTTGAAGTGGGTGGTTACGCGGGTGTATACGGGATGATTGAAGGAAAGGGAAACATGCACTTTGAGGATTTTTTTTAGCGAATTTATGTTTAAAAATATTTCCATTTACTATTTTGAAAAATACTGCGATTGCCATGGCGTTCATATATGTTTACAGAATAAACAACATTTTTCCTATTATAGCGAATTTAGTTTCTTTTTTTAGAAAAGCTTTTTTTTTCTGACTTATTTTATCAATGTATAAGAAATGCTCCATATTTGTTGGTTATAAAAAAGAAGTTATAAAAAAGAACAGGTTTAGAATGCAATTAAAAAATTGCAAACTCATTGCTTCTTTTATGATGAACAATCAAATCCCGAAAAAAGGAGTTTCTGTTGTGTAAAAACATTTGTTTAAAGAATAAAATGGAATTATTTTGCACATACTTTCACCATATAAATATGTAAGATATAATAAAATACGATAGCTGCTTTAAAAAATAATTGGTGACCTCAAAATTCACATTATAGATTTGGTGATCGCCCCTAAATTCATCCGTTCTCCCAAATTCGAGATTTTTCTACGTTATGTAACGCTACTGAAAAAGGCAATCAAAACTAATACTAACCATTTTTAGCTTGTCTCTAGAATCGAACCTAGTCTAGTATAAATACTCTGGCGAGCTAATTACGCCACCTTCTTTTCTAGCTTCCACAACTGCTAATCTTCGATACTCTGCTTCTTTGTCTAAAAGGATATCGCTCCTGTTAATCGGTGCCCTGTTAATCGGTTAATGAGAAATTATCGTAATTGCCATGATTCAGGGGACATGTGCACCTGTTAATCGGTTAATGTGAAATTATCGTAGTTGCTATAATTCAGGGGACATGCGACATGTCAACTGGCAAAATGCAACTATTCCGAGACGAAAGTTATAAGGATATAACTTTTCTCAAAATAAACTTACACATTTGATTCTTTTTTTATTTAAAATACATAGATTGTAAATTACAGAAAAGACATAAAATATATATTGAATGCCTAATATTTTTAAAAACCAGTTGTTTAATTTCACTTACTTTTGACGAATCTCTTGTGAGAATGTGCTAGTTTGGTACACTTTTCTTAAAAATTATGGCACCAATCGTCTTCAAATTTCGCATGGTAGTTTAAAATATGTCATTTATGAATAATAAGCAGTATTTTACATTTTACTTTAAAAGAAAAAATATTAAAAATAAATTAGCAAAATGTTTTGAAAATCATAAAAACAATTAGTATTAAATTATTAATATATCCAATACTAATGCTGGTAAATTTTACATCCTACATAGTTTCAAAGAAATAGTAATGATAAACAGCTGCAGGAAGTTGGAACTCTCCAGGCTGAATAGGTTTCAAGAAACATGTACCTAAAGTTAAGAAAAGCACATTTTGAGAAAAATGAAAAACACCATTTAAACGCTAATAATTTACAAAAAATATCATTTTAATATTTTCCTGCACCATAATCATCTTGAACTGAGATTTGTACATCAAACTGTTTTTGTTTTATAAATTTATTTTTATTTCTGGCCATTTTAGAAAGCTTTTGGTAAGCTAGTTGAGCCTCACGAATTCTAAGACAATCTATTTTTTTGCAGACACTTTACTTTATAAAACCCTGGTTGCATTTTTAATAGTTTTATAAGCCATCATTAAAACATATTACTGCGTCGAACAAACCTAATTTTAATGTGATAATACTCATAAAAACAGTTTTTCAAAATCAAAAATAAACACAGAAAGCACGAATTTAAATGAAAAGAGCAAATATAACAGCGAAACGTAAAATAAACAAAGCACGTTCAAATAAACATACGAAAATCGACAACTGTCCACCACACAGCTTAGTCAACAAGCCAGCTTAAAAAAGTGTTGCCAAGTGCCTTTCAAAAAAATCATATTCTGACCAAGGAAGTAATAAAAACTGTTAAAACATCTGTATGTACAACAGATAACGGAATATAAAATATCTGTCACTTTAAATTTGTCGCCGTGTCTGAGGTTGTTTACATTTTTTAATAAGAGATTTCGGTCTTTTAAAATTTCGAAAAATGCATAAATTATATATTTTTTGAATCGTCTCAGTCTATTTTATTTTTCTAGACCAAAACTGAAAATTCGAAAATTTGAAAATTTTTATGTCATATGTCCCCTTAGAGTAACAGTCTACAAGAAATTATTCTAATGTGTAATTAGTAGTCTACAGGAAATTATTCTAATGTGCAATTAGTAGTCTACAAGAAATTATTCTAATGTGTAATTAGTAGTCTACAAGAAATTATTCTAATGTGTAATTAGTAGTCTACAAGAAATTATTCTAATGTGTAATTAGTAGTCTACAAGAAATTATTCTAATGTACCTAGAAATAAAAATGGTAATTAGCTAAACTTAGTTTGTGTCAACATCTCCTTCCACCTTTCTACTCGTCTGTTGAAAGCTGGTAAAACTACCGGTGTTAGCAAAGCATTAAAATATCCATCATCGGTCACAACGACGACCGCAAGTTGACTCCTCTTTTATATTTCCGAAATTATTACATATAAACTAATTCAAAATGATTTCTAAACGTAAAGTAAAATACCTAATTATACAAAGATGTTAATTAATTAGTTAGATAAATATTTTTACAGCATCGAAACTTGAAGAATATAATAACTAGTAATACTACCAGCTCTCCATTATAATCAAGTCTTTTCTCAGCAAGGAATAAGAAAACACAAAACGGGGAAGTATTATAATGTAGCTCTATTAAAAGGTAAAACAAATCCTAAGAGTAACTTAATATTCATTTAAGTACTTCAGTGCAATGTAATACATTATTAGGAAAGAGAGATGAAATAGGGTGAAAATATAAGGAAAATTTCTCCAAAGTCATAAATGTTATCTACATCACAGGTTTTATTTGGATCTAATTTAGCTGATTGTATCCAGATTATTAGTTTAAGCTGTTATTAAAAGAACTATGCTTTAACTAACATTTTTCGAGAATAACATTCCCAGGGTGAAAGCATGTTTATGTCTTGGTAATTTAGAACTGAATATTTTCATTGCAACTTAGCAATTTTCAGTTTAAATTAATTTTCTTTACTTAACGTGAAGTCATTGCAAAAGCATTAACTATTTAGAGGTTCACAAGATCAAACCTGGAATAACAAGGTTTTAAAATTTAGAAACCAACTGAAATAAGAATGTACTGACATGAATTTTTCAAATCATATTATACGGAACGTTTTGGTATCTTTAATAATTCTCATTACCCCCAGAGTATTTAATAAGATATTACTGACAAATGTAGCCAATGAAATAATATTTATTATTAAGAGCATGTACTGAGCATTTGAATTTATGATCAACAGAAATTTATATTAATAAAGATGAGTGAACGTGTATGAACCTTTCATACAAATCAACTGTTTTATTCCGATCTTGATGAACATTCGAACTTCAAACCAAGAAGAAAGTCGCTGCCTCCATAAAAGTTTTTAAAAGCCACCCCACGGAGTCCGTAATATTTATGTACATATATTAAACTTTATTTTAAAGAATTTTTAATTAAAAGCTTAGTGATTTAAGAGCTATGTGTCGCCACGCTACAAAGAATGACATATTTATGTTTCAAATTTACTCAGTAAACTCGGTGATACAAAAGAATATAGAGACATTAGGTTTTTTTTATTTGTTTGAAAGCAGGAGACATGAAAAATGAGCAATGTTCTCGCCGGAACTCTTGAATACGCGTCGAACGTGCTGACCACTACACCATGAAGGCATACTAAAACGGTGGGAGAAATACGTTATATACGCCCACTGAGCGACTGGGGATTAGGAGACCCAATTGCCGAATCCTGGTAGTGAAGTATCATCATCCACAACCGTTTTTAGTTTGGGTGCCACTGTAGAGATATTAAGATTATTCTGAAGCAGCAGATGGGACCCGAACCTCGGACCTCTCGAATAACTGCCGAATATGCGGATTCTTACACCACAAAGGCATGTTAAAAAGGCGGGAGAAATACCTTGTAAGAAGTGTATTGCCACTTGGGCAAGCACAATATATTTATTTGTCTTTCATATTTAATAAACAAACTCAAGGATTTAAAAGAAATATGCTGCCGCTGCCCAAATTAAAATATTTTTAAGTGTGTTTCCATTTAGCAAAGCGTCAAATATTTAATTTTTTTCCAAATTTATACTCTTTCTAATTAACAAACTAAGCGATTTAAAAGCAATAAAGCAGACCCGTTTTAGTTAGCAGTTAGTTTAGCTAGTTATTTATTCACCTGAGTTAGTTCGGAGCAGCTTGAACACCTTTTGAATTAATTTGTTGTGAACGGAGTGGTGTCTGCAACACAGCTATTACCGTCCGTTATTTGTCTGAGCTTTCAGTTTCATCTATATTCTTTGTAAAAAGCCAAGGAGATTGCAGTGGCTGAGCCAGCCTGGATGAGCTTCCGAGTCGACGCTAATTCCTGAAAGGTTTAATATTAAGGCAGTATCTCTTATGAATTTCATCTCTTATGGATCATTGCATCTCTTATGAAAAAAAAAACGGTTGGCATTGCCTCAAAAGGTTGGACTTCTGGATGGATGTACCCATTTGACTTCTCAAAGGACATGACATTAACCGACTAACCAACCAGAAGATCATCTCTGGAGTTCTCTTCTATTTTGTGGTGTTGACATAGAGTTGTGTGGAGTTCCAGTGTGTTCTTTCGCGATGTTACTTTACAAATGATGATTCGCGTATGAGTGTGTGGAGGTGACATGGATGTCAGGTATGTGACCTAGTGGCACACAACCCGTCATCATGGAATAATGGTTTGAAGTACCAACAGTTTATCTCTAGTGATAGAGATACAATAATAGATCTGCACTATATTGGTGATGGATTAAAGCGCCATTTCCTTACTTATAATCAAAGTATTTCAGACACTATTTTTTGATAACACAACGCCCCGTCGCACCCTGATTGGCTCAGACTGAATGCTGTACTGGTGTCTTCTTAACTGGAGGAATACTCACGAATCGAGAGGACACGCTTGGACGTCGGTTTAATGCTTCCCCTTCTGCACGGAACAAATGTGATCTCTGGGGCCTTATCTACAGTATATGTCGCCCGATACTCAGGACACAATTCGAACACTTGCGTTTGGATGCAGGGCCATTTGTGGTCAATGAAATGACGAGTTACAGAATGGATTTTCCAAGAAAATTATGTTATTGATGCATTGTGTATTCAAAGTTTTATTACCGCTTGATTGATTGAAAATTAAGTTATTTGCTTAGAATTTGATTATCTATCTGTGTTGATCTGAAATGTTTTAAATCATTGGTTGAAAAATTTCAGTACTGTCAACAATGCTATAAGAAAGAGTAAAATTATTCGAAAAACAATTTAAAAACATGAACTTCCTTGGGTAAATTGCTTTCATTTATTTGAAGAATAATATTTAAAGAGCTTTTATTTTATAAAAATATAGTATAGCATATATCAAAAAATGTATTGTTTAAAGGTGTAGCATATATCTCTATAATTATCCTAACAAGGAATAATGTATTTATGTCCTCGTGTTCTACGTTTCGATGTGTGGAACTTTAAAAGCATTTTTATGTAAGGACTTATGATAAATTCAGTTTCAGTGATTATACGTAGCACTTAGCTTTTAATTATTTATATACGTTTCTGAAATATGTTTATTTTACATAAAGTTCTAAATGTCCATGGTGACTTAAAACGGAAAAAATTGGAACGGGCGTGCTGGTGTAAAAGTCTGCGTATGAAATTAATTTGAAAGGAGACTTAAATAAAACACTATCTTAATGTTTATTATTTATTAACGCATTTAACCTTCATTTAAAAGAGCCAAAAGGTGCGTCAGAATGCAAGTTTAAAGAAGCACCCAACAATAAATAAAGAGAAAACAAATTCTGGATGCGTTTCTTTTTATCTCTGGACTAACGAATTGAACAGAACAAAATTTATGATTTTAGAAACTGATAACATTTCTAAAGGCAAAATTCGGTTCATGCTAAACTACCGAAAAGAAAAAAAATTTTTCTGCATTTTCGTGCCAGCTACAGGAATAAATTACCGAAATATAATTTGTAGTTGCAGTTATTTCTCTTCCTTTTTATTTCTTTTGTTCTGCACTCCTAGAAAGCCATTTTCGATCATAAAAATGACTAATCGCTGCCGTAATAGTTTTGTATTGTATTATGTAGAGCTTTATAAAAACGCCTGAGACAACATGATTGATAGAATGACATTATACGTTGTGCTTAGTGATGTTCTGTACCCTGTTCAACATTAATGACAATCATTTATTATAGTTATCTATGTGTATAAAACGTGAGTAAAAGAAATATAACTCAGCATGTATTTTATATTACTATTTCTTAGACTTTCATTTGTTTGTAACTGTGCTCAGAACTGATATTTAAAGTAATAGTTGTGGGGTTTTACTTATTTAATTCAGTGTTCAATCCTTGAACCCCACAAACACTAATAAGCGAATAATCGCTTAAGCGTGTGGATAGAGACTTACGAAGGGGTAACTACCTTTTATTTTTCAGAATAAATATGATACAATCAATTCCTAACTCGGAACGTTGAGCAAAGACTCCACTTGGGCTTGAATTTAAATGAATATAAAATTAAACTTAAGTAGGCTTAACTAAAGCTAGCTGAAAGATGTAGCCGAAGCTTTTAAGATTCTAAGTAGTTGGCCCCTAAATCTTAATTAAGTCGGTGAAGCCAAACAAGGGCCTAAAGTATGGCCGAGTGCAGCAATAGCTTAGAGAGACCTAGCGAAAAGGCAAACTCGTGCTAGTGAGGAACTCAGTCTCTCTCTCGAAGTCGATGAAATATCAACTTAAATACTACTCTTTACTTATTTGCATTAATTGCGTTTCTGAAATTACATTCTGGTAGGAAATTGTAAGCTGAAACTAGAAAGACAGGAAAGATGCCTAAAAATAACTGTTGATAAAATTAGGATAAACCTTACAAGCTTTTATTTTTAAAAATATAATCAATGTTTTAGACAGATCAGATGAAAGAAAAATTAATTAATTTCCTTTAGTCCCATGTAAGATTTTTTTCATATTTTCTGTACTTGAACCTTTCTTCAGAAAAATTTATTCACCAAACAATATTTTTAAAACGAACCATTTGAATGAAAATCTTCCTGTAGAGCTGTTGGGTATTTTGTATAAGTTTAAAGTCGTTTTCTTCAAAAATGGTTTTCAGTATCTATGTCCTGCTTCATACTTTTAAAATAAGATAATTAAGTAGTTGGCCCCTAAATCTTAATAAAAGATAAAATAAGATAATTTTAATAGTGGTAATGAATATGTTGGATGAAAAAACACCAATATTCAAATAACTACACTCAGCCATACTTTAGGCCCTTGTCTGGCTTCGCCGACTTAATTAAGATTCGGGGGCCAACTATTTAGAATCTTGATAGCTTCGGCTATATCTTTAAGTTAGCTTTAGTTAAGCTTAATTTTATATTAATTTAAGTTCAAGCCTAAGTCGAGGCTTTGCTATACGTTCCGAGTTAGGAACTAATTGTATCTTATTTATTCAAAATGTAGTTAATCCTTCGTAATTCTTAAGTCTCTATCCACACGCTTAAGCGATTATTATTCAAGTAACATTTGTATGATACGCTAGTTATAAACCTATTATTCATTTATATATTATTCAAGTGCAGGTTAATACTGTTCCCATATTACGTAAATTAATGGAGATTTAACAGCAAAAACGCTATTGTCATGGTGGTTAAGTATTGGAGACGGAAGATAAATTATCATTTACCAGAAAACTATAGATATTTTATCGATAAAAATTTAAGGCAATTTTACTTCCGAATAAAAATCTAATGATATCATCAGCAGTACTTCTGCACTGATCTAAATGCCATTCATTACTGATGCTGCAAGAAAATTTATCAAATATTTTTGTTAAAAATAATATGCAATGTATAATGAAATTTTCTTGTTTTATTCATCAGTCCAGTGAATTATGATATTAACACATCGCGCCGAAACTCAAATCTTACTGAACTGCCAAACTTAGAATACCTATAATTGAGAACATTAGGAAATGTCACACAAAACATTTTCCATAATTTAATGTGAAGTTGTTATCGAAAAATTAACTTCTGTGGCTTCTGACATGAGAATACGACTGCAGTTAAAATATTTAAAAACTAAATAATAAAGACCGAGAACCTAGAAGCTAATGCACCTTATTTTCTATTACGAATAAAAGTTAAGTTAGCATCAGCACAGAACTCCTGGTGATTGAATCAGATACAGCGCTCTGGGTGTAAATTGTCAAAGTTCTATCTCTAAATGTATAAACTCACTTAATTTGCATTTCTGGTGCAGCAGATGAAAATGCAGAAGCGCAGGAAAGATCCAGCATAAAAACTTAGTGAATCGATTAAAACTGACGAAAAATCGCTGAGAAATATAGGTAATTTACTTACATTTTACCTTTCATACCTTTACTTGCATTTTACCTTTCATTAGCTAGATGGTGCAGTAACTAATAAAATTCTGAAATTTGAAACAAAAAATGTGAATGAAAATCCTTTCACTACATATTTTTTCCCTCAAAATGCAAATATTTTGCTTTTACATTACAAATTCTGGTACCATTTATTATTTCAGAATTACGTCTTTCAGATTTTTCAAAGAAACTGTTATATTAAAATAGCTGGTTGTTTATGAATACCGGTTGTTCATGAACCGGTTGTTCTATACCTGTCGTTCATGAACACATAATATATAATTACATGAATCAGCTATTTTAACACGGTGAACTCGAACACATAAGCAGTAGTGAGCAATTATAGGTGTGGAAGGGCCATTCACATTGGGGTTTATCTGAAGTAACGGAGTCATTTCCATGTGTCGACCAGCTCCGCTCTGCCTGGAGTTCAGATTTTTCAACTCGCTGCGCTATGGGGTAAAAATGGTTTTGGAGATGGGTCGGCTACGTCAGTTGTCTCCGTTAGCTCAAGTAAACCCCAGTGTGAACGGGCCTTTAACCCCTTAAATTATAGCTCAACGAAATGAATTGAGTTCTGCAATGGTAAGCAGTCAGCAAAAACCAGTCTGAAAAGTTTGGACACCTATTCAAATCTAGTTAGCTTTCCTGCGCGACACTGCATTCCTCCCGTTCTGCCAATCGGAAATCTACTGTACTAAACTGCTATCCAACAGTGCGGACAACCGAGTGACTTCTAAGGCATCGTAAGGATCCGAAGCGGGGAGAGGCAGGTTTGTTCTTCAATAGAACTTACTGAAGTTGAAAATCCCTGTGGTTGCTTTTTTTGTATTTGTCTGACAAACTGGTCGCTACTAGGCTACTGGTCGCTTTTGATGAAGGAAGAAAAATATTCTTTGCACTGAAGACTAGAGGTATTTGCTTCTAGCGATCGGGTAATTAAATGTTTTGCGTTTGAGAATACCGAGTATTCTCGGGTGAATCACTGCTTGATGGTTTTCTTATCCCGAGATAACTCGGATGTATCGGCTCACCGCACTATTGCGAAACGAATCTAGTCCGGTAAAGAAATTTTGCAGAATTCAGTGTCATGTTATCTGCTTAGCAGACGTGGTTCAATACAATAGTCTGAAATTAAATGCGAATTGCTTTATTCTGGTTACTTTAATAAAATATTTTATTTAATAACTTAGTATACTGTATTTGTGTTTTATTACTTGATGTAAGATTCTATACAATTCTATGCAACCTATTTTTAATGTAAAATTCTGTACAACCTTATTCTATTTTCAGATGATGACTATATTTGCCCGAATTAATTTATGTGTGTAAAATTTAAGTAATCAACGTCATCAATCGGTAAAACATTTTGGAAAAATTTTTTTAAATACTTCTTTAGAATTATGTGAATAACTGAATAACCTGTAATTTTCTGCACCTATGTTATACGAAGAAAGTATAATTTTTTTTAAAGTTTGTAATACCGTTATAGTAATGTTTGTCAATTGCAAAATATGAACTTTAATCCCTAGATGAATAAAAAGGAAAAGGATTAAACTTGTTCTTGAATTAAAGAAACAAAATTCTATTTATTAATCTTTATTCCTTTTGTTTAATTACACCAGAAACAATAAATAGTTTGCGAGACAGAAAGTGCAAGATTAAACATAAAATGAGAATGCTGTAAGAAAAGTAAACAATATCTCATTACAAATCTCTTTTGAAGATCAATTATTTGCTGGAAACAAAATAAAATTTTCCGTATTCTCTAAACACTAAAAGCATTAATTGTCGCATTTCGTTTTTTTCTCCTTTTTTTCTGCCTGTTAAAACATTTCCTAACTCATAATCTAAATACAATAATTTCCTTTTCTAATTTAAAAACATAATCTCTTTAGCAGTGGGGAAATGGTATCTAATCAGAAAATAATACTCTGAATAAATAAAAGGTTCAATTAAAAATTGCTTGAAAAGAAAAACATTCCTTGAAGAACAAATATCAAAGTTTAACTAATGAAAATTTCTTTGCAGATTACAAAGCACCAAACTTCATTTTTACAGCAATTCGAAGCCGTAAATGGCTTTGTGGCCTAAGAATTGACACGTAGAAATAAAAAGTAGTAAATTCACTATTTAAAATTCTCAATTAAAATTTCTGCTACCTTTCACAGAATTTTTTTTACATTATTTTGAAAACCCCTTGTTATATCATTATTAACTGTATTTACTCCACTACGAAGCCGAAACCATTTTTAATCCACCATTTATTAACCATTTATTAAATTTACATATCAACAAAGCAAGATGAAATTATGAAATTATTATTAAAATAAGGAATAGTTTCGAAATTAAATAAATAGGCCAACCTACTAATACATATATAAGTTTCTGCTTGAGGAACATTTTAATTTTCAGTTATCTAGTTAACATATTAAAATAAATATCAGAAGGATTCCATAAATGCAATGCCAAAAAAGTAAAACATAATAATTTACTACAATTATTAAATATTAAGTATACAAGATCCAGGACTTCAAAACACTTCTCCATGTATTTAAGAAAACAATCCGATAATACATTGGGAAAAATACAGGGTGTTTATAAAGTCCCCGACCCATTTTGATGTTTAATAACTCATAAAATAATAAAGATAGATTAAAATTAATAACATAAATGGTTGGATAGACTCAAAAAGTTTCATGACCATTGTCCATGAACTTCCACGTGTGCCCACTTCGTCGCACGGAGAGTATCAAGTCGACATTCAATTTCACGCCAGGTACCGGCAAGCATGTCGGTATCCACAGAGGCTATTGCGGTTGTAATTCTGGCTTTTAGGTCATTCATGTTCGACACTCTCCTCCTCTAAACGTTGTCCTTTACAAATCTCCAAAGGAAAAAGTCCAGCGGCGTTATATCATGTGATCTGGGTGGCTAAGGAATTGGACCTCCTCGTCCAATCCATCTTTCTGTAAAATGGTCATTCAAAGAACTACGAACGATGGTACCCCAATGATGTGGTGCACCATCTTGTTGCTGAAACTCTTCTAGACCTTAAGACATGTGGCTGAAACTCTTCTAATTGTGGAAATACGAAGTTTACCAACATGCCTGAGCATACGACTGATGAGAATGTGTTTTCTGTAAAAAAGAAAGGCCCAATGACTAGGTCGTGCATTAGTACATACCACACATTAACCTTTGGGGAATCCCTTTGTGCCTCACGGTATTCATGGAGGTTTTCAGATTTCCCATATGCGCACATTATGGGGATTAACAACGCCAGAAAGATGAAAGGATGCTTCGTCAGAGAACATTATGCGCTTCAGAAATTCAGCATCATCTTCTATCCTCCTTAGTATACCTGTTGCAAAGGCCATTCTTCTAGGCCTATAATAATAGGCAATAGTTGCCAAAAACAAAAGAGAGAAAAATGCAATTAATAAGCAGACGATATTTAGAAAAGTACAGGTAATAAGACTAGAAAATAAAATTATCTGAAATTAACCACACGCGGAGACGATATTTACAAAAGTAAAGATATTCAAACCTGAAAAGGAAAATATATAAGTTATTCCATCAATAAATGCCATAAGTTTGTTTATATCTTCATTATTTAATGAGTTATTAAACATCAAAATGGACCCAGGACTTTATAAACACCCTGCATTTCTTATTTGAGTAAATAGTAGCATCATAAGTGTCGCTTCTAATTTCTAGTTCATAAATTTTATAACATATGTAGGATTTACTGTATCATCTGATACAAAATTGAGCTAAATCTAAACCCATACACTTACGATATTTTTATTCGCATTACTCAGAATAGAAAATCAATATATCTGTAAATATGATAGTTGTTTAATAATTCCAATTGTATGTTATTCATATTAAACACACTTCATACGTTTCTTTCGAAAAGTCACAATTTCCATCTAATTCATCTTTTCATCTTTCAGGTTGTTTCTCAGAGAAAGATCTCGCTTATATGTTAGAAGCAGTCAACCTTCACGTGATACGACTCTTAATCTAAAAGGTAGGCCTTTAATTGAGCTCCGAATTTTAATTTTTAACACGCATGCCAGATAATCTAAACTTTCGTCTTTCAACCTCCTTTGAATCTTATCAGAACAGTAAAAATATCATAACTACCGTTTTGCAAAGGCCCTAATTACAAGAGAACTTTGGAAAAGTTAATTATTTTCCAGATATTAAGAAAATCTCCTTCTTCCACTTTTAAATAATAATTCCCTTGAATATTTTTTCGAGCCTTAAAATAAAATTAGCACATTACTTCATGTCGATAATTTTCGTTCAAAATCTTTTCGGAAGAATTCTCGATAAGTTATAGGTTTTTTCTTTAAAACTATTTCAGATATGTGCAACTATAATTAAGGATTTTTTTTATGAGGGCAATGTCTAAAACTAAACTGAGAAGAAAAATTTTGTAGTTTACTATGTGAATTCTACATGGTTTAATATACTTTTTTTTTATCGGTTGCGGTAAAATAAATCACTAATTACTATTTATTACAGTAAGTGACTAAGTAGTCAGTTAAAGAGTTTCACGGATTCACAACTCAAATAGTGCATTTTGTATAACATTCCCTTCATATAAAGCCACATTTTGAAGCAAAATCAGCTATGAAAGCAAATATTTTCACTCTTGCGTAGATTATAACGTATTTTCTCCCTTCTATCTGCATGCCTACACGGTGTAATTGGAAGCATACACGACACGTATTCGAAAGGCCCAGGGTTCGACTCCCGGAAAGGGCACTGCACATAAAAAAAATATATGTCTCTACAAGTGGCGCCCGAACTAGAAGTGTGATGGACATGATAATGCATCACCACTAGGATTTGACGATTGTGTCCCCTAATTCTCAGTCGCCTTTTAAAAGGAGGAGTACATAATGTATCATCTTCTTTATTTCCGCATGCCTTTCTGAAAGCATGCGCCACAGGTATTTGAGAGGTCCAAGTTTCGAATCCTAGCGAGGGCAGTGCATATTTCTCACGTGTTTTGCTTCAAAAAGAAGAAAAATGACTTTACTAGCTATTTCCAGTGTATTGAGCACCCTTCTTGTTAAGCTCTAAAATTCCTACAAATCATTTACAACTGATTACACCATAAATTTTAAAATTCTTTGAAACCCTCACTTCTCTTTTGACAGAGTAAATCGTTCGTGACACCGGAAGTAATTTTGCTTTTATAGTAGAATACCCTGCTAAACATTATTATATTTCTGCATTGTTTTAAGAAATAGAGAAATCGGTGTAGTGGGCATAAGACAACAGTAATTCTTGACAGCATAATTTACACTGAATTAAGGCTAGCAAGTCAATAACAAGTTGGGCCTCCTGTGGCCTTGATAATGGCTGCCAGACGACTAGGCATAAATTCAATAAATTTGCAAAAGCATTCTACTGGAATGATTTGCAAAATATCAGATAGAGCTGTCTATAATTTAGGAAAGGTCGCTAGTGTTGTGCCATGTGGTTTCGCACCTTTCTCTAAAACATTCGAAAGGTGCTCACAAGGAATTAGGTCAGGGCTTCTAGGTAGCCAATTTATGATAGAGAAGTCAGAGAAATCCTCATCCAATCAGGTAGTAGCCAATTGGAACCTGTGGGAGCAGCAGTTAGTTGTCTTGCTAGAATACTCCATTTTCGTGTGAATGACAGTGTAAAGTATGTCCTAAGTTTATAACAGTTACTTTAAGTTTGTCAGACTTTCCTGTCTCTCCTAATCTTGTAAGGTTTTAGTTAAACTAACCAAGTTTATTTTAATTTAAATCTTTTCTATCTCCTCTCTGCTTCAACTTCCTGTCAGAAGAAGCGCGCGTTTTTAGCTTATGCTAATTTTTGAAGTTCAGCCAAGCACTATGTAAGCCAGAGGTAGAAACCTCTCGGTGTGTGAGAGCTTTGCCTCAGATCACGGTCACGCTGCTCAACGTTCGCCTGACCAGCTAGCAGTTTAAATTTATAAGCCATAGTGCTTACTACGTGAT
>KK114338.1:150137-162820 GCA_000611955.2 Stegodyphus mimosarum | reverse complement strand
GTAGCAGCACTTATTGCGGCGCGTGGTGGCCACACAAAATACTGATTCTGATCTCTTGTTCTTGTTTGTTTGCTTTGAACATTTAATCATTTATTTGTACCACTACCACTCAACTGTGTATTAAATTGCATTCAATTACGACGATTCCTTCTTGGTGTTGCAATTTTCACAAACGTGAGTGTATATTTCATGGAATCTGTAATTTGATAATGGAAATTGATATCGTTTATTTTCATGTTGTAGATTCTTTATTATTTAGCTCTTCGTATTCAAGTAAATGAAACAAAAGAATCATGTTAGTTATAAATTTATGTGACAAAGTTTATTCTTCAGGTAGGATGTAATTTGAGAAGCATGGTTTAATTAAATAGGATTAAAGTGTGTATGAAATTTTGTTTGGAAGTAATTGGGTGCAACTCTGTGCCAATATCCAATATTAGAAAAATGCGTGTATGTGAGTTGAACGTCTGTATATTAAAAATAAAAAGTAATATTTCAGACTGAAAAATAAAAGAAGCATAAAAATTATGCATCATTTCTGGTGTTAGAAATGATGATGTGTTACTTTATTGTACTAGAATATTTGATAAATAATGCATCACAAATTACACTTTATGTTGTGGGACTCGTTTAATTTAGCTAGCAGTTAATTTTTATTTGAAAGCAAATTTCCTTTGATTTTTGTTTTCAACCCACGCTTTCTTGGAAGCATGTTAATAAGTGTGGTGTTGAGGTGACTAATAATTAGCTAGACACGTTTAAGTGTCAAAAATAATGTTACATGTGCCCAATACTTGCTGACTTACAACTACAACTAGTACACTGAGAGTGTTAACCCTAGCAAAGAAAAGACAAAATCAAATATTTCACTTATCCCTAAGTAAACATGGGTATTCAGGAATTACGAGCACATATATTTTTCTCAATCAATTTACTTTATTTAAACATTACTGGATACCTTTTACTATACTCTGGATTACACTACTGTGAACATCCTAGTACCATTACGGGTTGTACAACCTCATGGAACATCGTCGACCAAAAAAGCAATTGAATTACATGCTTAATTTTTTCAATGAAAATACATATCTTTTCGCACACACAGTTCTGATGCTAACACAGTTTACCACGAGTCATTTATTTGTTGTAATGGAATCCAATTACGTCGAATTCGTATTAATGACATTTCGGCTATTTGCATGTCGATGCGCACATTCTAATTCACTGCTTTCTTCATGAGAGTCAATGCATCCAAATTAAAGCAGAAAAAACCCTTCAGAAGAATTGAAATTTACCCCAGAAACTAACTTTTGGAAACTTTAGGCAATTGCAGCTTGCCTTTCCTTTTTTACTCAGCAACATGACGTTCTGTATTCTCCTGTGCGAGCGATTCACGGGCCGCAGCCCGGCAACCGCTGCTAGCGTCTTAGTCCGCAAAAGAGAGGAGGAAACGCCTGTTGGGCGAGTATTTACTCGCACGTGCAGCTCTGCGATTCCGATTAATCTTCTGATAGAATCAGTTACGATAAACTCCGTTGCGTGAGAACTTCCGTTCTCGCAGTAAGCTAGCTCGTGTATAGATTGACTAACGATCAGATTTCTGTGGCGTTGAGCGCTTCTAGCCATTAGGTTTGTTACGCCGACTTTTACGAGTAAGAGCCAACCTGAGCGTTAAATTATTCTGTGAGCCGTTAGGCTACATTAACTCCATTTAATTTTCAGTTCTTCCTTACTTTCTTGAGTTAAGCCAAAAGTATTGGATTCTGTCAGTACGAGCGGTGCCATATTTAGTTAAGAAAGAGTTCTTTACACCCTTCTCTTGACTTTGTTGTACTTGAGACTAGAGGATAATTCCTCACATAGTCTTCTGGTGTCTCGTTAGTTTATGCTTGAGAAGAACACGAAGCGCTATAATGTGTAAGATCTGTGTCTGTTACTCCACATAAACTACTTGGAAGGGTGGAAAGTAACCCTTTATTAATTGAAAGTTTAACAGAAGGGCACAATCTTCGTGCGTTTACAAAACACCGTCAACTTGCGGTACTTAAATGTAGACTATAATTCAAGTCAGATCTAAAATAGAATAGTGCTGGATTAGCAAGTTAAATTGCTCCTAACAGGTTGACTGTCAGAAACCTAACAGGCGTGATGATAATACGAAATGGCCAACAAAGCTTACTGGCTTAACAGCGAGATAGCAACGAAACGTGCGCTGGCTAGGGAAAGCACGCTCTGAATAAGCTCAGAGTTTTCCCGTATAAATATTCGCTTCACTTAACTTTAAACTTATATTCTGGCGAGAAAATACAAGGGAAAGTTGAGAGGTTCAGGAAAGGGTATCAGGAACTTAAAATAAATTTGTTATGCAAAATATGGGAAACCCTACAAATGTATTACGTAGAAACATTCCACCATGGCTAGTAGATCTGCCTTGATGTCCATTCTGAAGATAATAAATAAAAATCTCTTTTGTTTTCTGCATTTGTATTTGAAATTTTACATAAAGTAAAAGTTTTTTTTTGAAAATTTGAATTTTTTTCTTTTGTTGAAACTTCCTTGTCACGCATTTTTAGATCCAAAATACTACAGGCGCTAACTATTTCGAATTACAGATCCGTTATATATTTGAAAGATTTTAGCAGTGAAGCTTATCTATAAAAAAACTTACAATGAAACAGACAGAGAAAATTTTGTAAAAGAGAGGATAGCTATGGAGTTGAAAATTAGTATGAATAACAACCAACGCCCTTAAAATTCCATGCTTTTTTATATTGACTGCTTCTACTTCTTTATTGTAAAAACATTAATGTAATACAATTTTCTTAAATGTATCATTTCAAAAGGAACACCTGTTACATAATTATTATATTTTGCAAGTAATGCATTTACTTACATAATGGCAAAAGTGAAACTAATATATTTTCCTCAAAGTATTTGAAAAGTAAATAATCTAAAGCTTTAAATTAATCAACATTAGTTACGCCATACATTGTCCCTGCCGCCCAGACGGTATAGTGGGTAGGGGAGCATACTTCGTTACCGAAGGGCCCGGGTTCGAATTACGAAAAGACATGGATATTTGTAAATGTATGGCATATGGGCACTCTAAATAGGAGACGAACCGAAAGACCTCTAGAAGAGTTGGTTGTAGGAAAAGAGGGGTGTGAGACCTTCGGACCCATTTCCCCCACGGTGCTCTCCTTCAAAAGTGGGAGTGGAGCTGAGCGAAGTTGTACTGTCACTTGTGTGGTGCTCAAGGCTCTTGCCAATAATAGGCACAATTGTTCTCTCCTTGCCACGAGGAATTTCATGGGCTTGCTATAATATTACTGCCAGACATTTGAGATACGTCACAATAGAACATATACTATCAGTCCGTCATTTTTCTAGCGTTTATCTTCTCCCAAATAACATATAACTTGCTGCTTCTATTTATCACCAATAGTGCCATAAAAGTCTGCATGCCATAAAAGTGCAAATGCATGATTATAGAATAAAGGTTCCCCCCTTTTATAATTATAGAATAAGAGACACGCCCGCCAGTTTAGATACATCAGTTTATGTTTACCTCAAAAAATTCTGTCAACAGCTATGACTGCTTCTCCAATTTTATGCACTTGCTCCATCATCATTATCATCATCACGTCACGTGCTAATATTTTCACCATAGTAGAGTAGTCAATAATGCCTTGCACCCCAGCGCTCTCTAGGAGATGCCCAGCAGATTAAGTGGGCCTACGACTAAAACCACGGAGGAAGGAAGGAACTTCCTTCTGCTGCTTCCTCCGTGAATAAAACGTTCTCGACAACGCATGCCTTCGAAAACGACATCCCAAAGAAAATTGGCCATTTGGGGGGAAAACTGCTTAGTTTAGGAGGGGCAGAATGCTTTCTTTGGAGGAGAAAGAAGAGGGAGTATGTGCCCATGAAGCCAAGCATTTTGGCCAGTCTGTAATAAAACTGGAATGCAATTCGGTAGATAGAAATAGCTCTCCATAAATTCAGTTGCTTTAGTGAAATTGTATTCTTATGTATCATCTTCAGAAAGATTTATTGCAAAGCTCATAAATTAATTTACAGCATAAATTTCGTCAAAGTCAGAATAATATTATCATAATCATTTTGCTCCTTGAAAATTCATTTTATGTTGCATATTTAAGTTAAATCTTTTTAATGCCTTATACGTAGTAAAGAAAATATTGTAATCACGAAAAATTCTGGGTATCATATTTTAACGAAAATACCCCTTTTGACGGCTATAGAATGCAATTTAACTATGCTTTTGAGTGACATCTGTACGTAAGGACAGAATAAAAGACTCTTTTTCACTGAACAGCTTCTAAAATTGATTTAAAACGGATTCAGATGTGATTGTTTTTGTGACGCCTGTATGAACATAAGTAGGTATGTATATATCTAGCATAACTTAAAAACGAGTAGCCTTAGAACGTTGAAAATTTGTATATAGAACTGCTATAACATGTAGCGCTGTCCCCTCCGTTTTTGGTTGCAATCAGCCGCGCCAAAAGTATATAAATATAAATATCAATATATATTATAAAACGAAAACTCCATATTACATCTCCAAGCAACGGAAATTCAATTTAAAAACATCATTGAAAAGGTATTTTTCAGAATTTACAAAAAATATAGAATTTTCCGTCCTCCTTGCTTTAAACACAGTTAAGGAAAAACTAAATCGCAAAAATGTCGAAATCAAAAGTAAACTTTTTAAGTATTGAAAAACCAGTTATTGTTATTGTATTTCAATTCTGTTAATCAGCTCGCTGAGCTCAGTTTTTTTTTTATTCTTATATGTTGGTAAATTATGCATTTTTTTTTTGCTTTCAAAATAATTGAGTTATGTTGTTCTTACCTTCTACTTAGTTTTTTTATGCCTTAGTTAATCTGGGTGCAGTAGTTGTAGAATTATCAAGAATTTAAGAGTTGTTTAAGTGAGGCTAAGCCTAATTTTTTTTACCATAGCAATCGTATTTGTTTACATTTGGAAGTTATCAAAATAGCGAATTAAGTCAGTTTCTGCAGCTTCAGCGTCTTTTTCCCGAAAGGGACCAAAAGTAAACTTTTCAATTTTGTGCACTGAAAAATCTATCTTCTTGCCTGCTAGCTGAATTGCTTGTTTTTGCGTAAAAACGGTGATTTTAATTGTAAGAATTGTTTTTTAATTGTCTTAACTGTTTTTGGTGTTTTGTGCTTTTTATACGTTTAACTTTTTTAACGAAAGTTTTTTGAGTTATTATGTTTTTTTGCATTTCCGTGAAGTTATACCAGACATTTGTCGTATGCCGCGAATTTATATCAGAACTATAGATAATTTCTAACAAAATCCGAACTACAGATTACTTTAAATCATTGTAAGCACATACTTATTTGACATTACTTTTTCTTTGGAATTATCAGTAGTAAAATATTGAATAATTACATTTGTTTGTCTCTGAAAGAAACTGTCTGTGCGATCAATATTACAAAATATTTGCTTTTAAACGCAAAATATGAATAATATGTAGCAATGGTATAAATCAATATTTAAATATTTAACATTAATTAAATAGAAGATTGTGACGCCTTTGGAAAAGATGGGAATTTTTATCCTTTTTATAGCTGATGATCGTTATATGTTTATACTCATAACCACCATCGGTAATCACATTTGTTATTATTGAAAAGCAGAAAATCTATAAAGTATTGAACTATACGAAAGCGAAGCGTCCAACTGAATCAGTAAATATTGATTTCAAATAAATTTTGCGTGATTTATTATTTTTATTTATATCAAGAATTACTCGCTGAGTATTGATTTTACACATTATTGATAAAAATTCAAATACATCATGCGTATGAATTATCGAGATAATTCGCTTAGACTCCTAGATGTTCGATTTCCTATTAAATTTACAGTATAAAAGCTAAGTAACGAGTGTAATTTTAAAGATTATTTGCAGTAATTCCTACTAAAATATTATGATGCAAATATTATCTAAGCTTTTATATTCTAAAATGAATTTTTAAAAGCATAGATTGTTGTGAAAGATAATAAAACAAAATTAAGTATACAAATGTAATGCATTTTACAATTAAGAAATCTAAAGAATTCCTACAACTTGAATGTTCTTGAGCAACTAGAATTATTTTTCGACTTTAGATAATCAAATTGTTTTATACATTTATATTCCATATATGTAAAATAAGTTCTGCGCATATAAAAATTAATATTTGTTTGCTTGGCTTTTATACAAATCTACAGTTAATTCCGATATTTATGAGATTTGCCTCATTCGACTTTTGAAACCACAGGAAGATCACTGTCTGCATAAGATTTCTGAAACACCAGCCCATGGAGTCAGCACTCTTTATATGGATATATTTTACTCCAATTTAATGAACTGTTGATTAAAAGCACAGCGATTTGAAAGCTTTGCGTTGCCACTCTGCAAAGCATATAAATGTTTGAATTAAAATCAAAGAACAATAAAACGTTGTATTCTCACTCGGAAAAAGGCAATTATATTAATTTGCCTCGAATTTAATAAACTCACCTATTTAAGAGAAATATGTTGCAAGTGCCAAAATTAAAATATTTTTAAGTATGTTATTGTTTAGCAAAGCGTAAAATATTGAATTTTTCACTCATTAACACGCGTACATTAACATGTGTGTTATTCCCTCACACGCATTTTCTTTGCTTTTTGAAAGTGAGTTTGTAATAGATGTCACAAAGCATTACTTTCGATGTGAAATCCATTCTGCAACCAAAATAAAAATTTATTACTCAGTCTTCATCTCAAGCACGAAAGAAAAAGGTATCACGATATTCAGAAACAAATAAACAACGGGAAGCAAGACTGGAAAATGTTTGAGTAAGCCCTGTTCAATAGATGTTTTGCAGTGCCTTCAAATTTAAGAATGAAACACTATGAATGTGCTGTGCGAGTGGAAAAGTGAAATTGCCAGGTTCAACTACACCACCCGAACCATCATCATTCTTGGTATCAGTTGACATCAACCGATCGAAACAAGTAAAATGCACATAAAGAAAAAAATTCCTTTGAGAATTCGAAAATAAACACTTTCTTTCCTTGAAGTAGTAATGCAAGGCATGCCGGGTAACAGCTGTATGAATTATTTTCTTGTATTTATGATAGTTAACAACTCTCTTTTAATCGTTAAATGAATTGTTAGCAAAAAAATAGTTAGCGTTTTTAATCCGTAGGACGTTTTGAAGCATTTCGTACGTAAATAAAAAACATTGCCTTTCCTGGAAGTTCACTGAAGCATTTTTGCAATATTATTAAAAAATTGTTTGACATTATCATAAGAAGTTTATATTGTTACCATTCGTTTGTCATTTTAACAATCTAAATAAATAAATAAATAAAATAAAATAAAAAAATCTGAAAGCTTTCAGATTTTGTATTATGCCCAAAGTGGCTCATTCTTAAAGTTTTGTATATTACCTTTATTCATTAAATATCACGTTCGACATAATTACACCATAAAATTCAATTCAACAGCAATATCATAAAATATTTAAAAAGAGCATACCTTTAGAATTTCCGGTACACACTTTCGCACGCGGGGATATTTTTTCCCCGTATAGTGCTGCCATTGCTCGCTTTGAAAGCATTGGGTTTGTTAATCAAAATCCGCTGAAGATTTACAAAATATGAAATAGGTAATAAAACAAATTACAAATTTGTGCTTCCAGATTCCCATATTTGAGTGGGGGACTACGTTATTCAAAATTTGATGAGTCTAGGTACCGTTGTTTTTCACAGTGCGATAACCATAAATAAATTCATATAGGTTTTTCATTAATGAATTTCTTTAAATATATTTTATGTCTGTAATATTTAGTGGACACAATTTGGAAAGTGAAACGCCGTTTCATAGTGGACGATGCAAAATGCCAAAAGGAAATTAATAGCCCATCTGGGTAAATTTGCAATTTGGGCTATTAAGTATAAAGTACAAATTTAAAAAAAAATCTGATGTGTGCACCACATGACTTCTTTGTACAGAATATTAAATTATACGCATATTCAATGCCTTTCATTTAAACTTATTTCATCGAATTTCATTACAGATATACTTCTTATTCAATTAATTCAGTTCTGACTTTGCGACAAGGCAAAAATACATAAAAACTCAAAATATCTACATTAAAAATTGAAAGATATAGAAAAACATAAAAAAACCATATACAGTTAATTAGAGTTTCTACACAAAAACAAGCAATACGGCCAGCGGGCAAGAAGAGAGATATTTCGGTGCAATAAGCTGAAAATTTATTTTGGGCTCACTCGGCAAAAAGAAACTGGAGTTAAAAACTGACTTAATTTGTTGTGGATGCTACGCTGATTCAATATATGGGATAATTTAATAACTTAAATGATAATTCCAGAATGGGTTAAGCATAGCTTAATTCGCAATAATAAAAGAAGACTTTGCTTTGTTGTTGCCAAGCTTAGTATCTCTAGATTGGCAACAAATTCACTATTCTGTTAGGTTTCAAATGTGAACAAATATGGCTGCTGTGGTAAGCAAATTAAGCTTAAAGAACTTTTAAATTGTTGATAATTCTACAGCTATAACATGCAGGTTAACTAAGGCTTAAAACCCTTTACCGGAAGATAAGAACAACATGATTCAATCATTTTTAAAGCAAAAAATGCACAATTTATAAAATTATAAGAATAAAGAAACTGAGTTCACTGAGCCGAGTAACAGAGTGAATATATAAAAGCAAATTGCAAACAAAAATATGAGATACTTTTCTACATGGTATAGCAGTGATACATAAAAAATGTCAACGTTCTGAGGCTACTTGTTTTTAAGTTACGGGAAATACATACATACGTACGTATGTACGAACAGACGCCACGAATAAATCTTTTCTGAATCCATTTTAAATCAGTTTTATAATTCGTTTGAGAAAAAAAAGAGTTCGATAGCGGTCAAAATGGATATTTTCATTGAAATATGATTTTCGAAATTTTTCACGATTACAATACTTCTTAATAATTTCACGATTACTTACTTTTTACGTCTTATAAGGAAGTAAAATTAAAAAAAAATACTTTGCCATATTCATTTATATTCAAACTTATTCCCTTCGTTACAATTATTCTGTGTTTCAGAATCGCTGTAAAATTTCTGACGTAGTATATTAAAGTCGGATAGCAAAAAATAACGAAGAATTGACGATTCAAAGATTCAGTTTAGTCAATTAGAACTTTAAAAACAGGAGTAAGCAAGTTTTAAACCAGATCTCCGAAGTTTATCTCCTAGACAGATTTAAAGATTTAAATCAGAGAGATTTAAATAAGATGACAGATTTAAATCAATAACAAAGCATGCTACATTCTAGGAACTTGTTTAGATATCTTAGTAATAATCTTAAGTAATAGTAAGATATCTTAGATCATAATCATTGCTAATTGTGGCGAACAACTAGCAATGATTATGATCATGTTACATAAAATGAGAAACAAATGGTTAAAGCAGTAGTTCTGAACCAGTGGTACGCATACCACTCACTGGTAGTACGTAAGAGAAAAATAGGTGGTACGCAAAGAAAAAAAGTATTTTTAACAATTGCATTCAAAGATCTCCTGAAGAAAAAGGACAATTGACAGAAATTTGCTTGATGGAACTCTAAATGAAGATTTAAAAAATAACACAGTTGTTAACTTTTGACTGAACCACAAGGAAGAACTGAAAGGCATTGCAAATAAAGATATCAAATTTTTATTGCCTCTTTTCACAGCCTATTTGCGAGCACACGGTTTTTTCCTTCCGTGTTATATTCAAAAAATAAAAACAGCACAAAATTAAATGGGGATCCTAATTTACGGTTAAAGCTAAGTGAAATAAGACCAGACATAAAGAAATTAATTGCTCCTTAAACAGGTCGAAATTTCAAACTTAATGTTAAAGTATTATAACTTAAATTTTGATAATTAAAAGGGTAACCAATTTTTAAACTAATATTTTTATGTATGCACATTTAATACAAATAACGAATAGGTTGTGCAATTGGCAAAATACATTTTTTTAAATATTTCTATTGAGAAATTGAAAAATAATCATTTCAAAATGTAGAAATGGTAGTAGAGAATTTCAATTTTTGTTTAGAAGGAACACGTTAGTCAAAAGGTTGAAAACCGCTGGCTTAAAAGCTATTCCTTTTGTACTCTACGTCTTTTGGTAACAAAAAAAATGAAACTCTTTTCTACTAACATCTGCTTGCTTAAGCGGCTTCACTTACGTCAGCATTACATGAATATTTATCTGTTAAACAACGCTGTAGTTGCCCAAAGCGCACAATTTCGTATTAGGCTTTATGCAATTATCTTGATTCAGAAGTCCCTTCTCAAAAGTCTTTAATGTACGGTTTGTGTTTCGCGGTGTGTCTTATACCGCGTACCTTTGCACAATCAGCTTATATCGCCCTCAATGCATATTAGACAAAAGCAGTAGAAGGTTCATATGGAATAGTATTGAAATACTTAAAATAATATGAAAATTTTAAACTTCTTCCCTATTTCTGGTATTTTGAAAATTTAATATTTAGAAGAATTTTTGTTTTAAACGCAGTTTAATTCAAGGATTTTTATCCTGTCAATCTATACGTTGTGTTAAATATAAACAACTAGTTTTGCGCAGTTATACAGGGTGTTTATAAAGTCCCCGACCCATTTTGATTTTTAATAACTCATAAAATAATGAAGATATAAACAAACTTATGGCATTTATTGATGGAATAACTTATATATTTTCCTTTTCAGGTTTGAATATCTTTACTTTTGTAAATATCGTCCGCACTTTTTTTTAAATTTCAGATAATTTCATTTTCCAGTCTAAATATCTGTACTTTTCTGTAATGTTCTCCGACGAAGCTCCTTTCATCTTTTTGGCATTGTTAATCACCATAATGTGCGCATATGGGGATCTGAAAACTCCCGTGAATACCGTGAGGCACAAAGGGATTCCCCAAAGGTTAATGTGTGGTGTGGACTAATGCACGACCGAGTCACTGGGCTTTTCTTTTTTTACAGAAAAGACTGTCTCATCAGTCGTATACTTAGACATGTTGGAAAACTTCGTATTTCCACAACTAGAAGAGCTCCAGCCACATGTCTTTTTGAAACAAGATGGTGCACCACCTCATTGGGGTACCATCGTCCGTAGTTCTTTGAATGACCATTTTACAGGAAGATGGATTGGGCGAGGAGGTCCAATTCCTTGGCTACCCAGATCACCTGATATAACGCCGCTGGACTTTTTCCTTTGGGGATTTGTAAAGGACAACGTTTACAGGAGGAGAGTGTCGAACATGGATGACCTAAAAGCCAGAAGTACAACCGCAATAGCCTCTGTAGAAGCAGACATACTTGCCGGTACCTGGCGTAAAATTGAATATCGACTTGATATTCTCCGTGAGACGAAGGGGACACACGTGGAAGTTCATTGACAAGGGTCATGAAACTTTTTGAGTCTATCTAACCATTTATGTTATTAATTTTAATCTATCTTTATTATTTTAGGAGTTATTAAACATCAAAATGGGTCCGGTATTCTATAAACATCCTGTATTTCTGAATAATTATTTATGAACAGCTTTTCATCGTTATTGTAGTTTAATATTAATAAAATAATTTTAGTAAAGCCAGTTTGAGCTATATCTAATACTAGCGAAAGTACCCGATGCCAGTTAATTTAGATTGAGAGTAATATACCTAACAACAAAGAGAACGATGCTTCCGTAATCCTTCTCTAATAACGATGCAAAAAATACGATTCATAGCAACTTATTTTTCAGTCTGATGCGCCCACATAAAACATTTCCGTAGAAAAATAAACTAATTTCTTCTCATTATATCAGCAACAATGGCACGCAGGTTTTAATAATTTTGTCTTTTCAATCAAATGGACATAAAAGCTCAAGTTCCTTCCGATATTTCACCTATATTCAATTTTAGTCGATTAAATGCGGGAAAAAATTGATCATAATCGGTCAGAAATCAATAACGAGAGCAAACAAACAAACATACAAACAGAAATTCTTCTTTGTAGATTTTGTAAAACTTACAAATTTTTGATTGACAGACTCTACGATTTGAAAGTGAGCTGTAGCAACACTTTTCGAAATAAAGCATTTTTATCTCCAACGCGCGAGACTGTTGCCACTCGGAAAAATGAGTGCGAAAATTAGTGTTTTCAGAGTTTTTAGTTATTGTCTCGGCTGATTAAAAAACGTACGAAGATAGGAGCAGGTTAAATGGCTTCCCGGCAAATTGTTGGAATAGGGAATAATGCATTTAATGTTTGGTAATGCTACTTTTATTTCCTTGTAAAACTTTTTTTTTTATTAACAAACTGTACAATTTGAAAGTGAGCAGTGGCAACGCTTTTCAAAATAAAGCAGATTTTTATCTCCAGCGTGGGAGACTGTTGCCACTCAGTAAAATGAGGGCGAAAATTAACGTTTTCAGAGTTTTTAATTAATATTCCTGATTTTAGCTTTTCTTTTTTTTGAAAAACGAGAGCGTCAACCTTTTCCCAGGACTCAGAAAAGAATGGTAGAAAGTTTGCTGACGATAACTATAGTAGTGACTGTGTTAATTGCGCACAAACACAGAGATAGACGTTCTTTATATATA
>KK114338.1:139246-150106 GCA_000611955.2 Stegodyphus mimosarum | reverse complement strand
TGAAGAATGGTATAAATGGTATAGTCAGATAGTAGTATACCGATTTGGATGCAATTTTTTGCTATAATCAATTTAAGATTTTAAAAGGATCAGTTATTTAAATTTTATTTAAAAGTTATTTCAATAAATTTCATTCCTTTATATCGTCCTATTTGAGATTTCTCCCATTATTTTGATAAGAAATATTTATTTAATCGTGGTTAAGGAATGCCTTGTAATATCTTATCAAGCGTCAGTATGATGCATTATTATTGCTTTCGAGTATGGGTAACTGCTTTAGATTATTGCTTTCAGTTTAGATTATTGCTTTCCGGTATAAATGAAACCAAAAGAATTCAATTAAGTATTCATCTTTCCGATTTATAGCGCTATGGACTTATCGAAAAGGTGCATATATTAGTTCTTAAATGGCGTGATTTCTCGTTATTGGCTTATTCACTTTATTCAGCTTTATTCACTGACACGAACGAGTTATTAAATTCTGTAGATAAGAAACTATAAAAGAAGAACTCTTTTCTAGAATATTATCTCCCACCGTATAATTTTAATCGTCTGTTGGCACACGTAAAATCAATATACAAATTTAAATTTGTGTTGTTAACAAACTTATGCTCGTAATATAAAATGTTAGTGGTTCAACTATTCTGTATTACAACACTAAATGTGCAATAAATAATAAATTCCTGCGAAAAAAATTGAAAATACGATGACATATTTGTCATCAAGAGGAGAAGAACTCTGTTTTAATTAACCACTTCAGTGTTATGGACTGTTTTTTGTTTTGTTTTTTCCATACGAACACCATTTCATCTATTATTAATTTTTATCCGTTTATTATATCATTCATTTTTATACTCTAAATTATGTTTTTACAAAATTTCAGTGTAGGCAATATTAGTATTAAATTAGTAATCAACATTAGTTCTAAGCATTATAAAACTATTGGATATGTCTCCAAAGTATGTAAGTGCAATGGCACCGACTGTTAACGTTTCTTGTAATCTCTTTATTCATATGTTCTTAATTGCGTATTACGTAACCCCTATATCCTAAATTTTAATAAATAGTGGAAGTGCAATTGGACTCATAGAAAACATTTACTCATAGAAAACACTGGGTGTTCCTTTGCACTTCTACATGAACATGAACATGTATCACAGCACTGCATAATCTTAAAAGTAACTCTTGGCAAAACATATTGAGTGTTTACTTCTCTTGGCATAATTGAACATTATTTTAAGCCTTTTTCAAAATCTTGCATAGTACGAAGATGCAGAATCTTGTCTGAAGGTTTGAAGATGTTTAATCTTGTCTGATTTTAATTTTTATGTTACTTATAATCTGATAAAGGTAAACTTATATTATACTAATTAATAATAGTTTCGTTATAGAAATTTACAAATGTATTTTACTGATTTCAGTTAACAATCGTTATTTATAACCAATCTACACGCTTTTCCAAAGTAACTTTCCACTGACTCTGTCACAGGCCAATATGACTGTTTTCTGCAACTACGATGTGTATTCCGTCTAGTCAAACTGGCTCAACCGGTTTCTGTTGAAACCTTACCTTCTCAAAATATCAAGATAAAATATGGCTAATGAAAATTAGAAAGGGGAAATTACTTGAAAACTTGAACAACAATATGTAATTTTTGCCAGAGACGAAAAGTCTTTTATTTAAAAATATCACTTCGTATTGTGTTGCGACGATGCATTTCGAGACACCAACATGATGCTGAAATTCTTTGCCTAGACAAGAATTTCATACAGCAAATGATTTCTGTCACTTTCTTATACTGCATACATAAAAGATGTAAAAGAATGAATAAGACCTCTGTTCAGAAATGTAACTTGACAAATCTCATGATCCATCCATGGAGAAGTGACAGCTACAGGTACAGATTGAAATGTTATAGGGCACTCAACGTTTCATATAAGTAAATGCGTATAGTTTTAGATAAAAAGGTTTTTGTTCACAGTAGAGTGTTGCCATTGCTCGCTTTTGAATGATTTGAGTTTGTTCATCAAAAATTCGTTAAAGTTTTAGAAAATATGAAACAGATAAAATTCCAAATTCGGGCTTCCAGATGCTTATATTCAGGTAGAAACGTACGTTATTCGAAATTGGATGGCTCTAGGTACCTTTGCTTTATCACATTTGGAGAAATATGTATACATTGATGCAGATTCTTCATTATTAATTTCTTTAATTATAATACAGAGCTGCAATATTTTGTGTCAACAGTTTGAAAAGCGAGTCAGACTTTTAATGTTTCCGATGGAAAATCGCAAAACGAAGATAATAGTCCTTCAGGGACAAAGCCCCTTTGGACAAATAAATATTTACAGTCGGTGTCTTTGCACTTACAAACTTTAGAGTTATTTCCAGAATTTGGGTAGTACAAATTTTGTAATAGGAGGAACGTATAGCTATTTGGTAGTATACACATAAACATTTGAAATAATGTCTCATAAATTTTGATTAGTAGTACATAATGAATAGATGTATGTAATGAATAAATGTGGTAATAGTGTAGTAATAATGTATAGTATACAAAATATCTTAAAGTTCATTATATTTCATAATGTTTCATAATAGTGCATAATTTCATTCATTATAGTTCATAAGTTTGTTAATTCATTCTTTACAGTGCACGACAGTTCGTAGTTCGTCATAGTTCGCAAAAGTTCCTGATAGTTCATAATAGTAATTGTTCATAACAGTTTTGCAGTGTTTTTACAAACATTCATGTATTATCAAACAGTCATAATAGTTCATACGCAATAGTCCATTTCTCATTTGTAATGGTGTATTCATAAATGCATTCATAGCAGGTCATAGTATTTCATAAAGCTCTTTAGAGTTCATACGTAATAGCCCGTTTGTCGTTTGTAATGATGTATTCATAGATTCATTCCTAATAGGTCGTAGCATTTAATAAAGCTCTTTAGAGTTCATATAGTTCGTTTTATATAGAGAGTTCATTATGACGTGAGCTTTATTTAGTTTATAAATATACACTTTTGTGCACAATTTTATATTACACATTTTCTTTCTGAAATGCTTATTCTTGATTGCAAATCTAAGAAAAGCACTGGCGTTTGAGGTAGGTAATTTAATATGAAATGATCTACTTAAGAGGCATAAATTTATATAATGATTAGGGCCCCGTCTATCCCCAAATACGCATTGATTGAAAGTAGAGATGTTTTTTGTTGAAAATATGTGGGGAATGAGTCACGTCCTGTGAGAAAAAAACTTATGTAGTGGTTGACCAATGTGCATTGTCCATTAACATGAGGAGCGATCTCATAGTTTCGTTATTTTGCCATTCATTTTCCCAGGCATTTGCTTTAGCGTTTAGGATTTTTGCCAAAGATGATGCGTTGTTGGAGTATTATTGCTTGTTATGGCTGATTTTGCAGCTGCGTCAGCTTATGGTATCCGAATACGCCATACGGTTGTAAGGATCTTAAGTTTAACTAACGTTTATATCACTATTTTAAAACTTTACTATCATCTCTTATTTTCCACTTCCGGCCAGAATTAACACGTGAATATGTTTATGCAAATTGTACTTGCTAACGCTTAAGTATTTAAGTTGTAGCTTTTTGCCAAGAAATAGAAGGAAGGACAGAGAGTCCTCCTGCTACGAGTTTTCACGCGAGCTTGCCATCAGTTACTGTCCACCTTTGAGGCCAGAAGTTTAACCCTCTTGAAAGTTAAACACGTATTGTAGTTTTCCTCAGTTTGCGTACTACAGACGTAGTCATTGAAAAGGCCAGTCTTAGTGCTAGTCATCTGTGTGAAATATTAAAAGTTAGCTCTTATTTAAATTTTAGTTAGTTAGTAGTCTTACATTCTTTTACGTTCAGGCCAGAAGTGATTGGTCTTTCTATTCCGAAGAGCGGGAACGTCTGTAAAATCGATAAGCAACTAAAGAGGTATTTTAACTCTTCTTATCTTTGTTGTATCTTCTTCACACGCACCAACATAGCTTTTAGTAAGCTCCCTGTTCCTGTTCAGGACTTCCGTTATGTTTTCGAAATCATCTAGAAGAAACACAAGTCCTGATACGATATCTGAAGAATTTAGTTTCTTTCGCCGTTGTTCAAAAAGTTCAAAAAAGGTTTTGAACATAATTTGGAGCGGTTTCACTTACATCCTCAGCATTTACAGTTTTAGATGGGTGTTTTAATTATTTCTTTCTAATTTTCGAAACATATGTGCATGCGAATATTTAAGATGAAACTTAACTTCCAAACAAAAGTTAATAAACACAATGAAGGGAAATGAATAACCCGAGCGAAGTAGATAAAAAATATACTAGGTAATAAATAATTTGGAAGTCAGACTTAAATTCACTACACAATCCCCGAAGGAAAAAGAAATGACTGATTAAAAAGTATCTACTAACTATGCGTCTACATTACTAATTAGTCCTATATTTCTAAAGAATTACAAAATTCATTTTACTAAAGCCTTCTCAGCAGCAAAAAATATCTTTTTTAGGAGTCGAAAAACCAAATATACGAATGGAGTAAAGTTAAGGAAAGTGAAATTGTGTAGCTAATTTAAACCACACTGGATTGTAATTTAGCAAGGTTACGTGAACAAGCATTCCTATTTTGCTAAAGATGAATTAAGACCTAAGTGTGTGCAAAGAAAAGTTAGGGTAGAATTCATAAAGAGTTCTTCCCGCAGAAATAATTAAAGTGAAATTTAGGTGAATTAATTCACTGTGCACATTTTGGTATAAATGTCAATATAGTGCCATTAAGTTACAAATGTGTTCTTTACAATTTATGATTTGCTGGTCTGTATTAATAAAGGCTTAATTTTATATTTATTCATGAAATAAGTAAAAGAGAGTTAATGTACAATTAATAAAGAGTTTCTCCAGCTGAAATTATTAAAGTGCAATTTAGATGAATTAATGCATCTCTGCGCATTTTGTACAGCTGTCAATATACTGTCCTTAAGTTATAAATTTGTCCCTTAGAATTAACCATTTTCTGGTTTGTATGAATAAGTGCTTAAGTTTTTACTGAGGAAATTCAGAATACCTGACAATCTTTGTCATTTGATGAATTTTACAGTCTAAAATGCATACAGAACGTAGTACAGTAAATGCAGCAGGTATAAAAGTATGGAATTTGATGTTCTAAGATAGTTGACCACAATATGATATCCATAGCTCTAGCGAAGACAAAACAAAAAAAGTAGCATATTAGTTTATTTATTATTTGCTGTGTCCTTAAGCACTATACGAAAAGAGATGGATGCTTCGTACAGGATTTTTAAGGGAAAATGT
Source organism: Stegodyphus mimosarum (assembly GCA_000611955.2). Taxonomy (NCBI): domain Eukaryota; kingdom Metazoa; phylum Arthropoda; class Arachnida; order Araneae; family Eresidae; genus Stegodyphus; species Stegodyphus mimosarum. The sequence continues at coordinate 144,788 of KK114338.1, read as the reverse complement.
ATCTTATCTATACTGCACATGGAGGAAATCATGAAAATGAGCATGCAGCCAGCTCGTTCCCTGGCAGTCGAAACCAGGACCGAATTACCACTGTTCAGCGGCTCTTACTAAGCGGCCACTGGCGGATAACATGTAGCATTTTGACACATTCATAGTACACTGGTGGCCACCCAAATTGCAACACCAAAAAAGACAAGAGATATCACAACAAAATTTATTTGATAGACAACATGTTGACCAAGTATCAAATGCTTAAATTTATAGACTTCTGTGAAGTGTGGTTCCTTCCAGAATCAGTAGCCAGAGTAGCCGCCATTGTTGGAGATCACCGCTGCCACACGTCTCGGCATTGATTCAAAGAGACTTTGGATATGTTCTTGGGGTACAACAGACCAAGCAGCTTCCACAAGTTGCCAAAGTTGATCTGATGTGGCAGCAAGGGATGCAATCTGGGTCAATCGTTCAGCAACCATGGACCACATGTTTTCTATCGGCGAAAGATACGGAGCGCGAGCGGGTCAGGGAAGCAATTCCATCTGGCGATTTATGAAGAACCCTTGGACAATGCGTGCCACGTGTGGTCGCGTATTATCCTGTTGAAATAGGGCTGTGGGCAAGCCCTGAAGGTAAGGAAGGACAACTGTCTCCAACATCTCGGAGATGTAGCGCTGGCTGTTTAAAGTACCGGCAATGCGTACTAAAGGAGTGCGAGAGTGATATCCAATACCGCCTCATACCATAATACCCGGTGCAGGACCAGTGTGGCGGTGCATAACGCAACTGTTCAACATCCTCTCTCCACGGTGTCTCCAGACTCGAATCCGACCATCGTGGTGTTGCAGACAGAAGCGTGACTCGTCAGTAAAGACAATTCATTCCATTTTGTCCTCCAATTCCATCTTTCACCGCACCATTGGCGGCGGAGACGTCTGTGGTTCCGCGTCAAGGGTAGATGAAGCAATGGACGTCTTGCGGACAGACCACTCTGCTGTAAACGGCATCGAATGGTATGCGCAGACGCTGGATGATGCGTTACAGACTGAATGTGCTGTGCTATGGTTCGTGATGTGACTGAGCGATTCGTCACTGCCATGGGCACAATGTTCCTGTCATCACGTAAAGTGGTGCACTGAGGTGGATGCGATCGAACACGTCGGTCCGTCGTACCCTCCTGCATCCAACGGTCACATATCCGCATTACAGTTGTTTTGTTTCGCCCAACACGACTACCAATTTCCCTGAAAGATAATCCACACTCTCGGTAGGCCACTATGTCTGTCGAATTCGGATACTTGATCAAACGATGATCGCTGTTTACGACGAGGCATATTTGATCGTTTTGTTGAAAAAGCCACAAGAAAAACACAGTTGCCTAACTTGAAATCGTCGAAAACTCCAAGCCTTAAATAGCGCTTTGAAGTGACGTCACAGGCGAGCGTGATGTGCGTCTCCGCTGAAATTCTAATCATTTGCATATATCACCTCTGCTAATGCATGTTGTAAATTTCATGTTATCTGCATGCTTCTTTCAGGGTTTTGCATTTATGGTGGCCAGCAGTGTATTATCGCAAATTCCATTAACACCGATTTCCGGCAGATTGCGGGCATTGAAATCTATCACTTTTAAAAGCATTTAACCAGCCATTTCGATTATGAAATTAGCAAAAAATGAAGGCTAATATTATATCAACCAGAAATTTTTTACCAAGATGAGCACACGAAAAATCATAATTTTGGGTGAAGCATATTTCTGAAGGTGTTATTGAATTTGTGTTTCTTTGGTAACACAAACCAGCATCAAACTCCTGACAAACATGGAACGAATTATGGCTTCATCTGAAGTGAACTGCAGCTTCTTGAAAATGTTTAAAACAAACTTTTTATTAAATCAGAATTTTAATACAAACGCACGACTCTTGCTTAACAAAAGTACCATCACCTTTGGCGATGAAGCTTAAAGTGACAGATAAGAGCAGGTCCGGATATCGGGCGACTTGCATAGACTGATCGGGTATCGTCCGGATCCGGCAGCTATCTAAAGCAACATCCCGAAATCACAGCATTACATGGCCATACAAAGGGCAAAATATTACATCATTCTGCAAGCTTTGCATAAAGTACAATACACAGAATACAGGAAGTACAATATGCAGGTTACCTGTATAATACATACAGGACCTGTTACTTGTATAATTACAATATACACAATACATTCCGTACTACTTTTGCTTGCGTAACTTAATGTAACTATTACTTTTGATTACTTAAAGAAGTGATTCTCAACCTTTCTCTGTCGCGTCACACAAAGAAAAAGATGAGTTTAAAAGTTGTTTGACACTATGTAAAATAGTTTGTTATAATAATTGTGAATGTAAAATAAAATAATATGTACTACAAAAACAGCATTACGTTTATTAAGGGATTAATTACAAGTTAATAATAAGAATACTTTTAATGAGAAATCTGAACTTGATGATTTTTGATAATTTCATTTATATTTGCTCGTAAAAATGACAATGCTACTCTCATATCGTCTGCTACATTTATGAGTCTCGATTTTTTATTCGCTTTTCTGTTGGTTAATGCTGAAAATCCGAATTCACACAAGTAAGATGTAGAAAAATTGTAATAATATTTTTAAACCTTTTTTAGCCATCATGAGATAATCGCATCAAATGTTAATCCAAAATGAATTAATTAATTCTTTCGAATATTTTAAAATTAAATCGAGGTTATTAAAAACCGAAATTAGTTCTTTCTCTTCATTCAAACTTAATTCAAATACAGAAGTATTCATTATCACAAGGGGATCACAAGGATACGAACCCCATATATCTTTTTTTATATCTGAATTTGGAAAATAATGAATAATCCTCTCCTCTAATGCTGTTAAATGGTCAACAACAACTTTATGAATAGTTTTATTAAAATCTGTTCGGACTGACTCAGACATTTCCAAATTGCCTTTCTGAGCTTTATTCTTCCATAAAGTTAATTGTTTTTGGAGTCTCACCAGCTGTTGAGTTTAATATATTTTCTTTCGTCCCTTGCATACTTGAATTTGTGTTATTAAGCATAACAAAAATGTAAGATAAGTAAGCGAATCACCCACCTGCACCAATCAGAACTTCTCAATTTAAATTATGTACTGAATATGCTCGAAAATGCTAGAAATTGCGTTCTCCTGCAGAGCACCAAGATCATCTTGGATACCACAATGAGGGCGTTTATTAATGTGTTAAAACCCGAATTTCGCCAATTCTTCCCCCCCATGTGCACCTTTCTCTGTCGTTTTTCTGTTTCTTCTATACTAGGATGAAACTCATTATAATTTTTACTATATACGTTTCTAAAATTTGGCGGCACTTTTTAAGAATTTGGCGGCACAGTGGTTGAGAATCATTGACTTAAAGTAACAGTCCAATTCAAATTTAAAACTAAGCCTAGAAGTGAAGGACTTCATATTTGATTTAACTCGAAGTTGGCTACAAACTTCTCACCTTCGTAACAATTAAATGACGGCAACAATAAAAAGTCGAAGAATTACAGTCTTATCAGAAATAACGAAAGCTTGTAGCATGACCTTGAGAGGCAGAAAGACGCCCTGTCTTACAATCCAAAACTCTCAGCTTATGTTCTCTCCAACCTCATTAACAATCTGGTGTGGAAACGGAAAGGAGAAGTGACAGCAAAGACTTAAATCGTAAAATAACTGGCTACACAAAATAATAATAACTCTAGCGTAAACCTGAGAAAATTTCATTAGTCATCTTCTATTCAATAATAGTAGTTTAATTATGTATACTTATTATCTCAATTAAACTTTAATCACATTGTTTGCCTCTTTATTGGAACCGCAACTACATTCATTAGTTTTAGGAGCAGTTAATCAAAATTTATACTCACATAGTTTTATGTGAAGTTCCTTTCGCTTCCTTTAGAATAGGAAATCATTCATAATTCAATATGTGCCAGTCATGTAATGTCAAAATATTCATGGTACAATAAGGTAAATAATTAATCTTATGCTTAAATGTAGTTCCATGTAGGAAGTGAAACGTTCATAGTAAAATTACGTAGTGCTTCCCAATGGATAATTGTTCACGATGATGAGATGAGATGAATAGCTAAAGCTTTTCACTCTTCGAAAAAGGAAATTAAACCCTTTCCCTTGAGAAACTTTTGTGAAACTCTCTCTAAATGGATCTTCACTTTATTCAGGTCAACCCACGCAAATTTCCATCGATAAGATATATAATTATTAGAGAAACGCTTTGTGTGAGAACCGGAATGATATTGTTGTACTTACGGAATTTGGAATATGCCCACCTTTCCATTAAATTACATTATCTTCAAACATACTGGAGATACCATCCGAAACCGCGGAAAGATGATTATGTGCATATACGTTTCTACAGGTTGGAATACCTAAAATATTTCAAGCTCATTGCATTAACAAGCATGAATGGTGTCAGTTAGAATATATGTAACTAGATTTTATTTAGAAACCTATGTGAAGGTATGAAAAGGTTAAAAAAAAAGATCTCAAAGGTTTTCAGATTTTAAATTACGTCCAAAGGGGTGTTTTTTTAACGTTTTGTGTGTTTCCTTCATTTATTAAATATCATGTTCTTGGCACTTAAGCCATAAAATTCAATCCAAAAGCAATATCGCAAAATATTTAAAAGAGCATATCTTTAAAATTTCCGATGCAGAGTCTGGCGCGCTGGAAATAAAAATGTTTCTTTCTCTTTTACACTGTTGCCATTGCTCTCTTTGAAATCCTCGAGTTTCTTAACTAAAAACTCATAAATGCTTTAAAAATATGAAATAGATAATAACACAAATTCCAAATTTGGGCAACCAGATGCCCATATTCGGCTGGAGACGTACGTTATTCAAACTTTGATGACTCTATGTACCGTTGTGATTTGTTGCAAACAAATCACACTTGAGAGAGCAAAGGACAGAAAGTAACTCGCGAGCCGCAGTTAAAGTGTCGGGGAGCTACATATGCGACTCGCGCGCCGCAGTTTGGCCATGTTTGATATATATATATATATATATAATTAACGGATAAAATTTAAATTAAAATATATCAAAATTTGATCACGAAAGGAATCAACTTACAATAGGGAATACTCAAAGCAAATCAAAAACATTTCAAAACTGAAACAAAAATAGTTCAGTAACATTAATATACGTAATAAAATTAACATAAAATATACAAAATTGTTGAAAATCGTTTCAACGTCGTTTTCAAGGAGCAGACAAAAATTTCTAACAGAGCAACGTTTCTGATTTATATCTACATGACTGTGAATTTTTGCAAAAAATTAAAATTAAAATTAAAATTGCCAGTTAAGAATAACAATTAGAAATTAGAAATGACAATTAAAAGTATTTAATAATCAAAGTGCTTTAAAAGAAAAAAGTGTAACAAGGTAAAAAAATTATGCTAATTTTTTTTATTAAAATTTAATTAATTATCATTATATAATCTCCTCCGACTTGACCTTAAAAACATAATTTGAAGTACATA
>KK114338.1:118577-139194 GCA_000611955.2 Stegodyphus mimosarum | reverse complement strand
AACTCTAGGTAACTAAAGGCAATGTGCTAAATAAATTTCTAACAAAAAAATAAATAGTATTTCTGAAAGTTATTTTGTAAACCAAAAAAAAAAAAAACATTATTTTTCCATTCAGGTAATTCTTCCTGCAGATCCAAGATCATCTTCCACAGAGCTGCAGATGCCATATTCCGCAGGAGATCCTGTTCGCCGAATCTTATACTTCGCCACAATAATCTCCGTTATTCTAAGAGAGATTATTTAAGACACTGTTTGTGTATTACCATTTTGTAGTGAGCATTCTGATTTGGTTAAAGACGGATTTAATCATTTGTAATCAGTTACGAATGGACTGCAAAACAAGACAGAGGATATTATATACAAAACTTGAGATTAATTTGGTTTCTGCTTTGATCCGCGTCATGTGATCTAGAGTGTGTATTTCAAAGATTATTATCAACGCATTAAAAAGTTGGCAACACATTAACTAGGACGGTTGTAACTGCTCATGGGGTATGGTTTACACTTGCGTATGAGGTAAGAAATAATTCTTTATTAACTATTGAAACCGAATTATTCTTTTGTATGTGTCTTGTTAAACGTAAGAACACTTAGCGGTTTTAACAGAGAGCACATCTATTGTACCAAGTGACTACAAGCCAAAAGATTCCCAGTTTACTTCCGAATGTAAACTAATCTAAAAGGTTAATTGAATTGAATAAATTATAACATTTTAATATGAAAACAAACATGAGACTCCTCTGTTTGTAGAAAGCACGTACATAAACTACTAACACACTTTCAGAACGATTTCAAAATTTTACATGAAAAAATAAAATCTGAAAGGTTTCAGATTTTAAATTAAAGGGACGAAGGGACTTTTTTTAACATTTTGTGTGTTATCTTTATTTATTAAGCATCATGTTCTTCGCATTTAAACCATAAAATTCTGTTTAAGACCAATATCGCAAAATAATTTTAAATTGAGCCTATCTTTAGAACTTCCGATACAGTCTCACGCGTTGGAGACAAAAATGTTCTTTTTTATTGTACGGCATTGCCATTGCTCGCTTTGAAATCCTTGCGTTTGTTAAATAAGAAATCGTTAAAATTTTACAAAATATGAAATCGATAATAAAACAAATTCCAAATTTCAAATTTGGGTTTCCAGATGCCCATATTCGCAGTTGGATTACGTCATTCAAAATTGGATGGCTCTAGGTACCGTTGTTTTATCAAAATATAAGAAACATACATACATTTATGCAGATTCTTCATTATTTAATTTCTTCAAATATAATACAGGGCAATAATATTTGGTGGCAACAATTTAAAAAGTGAAACAAACATTCAGAGTGATTCAACGTACAATCGCAAAACGTAAACAATTGTCCTTCAGAGACAAAGCCCCTTTGGACTTAAAAAAATGGGACTTTATTACTTAATTTTTATAGTAGGTAACATTTTACAGAAATGTAAGAAACCTAAGTTTTAGACAAAAGCGTCTTTAAGAAACTAAGGTTTTAAATGGCGCTATTTATGGTAAGATAATAAGGTAGAATACTTTTAATGGTATCAGATTTTATTGATATTTTTCGCAGATTTTGAGTAATCGCAAAGATTCGAAGCACATGACAAACTAACGTAATTAAAACTTTTTATGTTAAGGTTGTTTCTTTTTTTTTCATTGATAAAAAACACGAAGATTTCCTGCATTCATTGTTTTCACTTCAGGTGGATAAAAACTAAGGATGGGTAAGAACTAATTAAAGTTAAGGTAAGTTAATTAGGTTGCTAATTACTTGCACATTCATATTTAAATTATTTGCTTGAAAATGTATTTTTCTTCTTAATAACAGAAGGCAGTTATATCAATTGCTGAGGAAAATCTTACTTTTTTAAATCAATTACATTTTTTTAAATCAACTGGTTAACACAGAATTATTTTATTCAATAGAGTACAGATCAAATTTTTTATTTTAAAAAAACAGCGTTTTGAATACATTTGCTATTTAACAACGCAAAGAAGTAATTGTAAAAAGTCCAATGATTACAAATTAGTAGAATGTTTTGTAGTATGTTTGAGACTGTTGTTGTCAAGAGTCTTGAGCATCATACAGAAAGAAGACAGTACGACTTCGCTCAGTTCCGCACCCAATTTTAATGGAGAGCACCACAGGGGGGCTGGTCTGAGGGTCTCCCACCCCTTTTTCCCTATCCCCAACATCTCGAAAGGACTTTCAGCTAGACTTATATTTACAGGGTGCCTCATACTGCACAGACACTATACATTTACGAACATCCATGCCATCCGGGATTCGAACTCGGGTTCTTCTGTACAGCAATAAGCTTCGCTAACCAATAGGCTTCGTCTGGATGGTTTTTGTGAGTTGATAATACAGTTGCCTTTCTCTTCTCCGCCATAAAATTTATCCAAGAATCAAACACATTGCGGCTGAAAAATTTACTGTATATTTTTGTTTTAATAACTACAAAAGTCTTTATATTACATTTGAACATTTCAAAGAAGGATTCAGGGAAAAATTTTGAAAGCTCTTAGATTTTATTTTACGTCAAAAGTAGTGTTTTTTTCATTTGCACATGCATACACGTTTCGAGAGCATTTGGGCTAACGAGCCTTTGGAATAAATATATTTAAAAACAGCATAATCTTTAGAATTTGTGACAGAAAGTCTCGCACGTTGGGATAAGAATGTTTTATTCTGCACAGTGCTGTCAGTGCTCAGGTTGAAATCGTAGAGTTTCTTTAGCCAAAATTCGTTAAAGATTTATAGAGTATAGAATAGATAATAAAACAAATTTGGAATTAAATTTCCAGCCTCCAGGTGGCCATATTCAGCGTTATTCAAAATTTGATGGCTCTGTGTAACGTTCTTTTTTCATAGTGTGAGAAACATACATACTACATTCAAGAAGGCTCTCCATTATTTAATGCCTTTAAATGTAATGCAGGGCGATAATATTTGATGGCAACACTGTGAAAAGTGATACGCCGTTTATAATGATTTTAACGCAAAATGCCGTTTTGAGACTAATATGCCATTCGGAACTAATGTCCCTTTTGAAGCCGCGCAAAATCGTGTTTCAGTATTAAATCTACCTTAGGGGTTAATGAAAGAAATCTGAAAAGTTTCAGATTTTAAAGGTCACTCAGAAGCACTCTTTTGAAGTTTAATATGGTTCATCACTAGAGGTTATCAATACATATGGTCAAGTGTGATTGGGAAAATATTTTGTATGATAGCAAATGAATATGCATTTAAACTAATATGTGGACGTTATAAATCTTTTGTATGTTTAAAAAGAGAAATGGTTTATATTGTAATTCCATACAAATATTTAACGTTTTTCAATTAGATATATCATGACTTAAATGCATTTTTATTTAAATCAGTCAAATTAAAAAGTAAAAAAGAAATAATATTTTCAAGAACTGCATTTGCTTTTAGATAGATCAGTTCATTAATTAATAACAACATTATTAATTACAAAAGAATAATACCGCAGTTCTTCAAAATAGCAACAGACTCGAAAGCAAAGTGAAGCAAAGCAAAATCGTGTTTCGAGACTGATAGCTCTTCTGGGATAGAAAATAAATAAATAAATATGAATTGGAGAAAGTGTAAATTAAATATATTCTAATTTTATATCAATTAGATACATTATTTAAATCTGAGGGATAAATTATACACTTTTCCAAATGGCAGTATTCTGAGATTCGGTCGTCTGTAGTAGAGCGTGGAAGATAAATAAAAGGACTTAAATTTAGTGGACAGCAGCGACATTACCCAGAACTGCTATTAGCTTTTGCTATTCTTCTCGTCGGAGACTTTCCGTGGGACGATAAGACTTTAATTTGCTAGGTAGGATGTTATGTGTTAAGGGAAGGCAATAACTTTTGAGACGTTTAATATGTAAGCTTAATGTGATAGCGGTTAATATTATTCGGATTTTATTACCAATTTACCGAAGTCTGGAAGAAATCGTAGCAAATACATTGGTTATTGTTGTAAAAAATTCGGTTAATAATATCAGAAAAAGTATTACAGTAAAACGTATTACAGAAAAATGTTCTCTACTGAAATAAATTCGCCAATTAAGCTCAAAGGAGATTATAAAAATTGTTAAATGTCAGACAAATGTACCCAAGTAAGGTCGCTAAATAGCTTGTTTTTGATTTTGATTTCAGTCAACTATTTAACATTAGGCAACAAAGCAATGCTAGTTTGGGCCAGATTTTGAATAATCTATCGATTTTGAGGATCATCTGACGTAGGTCCTCTTCCTCTTCTGGAAAAAAACAATCTGCAGAATTTTCTCCATTGCCATTTATCAATAAATAAATAAATAAATAAATAAAATATAAAAAAATCTGAAAGCTTTCAGATTTTACATTACGCCCAAAGGAGCGTTTTTTAATGCTTTGTGTGTTACCTTTATTTATTAAATACCTTTATTTATTATTTAAATTATTTATCATGTTCCTTGCACTTAAACCGTAAAATTGAGTTCAACAGCGATATCGCAAAACAATTTTAAAATGAGCATATCTGCAGAATTTCTGATACACAGTCTCGCGCGCTGGAATTTTTTTTCCGTACAGTGTTGCTATTGCCCGCTTTGAAACCGCTGAGCTTGTTAATCAAAAATTCGTTAAAGTTTTACAACATATGAAATAGATAATAAAACAAATTCCAAATTTGAGCTTCCAAATGCCCATATTTGGGTGGAAACGTACGTTATTCAAAATTTGATGTCTCTAGGTACCGTTGTTTTATCACAAAGCGAGAAACATGCATATATTTATGCATATTCGTCACTATTTAATTTCTTTAAATATAATACAGGGCTCTAATATTTGGTGGTAACAATTTGAAAAGTGAATCAATTAAGACACAATAACACGCCGAACGAAACTAATTCAGAAGTCAAAACAACAAAAATCAGCGTAATATTCTCAATATTTTCACAGGACTAGTTTCGATGGTTTTTTACCAGACGCTGGGTTTCGCCAACGGCTGTGAGCGGCCTGGGTGGCTCCCACTCCTTGGTCTCTCCTGCTTCAGATCTAATTCAGAAGTCAAAACAACAAAAATCAGCGTAATATTCTCAATATTTTCACAGGACTAGTTTCGATGGTTTTTACCGAAGCATCAGCCTCAGCTGCGAAACCGTAAATGAAGAAGATCGGAAATAATGATTAGATAAGATAAGAAAGCCTGGACAAGAATAAGCACGTGGCGCCATCTGTTGGTGAAACCAGAGCTAAAACATAATTTCTTTAAAGGCCGAAGGCAAAATTGGATTTGAATTAGGATCGTTAACTAGAACAGAAAGATTTTTTTGAATGTGAAATACCTCTAGAAAATCCAGTTCTCCAATGGAAGATGTTTTTTGAATAATTTTGGCAGCAGAAAAATTGAAAATGTGATTTTCGGACCAACAATGTTGAGCAACAGAAGACTTCTGAGTTTCCTTTTTTCTAACATATGCCTCATGTTCTTTGACGCGAAATTTTAAGGCTCTTTTAGTTTGGCCAATGTAAATTAAACCACATTGGCAAGGAATCCTATAAAACCCCCAGGAATTCATATCCGGAACGGGGTCCTTGAGTATGGAACTCGGAATTTTATTGATGGGAGAATAAACGACTCGAAAGTTAAATTTCTGTAAAATATGTGCAACTTTATAGCTAACTGATGGAAAGAAGAGAATGACAACAGAATTTTTATAATCTCCTAAAACAAGAGTGTGCCTTTTTGTGTGTTGAGAAGAGAATTTTTTAACTGCTTGATTAATAATGTTGGGCATACACGCAACACATACGACTTCAGTACTACGGTTTACCGTAAACCTTTATCGGTTTGCCTTCCACCACACTTTAAATCATGTCATCCGACTCAACAAAACTTAGCTTCATTTTATTCCTACGTTTTCCGTGCTCTTCAAGTTTGCTTCTCCAAACTATCCCTCGATGAAGAACTAAATTATTTAAAACCAATAGCTATTGACAGGGGCTTTTCGCCCATCATTATTAATCAAGCAGTTAAGAAATTATCATCTCAACACAACAAAAGGCAGACTCTTGCTTTAGGAGATTATAAAAATCCTGTTGTCATTCCCTTCTTTCCATCAATTAGCTATAACGTTGCACGTTTTTCTGCTGCCAAAATTATTCTAAAAACATCTTCCATTGGAGAACTGGATTTTCTAGAGGCATTTCACATTCAAAAAAATCTTTCTGTTCTAGTTAACGATCCTAATTCCAATCCAATTTTGCCTTCGGCCTTTAAAGGAATTATGTTTTAGCTCTGGTTTCACCAACAGATGGCGCCACGTGCTTATTCTTGTCCAGGCTTTCTTATCTTATCTAATCATTATTTCCGATCTTCTTCATTTACGGTTTCGCAGCTGAGGATGATGGTTCGGTCAAAAACCATCGAAACTAGTCCTGTGAAAATATTGAGAATATTACGCTGATTTTTGTTGTTTTGACTTCTGAATTAAGTGAATCAATGTTTATAGTGAAACGGCGCAAAATGCCGAAACGAAGTCCTTCTAAAATGTCCTTCTGGGCAAATTCCCTCTTTGGAATAATAATTAAAAATAAATAAATAAAAATTCGCTGAGTACATCTATGTTTAGCTAAGGTTACTTTTTGCCTAATTTTAAATTTTACATTTATGTGTTCTCTTCCAGTGCATGAGGAATACCTCCCGTGCATGATAAATTCCAATGCATGATAGATACCGTCCTCCATGAGATTAGGAGTATAGCACTGGTCAAATAAATTCCAGAAACATTCTGAACTGCTGCGTTAAAGATATTATGAACAGTTCATTAACAAATTTTCATATTTTCCTAGATATAATTCTGTAAAATTTCGTATTTATATGTTACTTGTTGTATTTATGATAAATTAATTAAATTCTATTGCTGTTGTTGAGGATGCTTTTTCTCAACCTTTCATGTTAACATGTTATTCTGTTAATGTTACCAAAACAGCCGTTGACAAATGTGATCACATTAACCGGCGCCTCTGTCTGAGAGTAAGTGTTGCGAAAGTAAACTTGGTCATTAAGGAAGCCTAAAAAGAGAGTTTTGTTTTCGTTGGCGTCCATAAGAAGTGTTTTAGAGAAGGTGAAGTGTTTAGTCTTAGAAATGGCGAAACTGATGTTAATAATAAATGCGGGGATAAGACTAAAATAATTTGAAAGACATGAATTACAATAAAAATACTTGGTTACAATTGTTCTCAGAAAATTTGGGAAATTAAAAAAAGAAAAAAAATCTGATGTGGTCATCACAAACTGTAAAATGCAGAAAACCCTAAAGCACCAAATGGAGTTAAAAACAGTTAAAAATATTTTTACAACTAAATTTAAAGTTTCTACGCTAAAACAAGCAATTCGTCCAATGGGCAGAAAGGCAACATTTTTGGTGCACAAAACTGAAAATTTACTTTCGGCCTAACTTTTCAAAAAGACACTGAAGTTCGTACACCAAACGACTTAACTCACTATTCTACTAAGAATTTCAAATGTAAACAAATGGCAGCCTCGTTAGGCCTAGGCGCCACTTAAACTCTTAAAATGGTGATAATTCTACAACTGTTGCATGCAGATAAACTAAAGGAGTAAAAAAATCTTAACCGGAACATAAGAGAAACATAATACAGCCACTTTTAAAGAAAAAATATACAATTTACCAACATATAAGAATAAAGATACTGAGATCGCCGAATCGGGTAACAACATATTAACAGCATTTTGTTATTCAAAATCGGAGGGCTGTAGGTACCGCTGCTTCTTGACAGTGCGAGAAACATACGTACATTCATGCAGATTCTTCATTACTAAATCTCATTAGATATAACACAGGGCGATAATATTTGGTGGCAGCAATTTGAAGGTGTCGCTGCGCTTTTAGTGATTCAACTTAAAATGCCATTTCGAGACTAGAGGTCTTTCTGTGCTAACCCCCTTTGGAATAATATAATAAATTTTAAAAATAAATATTGTTAAATATTATTCTCTATTACAATTTTATACATGAATTTAATATGTATTTTAAGGTACGTTTATATAAGTTATATAAAATGCAATATGAATTTATCAATAAGACTGGAATCAGAAATAAAAAATAGTTAGTGCTGTTAGTGCCTGTAAAATCAAAAACTATCAGTGGTTAAGTAGGTAAGAACGCTGATAATTGATAGTTTGATTTAAGTACGTATTCATCCGTAAAGGCCGCCTTAGATATTTTTCGTGGTTTCATGTTTTCATGTGTAGAAAGGATTAGTTTGTAGTTTCATGTTTTTTTAGTTTGTAGATTAGTGGTTGTAGTTTCATGTTTTCCTGTGCAGTTAATTTCACGTTTTCCTGTTTAGCGAGTCAGTTTTCTTCAGAAGGTTCTCCACGAAGCCAGCTTTCCATTTAAGTAGAGAACCCTCATGTGTTTTGTCACTGCAGAAAAACTAACCATAAATTTATGTAAAAATTACGGTATTCGATAAATAATTTGCTTTAATTTCTTTTCATTTCGTATTAATGACAAACCTCAAAATTATCTGTTACATTTATTACAAAACTGCACAAGATAAATTTTTCATTTTCGTTCATTAACACAGTTACCTTTCGTACAGCTGGCTTTATGAAAACATTAATCATGTGCCTTGTTTATACGATTTCAATAAAACATGTTGAATATGAAACTAAGTGAAGATGAAAACCACTATCATTATTCGTGCAGCTGCTGTCATAAAATTTACTTCATTTTGTACAATTTTATAAGTGAAAATGTGTGATAGGTTCAAGTCTTAAAGAATTTTTATCTCTCTCCAATTATCATAAATATTCTTCGATCTTAGCATTATTTCTCAGGTAAACTTCCTTCACTATTTTGAAATAAAATTAAATATAAGCAATTTTCTTTTTTTCCTAGCTTCAATATTTAATCTTTATTTAAGAATACCTAGAATTATGTTTAGCATTAACAATGAAAAAATATCGGATTCCCCCGTGCGTACTCTTATGATGTAAGCGGTTATTACAACCAGGTAGCAGCTGAAAGAGTCTCTCGAGACCTGGGAAAGGCATAGTTCAGTTGTTTGAGGATTTCTTCTTTCATGAGCTCAAAATTCATATGGAATGACTTTTGCCAAAGCAGAAATCGTATAGCAAGTGTATAATATTGAACAGCAGTTAAACCAATAAGTAATTGTTTTAAGTTAAGTAAAGAGAAGATATAATGTTTACTTATTAAAGTTGCAAGAAATACGAAAGCCTTTTAGTTTCTGTAAAACTTTCCTTAAGAACTTTTTAAAGGAAAGAAAGTACCTTGATTAACACAAGAATAACATGACATAAAATCTCATGTTATATGTTCTTCTTTTCGGATCGGCAACCCGGGCATAGGGTTAAGATCGTGAACTATAATAAAATACGAAAAGAAGGTATTAAATAAGAAAAATCTCATTAAAGTACCTAAAAACTTCTGTTTCTCCCGAAACTTTTGATATAACGGAGAAGCATAAAAAAATTCTCTCAGTTATAAACGGAAAAAGTATTGATTTCTTACAACGTTAATTAATGTGGTATTTTTTTACTTCGAAAACGTTTATATGAAAACCGTTTAACTTTCGAATTAATACAGCACTAAAATTTTAAGTTCTTCAAAATTCAGAACACGTTTATTACATTAGATTTAATATCTATGCTCATTGACGTGTTGAGTTAATTGAGCTGGTGGCGGAAAATCTTAACAGAATATTCGCACATACTAGGAAGAACTAATCAATGCAAATGTAATTAACTAGATGATATCTAATTTCTTTAGCTCAAGACAAGTCATGGTTCACATATTACAAGGTTTTATTACAGAATGAAATTTACATTTATTGCCTCGTTAGTGGACAGTATACCGAATGCTTTCAAAGATTTTACTTTTTAATTTCAAGTTAAATGTGTCTTTTTAAAGATATATATCAAGAAATTTTCTGGTAAACGAGAGGAAAATACATTATGTTAAACAAATTATTCTGATGAATTATTTTGCATATTTTACATTTCTTAAAACCTTTTGTTATAAAATTTGTTGTTTGTATGTTATAAAATTTATGAACTAAAAATTAGAAGCGACACTTATGAAGCTACTATTTACTTAAATAAGAAATACAGGGTGTTTACAAAGTCCCGGTCCCATTTTGATGTTTAATAACTCATAAAATAATGACGATATAAACACACTTATGGCATTTATGGAAGGAATAACTTACATATTTCCCTTTTCAGGTTTGAATATCTTTACTTTTGTAAATATCGTCTGCGCATGTGGTTAATTTCAGATAATTTCATTTCCCAGTCCAAATATCTGTACTTCTCTAAATATCATCTGCTTATTAATTGTATTTTTCTCTCTATTGTTTTTGACAACTATTGCCTATTATTATAGGCCTAGGAGAATGGCCTTTGCAAGAGATATACTAAGGAGGATAGAAGATGATGCTGAATTTCTAAAGCTCATAATGTTCTCTGACGAAGCATCCTTTCATTTTCCTGGCATTGTTAATCGCCATAATGTGCGCATATGAGAATCTGAAAACCCGCATGAAGGGATACTCCAAAGGTTAATGTGTGGTGTGGACTAATGCACGACCGAGTCATTGGGCCTTTCTTTTTTACAGAAATGACGGTCTCATGAGTCGTATACTTAGACGTGTTGGAAAACTTCGTATTTCCACAACTAGAAGAGCTTCAGCCACATGTCTTTTTGCAACAAGATGGTGCACCACCGCATTGGGGTACCACCGTTCGTATTCTTTGAATGACTATTTTACAGGAAGATGGATTGGGGGAGGAGGTCCAATTCCTTGGGCCACCCAGATCACCTGATACAACGCCGTTGGACTTTTTTCTTTGGGGATTTGTAAAGGACAACGTTTACAGGAGGAGAGTGTGGAACATTGTTGATCTAAAAGCCAGAATTACAACCGCAATAGCCTCTGTGGATGGTGACATGCTTGCCGGTACCTGGCGTGAAACTGAATATCGACTTGATATTCTGCGTGCAACGAAGGGGGCACTTGGAGGTTCATTGACAAGGGTCATGAAACTTTTCGAGTCTATCTAACCATTTACGTTATTAATTTTAATCTATCTTTATCATTTTATGGGTTATTAAGCATCAAAATGGGTCCGGGACTTTATAAACATCCTGTAGTTTCTAGAATTTAATATACTAACAGCCAGGACTTCAATTAAATAGTATATCCGAATGATAATATTAACCATGATCTCATTAAATAGCTTTTGCATTATTACTATACCTAATAAGGAAATTATTTGCTGTTTCAAATTCTAAAGCCGGGAGTACAGTTATTTCGTCCAGAATATGTGTTGATGTAATTTAAGCTTATTCAGGTAAGTGTTACTTAAGTAGTGCCCTAATTTTTGGACTGTCCATTTTCTTTTACCTTTTTGTGAATTTGATAAAGAATTAAACTTAAATTTTCTGCGTGTTTATTTCCTAGATTGTAGCCTATTAGCTTCCTAACTTGCACAAAAGTTATAATGTCTTTTAAAACTTTTATGCAAGTTAGGAAGCTAATATCCCACAATGTAGGAAATAAAACCACAGAAAATTTAAGTTCAGTTCTTAAGACTTTTATGTAAGTTTGGAAGGAAATGAGTTCAGAAGATGAAAAGGTAGAGGAAAGCGCGTCATTTATTTCTAAATTTTGGACTACATGTGTTTGTTCTGAAATGATATCGCAAATCTAAATATCTTAGTGGCGTCAATATTGTAGAAACGAGTAGTACAGGGTGAACCAAAAGTTCATTAATATTTGAGAATTCAATAATTCACGGAATAATGTAGGTAGAGAGGTAAAAATTGAAACACTTGTTTGAAATAACATGGAATTTTATTGGAAGCAAATATAATAATAAATAAATATATAAATACAAAGAAAGGCGAACGAATGGCGCTAGGCAGCAAAATGTCAGTGACGCGGCATGAGAATCGTGTATGAAATAAGATGTACTGAGAGAAGGAATGCGTTTGTTCATAATTTTGTCATTTATATATCCTCGCCTCTGCGTGTTGGGCAAGGTGTGATATGGATTTATTACATCAATCGTAATCTGACCCTTTTCTTCGAGGAAATGGGTGCTTCTGCTATTCAAATTGGCAATGTGACGGGTGCGAGGTAGGCTGATATGTTATACAATAGCATCATTCCTAGTTTGTCTGATAAACACATATCGGAAGGTTATGACTTTTGCATAGGATGGTGCTTTACAGCATATTTCTACTCGTGCGAAAGATTTCTTGCATACATTGTTTGCTGAGGATCGCGTTCTGAGTCACCAGTTACCAGTTCGTGATCCTTGGCCTCTCAGGTCCTCAGATCTCAACCCGTGTGATTATTCGTTGTGGGGTTACTTGAAATTGCAAGTATACCTCGATCGTCCAGCCTCATTAGAGATACTAAAAGACAACATCCAACGGCAATTTATCACCATACCTACAGATATGGTGCACGGTGCTTTCCCTCGACTACAAGTATTGTTGATGAATGGCGGCTGACATGTTGTACATTTTTTATAAAGAGTCTTTGCAAAAAATCAATTGTTATGCTAATTATTGCTTTTGTTATCTTACCAAGCACCATCTGTTGGCCATTTTAACCCCTCCCCCTGTTTTTTTTCTTTCAATGAAACCGCATAACATTTCAATCATGCGTGTCAATGAATGTCAGCGAATTATTGAATTTTGAAATGTTAACGGACTTTTGAGTCACCCTGTACATTTCACAAGAGCACTAAAATTTAGTAAAAGGTCTTTTATTCAATAAATTCATGCATCGAATTTAAAACATATGTATTTATTCTCATCTCAACCCACCAACACGCACACTCGTGTTTTAGGAGATTATAAGAATTCTGTTGTCATTACATTATTTTCATCAATTAGCTATAAAATTGCACATATTTTATAGAAATTTAACTTTCGGTTCGTTTATTCTCGTATTAATAAAATTCCGAGTTCTATACTCAAGGACCCCATTTCGGATATGAATTCCCCGGATATTTAATTTACAGGATTAGTTGCCAGTGTAGTTTAATTTACATTGATCATACTAGGAGAACCTTAAAATTTCGCGTTAAGGAACATGAGTTATATGTTCGGAAAAAGGAAACACAGAAATCCCCTGCTGCCCAGCATTGTTGGTCCGAAAATCACACTTTCAATTTTTCTGAAGCCGAAATTATTCAAAAAACATCTTTCTTTAGGGAGTTAGATTTTTCTAGAAGCGTTGCACATTCAAAAAAATCTTTCTGTTTTAGTTAACGACTCTAATTCCAATCCATCTTTGGCTTTAAGGAAATTACGTTTTAGTTCTCGTTTCATCAAAAGATGACGCTAGTTTAACACCTTTCCATCCATTCTTACCTTGTCTTATCTAATCACTCTATCTTATCTCGTTCATTTACTCTCTGGCAACTGAGGATGATGATTCGGTGAAACCATCGAAACTAGAACTGCGAAAATTTGCAAATATAACGCTGATTTTTGCTGATTGACTTTTAAATTAATATATAGTCTATTCAATAACATCTGTTCAAAAGGTCCACAGAGAAGTCAAGCCATATTCTAGTAATTTTCCACAACTGAATTTGGATGTTAGAAGCTTTAGTGTACTCTTTACAAAAGAAAGGTATAAGTGATTTCATTCAAGACTACAGAACTCTTGTTTTAGTGCAAAGGGAATTAAAATACCTTTTGCATTTCATATATCATGTCAGTTTTAAATAAAGGACATCTGAGCAAAGAAGCTTGGGTCGTTTTTATCAAACGAAATCTGATATATACACCACATGACTTCATTGTACGGAATATTAAATTATACGCATTTTTTGATGAATTTCATAAAAGCTTATTTCTTCGTATTCCATTAGAGATATATTTCTCATTCAATTAATTCAGTTCCCACTCCGCCACAAGACAAAAATTAATAAAACCTTAAAATATCTTTATTAAAAATTGAAAAATATAAAACATAAAATACAGTTAAAACAATTTAAAGAACAAATTTTACAATTAAAATTAGAGTTTCTACGCAAAAATGAGTAATTCGGCCAGCGAACAAGGCAGATTTTTCGGTGCACAAAATTGAAAGTTTAATTTTGGTTTCACTCGTAAAAAAACTCTTAAAGAGCAGAAACTGACAATTTATTGTATACGCTATAATGAGTCAATATATGGAATAATTTGAGAATGCATTAAGCATGATTCAATTCGCAATAATAAAGGAAGACATTATCTTTGTTGCGAAGTTCAGATTCTCTAGATTGGTAACAAATGCACTATTCTCCTAAGTTTCAAATGTAAACAAATATGGCCGCCATGAGAAAAATGAGTAGGCTTAGCCGCACTTAAACAACTTTTTGATAATTGCTGTTAATTTTTACAAGGCAGATTTTCGGTGCACAGAAATGAGTTTAATTTTGTTTCCACTCGGCAAAAAGACTCTGAAGGTGCAGAATTTGAATTAACTACTCCGCTAAGTTTCAAATGTAGACAAATATGTCTGTATGGTAAAAAAAGTTAGGCTTAGCCGCACTGAAACAACTTTTGAATTGTTGATAATTGTACAACTATTGAATTCATATTATTTAAAGGCGTAAAAATCTTAACCGGAAGAAAGACCAACATAATTCAATCATTTTTAAAGCAAAAAAAAAAACACAATTTACCAACACATAAGAATAAAAAAAAACTGAGCTCACGGAGCCGAGCAACAGAGTAGGCATATGTATGCATATATTTATATATTTTTTTATATACTTGTTGCCGATTGCCACAGAAAAGGGAGGTGCACAACTAAATGCTACAGCAGTCCTATATCATAAATTACAACTTGCTGAGGCTACTAGTTTTTGAGTTATGCGTGATACATACACTGGTGTCCAAAAGTTAAGCATAATTGATAATTATGTGAATAAAGATGGAACTGTAAATCAGAATGGCTGGAAACGTGATATGCGAGTGTAAAATGGTTATAAAATAAGGAAGCAAATCAAAAGAACGATAATAATTAATTTTATTATCCAAAGTAGCAGTTTGACAGAAAACTGAGAATAGCAAGGGTTCACACTTTAAAGAAAAAATGAAAGAAAACATTAAATAAATTACTGATGCTGCAGTTTAATAAGGCGTGTGGACACCTCTGACAGCCAGGCACGCTGCACAGCGATTTACCATACTTGCTATGAGATAATGAATGAGTTGTGGGCTCAAACGGCTCCAAGCTTCTTGAAGAGTTCTCTTCAGTTCTGTAACGGAGCTTGGTGGGTGCGAAAGGGCTGCAATTCGTTTCCCGAACGTATCCCATACATGCTCGATAGGATTTAAATCAGGGAAGATCGCAGACCACGACATGCGCTGGATGTTTTCCGTTTCAAGGAAGTCATTAACCAGCACCGCTCGGGGACATGGCGCATTATCATCCATGAATATGAAGTCAGGACCGACAGCACCTCGAAACAAGCGAACATAAGGCTCAAGAACTTCGTCTCTGCATTTTTGACCAGTCACAGACCCCGTGTCAAAGAAGTCTGTGCGGCCGTCCATCATGATGCCTGCCCATACCATTACTCCCCTTGATGGAAAATGATGCCTTTCCCATGTGTTTCTTGTTTCAAAACGTGTTCCACGTTCTCTCCATACCGTTACCCGACGAGAATCAGTACTCAGACTAAACAGGGACTCGTCACTGAACATATATTGGCCCACTCTCCCACACTCCAATGTTGATGTTTCAAACACCAGTTCAAACGAGAGCGTTTCTGCGCAGACGTGAGGGGAATGGAAACTGCTGATCTTCTGGCATACAGGCCAGCATGATTGAGTCTCCTGTAAACAGTTTATCTCGAAATTCGTATTCCTGTGGCGATTGTGAGGGCCGAACCCAGTGCTCTGGCAGTACTGCCCCTCTGATGTCGCGCACGTATTACCCGATATCGGTCTTGGCGAAGAGTTGTGACTCTTGGTCGACCTGATACTGGTCGTCGGGTAACATCTCCCGTTCTTTGAAACCTCTGCCGCAGTCTTAAGATCACAAACTGGTTCACATTCAGAATTCTAGACACTTCGGTTTGTGATCATCCGGATTCCAGCATTCCAACGGTTCTTCCTTTCGCAAACATCTCCAGTTGGCGTCTTTGTGCTATCATTCACCTTATTTGATGGTTAACAATGTTCTTTCGCACAGCAGTTGCCCGAAACTTGTCTAAACTGCCTATACTGCGTGAATCGGTTTCTCTGCGTTCCGATATGCGCAGGTGTTTCGCGCAGGACGTAGTCGACTGAAAAGTTTTGCATAAACCCAATGTTTCTTCTTCTTCACCCAATTAATATCCGCAAGAAATTTGGAATAATTTTACGAATATTTACTCCATGTTTTTCGCATTTTACAATTTATGCTTAACTTTTGGACACCAATGTACATACGTGCGTACGTGAAGACGCTACGAAAAAAATCTTTTCCGGATCCATTT
The DNA here is from genome assembly GCA_000611955.2 of Stegodyphus mimosarum. Taxonomy (NCBI): domain Eukaryota; kingdom Metazoa; phylum Arthropoda; class Arachnida; order Araneae; family Eresidae; genus Stegodyphus; species Stegodyphus mimosarum. The sequence goes on along the minus strand of KK114338.1, from coordinate 122,632 downwards.
TAAATCAGTTTTATAATTTGTTTGTGAGAAAGGAGTCCTTTATTGTGTCCTTAGGTACAGATATCAGGGAAAAAATCGTTAGATAGCAGCCAAAATGGATATTTTCTTTGAAATATAGTAGCCGGAATTTTTCGTGTTTACAATACTGCCTTCATTTCGTACAAGGAAGTAATAAATACGTAGCCTGAAGCAACTGCTTATGACTCAGATTTCCTAGCCTTCTGACCTTGTTGTTCCCTATCATTAGGGAGTCAGCTTTTTCAAACTATCCTAGGCTTTTAAAAATAGCTCAATATCTATTCTGTTATAAAACTAGAGTATTAAAAATAACGCAATTGTTATTCTATGACAGATCTAAAAGAAGTTATGTTCGCTAATGTCTTGAGCACAGGAGAATTTTAGAAATCAAACTTCGTTTGTATTTTAATTTACTTTCGAGTATAAAAAGCCATTTTCAGTCAAAAACTCAATTGATATAAAAAAATTCTCAGAAATCCCTTATGAATTTCGGAAAAGAGCAGAGAGGAAAACAGTTGTATGTGGAGTCTTTTTAAGTTTGTTAATCCAGGGTCTAAATTGAGCTGAAAGCCAAGCGAGCTCCACACTTCTGCAGCTCAGATTTTTCAATTAATGTCTAATACCGTCAGGATCCCTAAAGAGGATTAGCTCGGGTATTTAAAGTCTTAATACATTATTTAGCTTTTTATGATTAATGCAGCTTAACTATTTTTTATATTTTATTTCACTTAAATTATTTATTGTTTATTATTCTATTTGTTCATTTTTGTTCACTTTATTTGATGGCTTTTCATATGATTCCATTTTAAATTAAGCTTGGGATTAATCAAAATCGGCTCAGCGGTACAATTTTCATTACTTTATGTTTATGAAAAAAGCCGAAATAGCCTAAAGATTTGATTATTTAGAAAACGACTACAATTTGAGCAGTCGATATTTTTTGAAAACATTTTGAATATATGAAAAAAAGCGTGCTTTAAACAGTAGCTCTCATTTATAAAATTGTACTTTATATATATAAGATCTTATTTATTAGTATAGTTTTGTATATGTATCAGCTCCTGAGAAAATAACTTTAAGAAAAAGCTAATTAGTATTGTATTGCGTAGAGATATTAGGTTATTTAGAAGCAGGAGACAGGAAAAATCAGCAATGTTCTCACCGGGTCTCGAACTACGGCCCTCTCGAATAGGAGGCTCTCGAGGGTGCTGATCACTACACTACAGAGGCATGCTAAGAAGGCGGGAGAAATACTCCCCCTTTTAAATGGCGATTGGTGATTAGAAAACCTTACACCAATCGCCATTTAAAAGGGGGAGTATTTCGCCAAATCCTGGTGCTGAAGAATCATCATCCACCACCTTTTCTTTTTATAGTTCGATCGCCAGTGTAGATTTATTAGGTTATTTTCGATGACAGGAAGCAGAAGAAATGAGCAATGCCCTCGCTGGGACGCGAATCATGGGCCTACCCCGAAGGCATGCTAAGAAGACGGGAGAAATATCTTATAACTGTAGTAAATATGCTATCAGGACTACTGTTTCTTGTAGTTGATTTTGCAAACATGACTGGAGTCCTGATTAGGAACAGAGAGCTTACTAAAAGCTATGTTCGTGCGTGTGTAGAAGATACAGCAAAGATAAGAAGGGTTAAAATTACCCTTTATTTGCTTATCGATTTTACAGACTTTCCCGAAGTTCCGGATACAAAGACCAACCACTTGTGGCCTTAACGTAAAAGAATACAAGACTACTAACTAACTAAAATTTAAATAAGAACTAATTTTTAATATTTTACACAGATGACTAGCACTAAGACTGGTCTTTTAAATTACTACGTCTGTGGTACGCAAACTGCGGAAAACTACAGTACGTGTTTAACGTACAGTACGTGTTTAACGTCTAACTCGCGTTAGAGAAGCAAGAGGGCTCTCTCTCTTTTCTACTCTTGGCAAAAAGCCACAACTTAAATACTTAAGCGTTAGCAAGCGCAATTTGCATTAACATATTCACGCATTAATTCTGGCCGGGAGTGGAAAATAAGAGATGATAGTAAAGTTTTTAAAATAAAATAAACGTTAGTGAACTTAAAATCCTTACAATGCAAGGGGTAAAATTAAAAGCCGCAAATAAATTCTATTCAATTTCAGTAAAAAGATATTGAAATATTAAGTAAAATAATAGCGCAGAAATTTGAAGTAAATATTGTTATTAATCGGAAATTAAATGACGTTTGAAGGGAAACAAACCAATCCCCAATTAATTAACAATAATTAATATCAGCGAGAATGTTTTGTCATTTTTCCTTAGTAAGAATCAAATTGCAGTCAAGAACGAATTAGAACAGTACAGGAAATGAAAATTTAATTAGTTATTCTGTTTGATTTAAGGAATTTAACACTTAATTACTTATTCTGTTTTATTTGCAGTCAAGAACCAAATTGAATTTATGTTTGAAATAAAAACTGTAGTTTTTTTATTTCAGAAAAAAATATTCCTTGATATCGTCGCCGCTAAGCAAAGTTAAACAACGTAGTAACAATATAAAACAACGGAGACATGTACAAATTAATATATTTTTTTTTAAACTTAAAAGAAACATCGATGTAGTCATTTAAATGCATAATTAATATACATGCATATAGGCCAGAAATGAATTCAATTAAACTTACGTGTTTGCTAAATTTGAATCGGAGACAAAATGGACATAACTGTCAACATTCGTAGCAATGGAATGCGAACTGGGTTGTATTTTTTAGGGATTGAGACGGAAGCGGAGATGGGGTTAGAACGCTATTTTTGGGAGGCGGAAAAAGGGATTGGTGCTTGAGATGCTATAAAGCTGGAGTGAGAAACGTGCTGAGTTAGTTAAATTTGTCGTTGAATTTGATCAAACAGAAAAAAAAATATTTATTTCTGGCTAATAGTCTCAACTGCACAAAGAAAAAGAAATATTGAGTAGTAAAAGGCTGCTTACTAGTTTGAGAAATCTGAAAGAAGCATATTTTTTAATAAAAGGATGGAATGCCAGAAGAATCGATTAATTTACATCATGTACAAAATTACTTTAAATATAAAATTTACAAATATTTGACTGACAGATATCCAACAAAATATTCCGCCTTTTGAAGGTTTAGGAACAAATTATCATAACCCTATCAGTTCAATGATTTAGATTTGATTACTTAACGCCTCCTTTTTAAGACAATAATTAATAAAATTAGTTGGTACCAGATTATGTTTAAGAACTTTAATAAGCAGTAGAATCTCGTTGTGAATATCTTGCCTGTCTGTACAAAGATTTTTGATTCGTTGTATTTGATTAATTACTGGGTTACTAATCATTACTCTGGAAATCTTTAAGTCCATTGAATTAATTTATTAGTAGAAAATTTGAAGTTTCTTGTTTTGTCAAAGAGTTGAATCTGCTTCTAGTTGATGTTAAGAATAAGACTCTCTGGATAAATTTGTGAATTCTTTATTTTGTTAAAATTATTAAAACTAATTACATCATCAATGTATTTATAAGCATGAGCATAGAAAATTAAATTTTTTTTGGTGTAATGTTTTTTGGAATATAAATTCTTCAATAAATAAAAATACGTTACACAGAGCAGTAGACGTGTGTGCTTCCATTGGGATTCCTCTTATTTGCTTAAAAAATGATCGTCAGATTTAATATAGTTGTTAAAAATAGTACAGGAAGGTCTTCCATCCATTAAGGTCTAGAATAGTGAGCACTGTTGGAAAACGTTCTGGTACAATAATAAGGCTAGAAAATATGTTTTTTTCTAATGGAAGTGAAGTATATAAGTTTTCAAAGTCATAGCATTTATATTTTGCATGTGTATAGATAGAATGGTGCTAATTACAGGAGTTTTATTACTGAATAATCCAGCAAAAGTTATGTTCTGTATTACAAATAGCGAAGATTAATTTACAAAACTTTCTAAGATGTAAGGCAAAAGAATAATGTATCTTTTTCTTGTAATTCTCAGTGCTGTTCGCAATGAATCTGAATTTAATCGGTGTTTTATG
>KK114338.1:93178-118534 GCA_000611955.2 Stegodyphus mimosarum | reverse complement strand
GATTAGCTAATCTGTTATACCCTTGTACTATAGAAATTTTGAGATTTTCATAAAATGCTCTAACTCTGTTGATTACTGAGGTTTCTTGTGTGTTAGTAAGTTGATAAGTACTGGCGTTTCACAGTTCTGTGATAATAATTTGTCTGTCGTAAATCTTTCAAATAATGTTAAAATTATTATTTGCTTTATTTTAGTGATCATAAATTACTGTTTTAAATTTTTAATATTTGAAAGAAGTAGAGACCAATTTAAGTTACTGTAAAACTGTAACAATTTAATTTTAGTTTTAAGTTGTTGAACTATTTCTTCTTTCCATTTAAAATAGGCATTATTAGGTAAACCAGGTTGAATGCTAACCTTGTAGAGACATTGTAGAGACTTATTTCGATTCGAGGGACAGGAAAAATGAGCAATGCTCTCGCTGAGACTCAAACCCCGCACCTCTCGAATACGCGCCGAGTGTGCTGACCATTACACCACGAACGCATGCTACGAAGACGAGATAAATATTTTGTATAATCCTCCTTCTAAAGAGCGACTGAGGATTAGCGGACCCTATTTTCAAATCGTGGTGATTAAGAATAATCATCCACCCCCTTTTTTTAGCTCGGGCTTCTCTGTAGAGTCATTAGGTATTTTTTGAAAGCAGGAGATGTGAAAAATGAGCAATGCCTTCGTCGGAACTCGAACCTCGGACCTCTTGAATACGCGCGGAGTGTGCTGCCCTTACACCACGAATGCATGTTAAGAAGATAGAAGAAATACCTTATAACCTTAACAATAAATTCCTTGATGCTATTTTCGAATTTTCTGGAGTAACAATTCGTGCTGGTATATCGTACTTTGCTAAATAGCTCATGAGATTTTTAAGTTGGGAGTTTGGAATGTTATATAAGTTTCCAATAATTATAAGCTGGTGGTGAGGGTCAACGTGGTCAACGTAGTAAACTGTGGGAATCTGCAATCCCATTCTGCTGATTCACCCAATTCACGGTGAGTAGTAAGCAAGCAGCGTAAGTTGTTTTTATATTTAAATGCAACAACTGGCTTGGTAGCAGTATCCGAGAAGAAACGTTTACTGTTGAGAATTTGAGAGAAGTTGAATTGGTGAGTACATAAAATTTATTTTAATGTAAATTTTGAGATGAGTGTTGGCGTTGGAGAGTCTGAAAGTTTTTTTTTTTTGGAAAAAAGGCAGAGTTAAATAAATTTTTAAAGTATTAGGTTTATTTAATGTCCGTAAAATTTTTTATTGTAAAGGTCTATACTTCTTTTTCTTCTGAGTCATTTTGTGATATGCCTCCTCAAAGACATATAAGTAAAAATATTAGTGATTCAATAAACTTATCTTGAGTTGCCTATTTCCTTTGCTATATTTATGATTGCAGCTGCTGAATCATATATTCTAGTATGGAAAACTGAATGATGGTGATAATAAAATGCGAGATAGTGACAACAACTGCGTTCGAATAGAACATCTTGATAGCAAAATGGGGCACGTAATCTTTATTCAAAGGAAATAAATTAATTATTTGAACATTCTAATTTCTTAAGCAGTTTTAGTTTACTAACATCACTGCAAATATCTGTACGCTTTACTCACAGTCATACTTACGCTTCTTATAACAGTATATTTTCTATGAAAGGTCTAACTTTAAAATATTTTTATTTGGACGCTTCAGAATTTCAATCTTTTTCACTGCCCGGAAGTTTGAACTCAATATATTTCGAGCTTCGGAAACCTCAACAATTCTTAAAATCTGTGGCAAAAATATTTGTGGTAAGGAAAAGCTGAGTTTTAAATATAACTTTATATAACCAGAATTGTTGAAACCTTTCAAAATGAGAAACGAAAACTTATACAAATTCCAATATGCTACTCATCCATTTCCCCAAGATTGACACAAAGGCAGATTGCCAAAAAGCAGAAAGTATAAATAAATACTTTCTGCCGAGAAAGCCATATATCAAAATTTTTGATAAACTGCACAATTGACAGAAAGAAAACCTCACGGTTTTTATATGATAAGCACAATATTGTATAAAAGTATTTATAAAATAGTATTTTCAGAAGAATACTTAGAAGAATAGCTGCTAAAAAGAAGCAGTAGGAAACGAGTGTCATAGTAATTGGTAATTCTGTATAATATGACGTCAAAATTTTCTTTTCGAACATTACTGTGACGGGCTAAGAACAGTCGTAAGATACGATTACTTATTAAAAGGTCTTAAATTTTGAAAGAAAACTGCTGGCTTTGTTAAGTCCTTAAAGATAATATAATTTGCTTTGAAAGGAAGCAAGGTAATTTTATTGTAAAATATGAAGTTCAACGTAAAGTAAGAGTTAAGACAGATAAGAGAGAGAGAAGTTAAGAGTAAAATAAGAGTTAAGAAAGATTTATAAGCAATTTTCTCCCTTTTTTCTGAATGCCTTTGTGCAGTAATTGGAAGCAGACGCGACGCGTATTCGAGAAGTCAAGGGTTCGACTCCGGACGAGGCACTGTTCAAATTTCCCTTCTCCTGCCTTTAAAATAAATAATAATGAATGCATTGGAGCCCGAACTAAAAAAGGTGGTAAAAAATAATTCTTCACCTCTAGGATTTGGCGATTGCCTCTCCTAATCTCCAGTCGCCTTTTAAAAGGGGAGGGGGTATATAAGGTATTTTCTCCCTCAATCCAACATGCTTTCGCGGCGTAACATTAGCATACTCGGTGTGTATTCGAGACGCTCAAGTTCGAGTCCCAGTGAAGGCATTGATCATTTTTCACGTCTTCAGCGTCAAAAGCCCTGATCAGTAGCGTCAGTAGCTTTATAATAAACTCAATGATAAAAAAGTAACTGATGTTATAGAGAAAGGTAATCCATGAAAATTTACGGCTTATATACTTTGATAGCAAGTTATACTTTGATAGCAAGTTATACTTTGATAGCAAGTTATACTTTGATAGCAAGTTAGGTGAATAAATTAATGTCAACAATGATAATAAACTTATAAGTGCAAATTTAACTGCAGTTTTGTATCAGAGAGTATATTTGCTATAAAGCTGCAGAATATCTTTTATAAAATGCAACATATTTCCTTTTACCTAATAATTGCTTTAGTTTGATCATATATCTCAAAATAATGACTATTTAAATTTGTATTATAATTTCGAACTAAAATACATAATAAACTGCATTGCCCTAAGTGTTGTTCGAAGCCAAAAATCTTCAAAAATATAGATTTGGGATTTTTGCATTTTAAAATTCTCTACACTTTTAGCTTTCTAAAAATACTATACTTTAATCTCTATGAAAATTAGAACTTTAAAAATCTAGTTTTATTTTATGATCTAATGCTTTGATAAATGAGGAATTTTACATAAAAACGCGTTTTTCTCCAAACGTCATTTTTTATACTGGATGTACCTTTTCTCAGAAACTACTGCTCCCAGGTACCTAAACTTTTTATGGCTTATTTATTATATTTTCTAATATTTATTTACTGAAATGAGCTTTTTGTGATAAATTAAGATAAAAAAATTTCACAATTTTTTTGCGTCAGAAAAGTGCTAAATTTTACTATGCCTAATAAAATAGTCTATAAATTAGTCTAAAATTCAAAATGTTTCAAAAGCTCATTTCAGTATAATCATATAGCTGTACGTTAATTACACAAAAATTTCGAGAGTATATCTACAGCAGATTTTAAGAAAAGGTACATCGAAAATGGCCAATTTAACATTGTTGGTATAGGGGGTTCCGACATCCCTTTTAAGAAAGAATAATGAACCCCCCCACCCCCCAAAAAAGGCCATTTCTTTATCTCCCTTTCTACTGAGCCGATTGACGATATACGATATTCAAATTGCGTTTTCCATGTCTCGAAAGCGCGACTTCGGATATGTATTAGATTTATATATAGAATTGTTCTAACACTTGTATTCTGACACAAAATCGGACTTTTCTGAAATGACATGCCAATTATTTTCCATTTTTCGATTCTAAGTCTCAATTGATGCCAAACGGAATAGTTTTGTAAAAATCGCACTAGTAGTTTTTTAAAAAATGAGCTCTCAAAATTTTAACTACTCAGTGTTAACTGAATTTGATATATATTTATTAATATCTCTTTTTTTTATTAAACTTACCTGATTCGTTCTTCAAGAATTCGAAATTTGTGCTTAATCGAAATATAATTCGCATATTTTCTGTGATTTATTTTTTAAATTTGTATTTTTAAATAATTTTTTATAAATTTTTCAAAAATAAATTGTACTATAACCTATACAATTTTTAACATCATCGTAAAGTAGATGTATTTCTAGGCATACCTGCAAAAAAATTATAATTTTTTAATCGAAATTTCCTAAGATATACGTGAATTTACACTTTGGCGTGTTTTGAATTTTGGCATGTTCGTTACAAGCGATAAGAACGCCAAATGTGGTTTGCGCACTTTGTTAAAATTATTTGAAAGTAATGAACGTGATCTTTTTTAGACTCGTGTACAATAAAAAAAAAGAAAGGAAAAATATATTGCCATAAATTAAGAAGTTCGCCAAATGAAGTATTTTTGGCGCAAACTGAACAAAATGCGCCAATATAAATTTTTAAATTTCTCCGTAACTTTCCGACCGAACTTTACAAAATTCCACATTTAGGCAGAATTTGAGTCGTAGACTCGAAATATGAAAACAAAATTGGGCATGTCATTTCAGAAAAAGTTCGATTTTGTGTCAAAATACCAATATTAAAACAATGCTTTATGTAACTCTAATACATATCCTAAGTCGAGCTTTCGAGACATAAAAAACGCAATTTGAATTTCGTCAATCGGCCCAGTAGAATGGGAAATATAGAACTGTCCCTTTGTTTTTGAGCAGTGTATATTAAATTATAAACAGTGAAACTATTCAAATACAGATTGACATATATAAAGTAGGAAGCTTTAATTATTTTTTTTAAATATCTCAGTCGAATTTTGCATGTTTTGTTCTTCAAGAGCATTTATCAATAAATGTTTTATTATTAAAATAATTTTAATTAAAATAATGATTAGTTGGCATAGCGAAGTAACATTCTGTGCTTTTAAAATTAGTAAATCTAATTTTCAATAAAAACAAAAAAGTAAAAACAGAAAAACCTAAAAACCTAACTTCGTTACCCAATGTTACACAAACTGTTGTTATATAAGCAAAACAGTTAAAAGTGAAAAAATTAAAATATCTATCTTATATTCAAGATTTCTAATGGAATTTCTGATTTTAAAATGAAACGCAAGCAAAATAATTTGTAAAAATAGCACGAAATAATTAAGTTCGTGGAAATCGAAAATGTATTTGATTTTGCTGATTACAGCTTTTGAACTTCTTTCTGATTTTACATTTTAAAGGTTTTACCTTTGTCAATTAAAGATGAATTTATCAAGATTAAATCTTTTGCTCTGGAATCCTATTCAAACAACTTCAAAAAGCTCTTTTCTGGACTTAATGATGCCGTTTTTTATGTTTTATGTGATAACAGAAGCACACGAAAATGCAGGCGCATTCACTGTGACTAAGATGTGCATTTTTTTGTGAGTAAGAAATGCTCTTTAAACCATTCTGTAATGAAAAGCAAATATGATAAATTACTTCTGCTGCATACACTGCCGTGGCATGTACAGTTCTCAACAAGTTTTTCAAGCTGATAGCTATTAATTTCATACCATGTGATAGCATAGTGTTTGCACACTTAATTTCTTACCATCAAAAGTAGAATACGTATCTTCAAAGCAAAGAGATAATAACTGTTATTTACCAAAACGCTCCGTGATCATTTCCTTCATCTTTTTATTCTTTGCACGAATTAAAGGAAGTATTGTAATCGCGAAAAATTTCGAGTATGATATTTCAACGAAAATATTCATTTTGACCGCTCTCGAATCCATTTGAAGAATTGTCTGTACGTAAGAGCAGAATAAAAGACTCATTTTTTTTTCAAAATGTATTGTAAAATAGATTTAAAATGATTCGGAAGAGATTTTCTTCGTGACATTTGAGCGTACACTACGCAAAAAATATTCTATAGTATAGTATATTCTATATATACTGAAAATAATTCTATATCTCCCGTTCTATTGGTCCGATTGACGAAATTCTGATTGCGTTTTCCATGTCTCGTAAGCGCGATTTAGGATATATATTAGATTTGTATATGGCTTTGTTCTAATACGGGTATTTTGACACAAAATCGGACTTTTTCTGAAATAACATACCAATATTTTTCCATATTTCGATTCTACAAACTGTGGTCCCCGGAACTGCTAATTATCAACTAGCCTTCCGAACTGATTTCTTCGGAATACACGTGAAAGACTCACTCGCTCAACACCCTCTTCACTAACCCTTGGTCGTCCTGTACGCTTCCCTTTGCAACAGCAGGCGGTATTTTCAAACTGATGGTAAGTAAGTAATTTAAGGCATTCCTCTTTCCCCGAACTTAATCGCGCTAAGTGTCCTCACCCCCCTCGCAGAACTGAAGCCGGGATTCAACCCTTGCCCCAGAACCTTGGAGGGATCGGCGCAACTCAGCTCAGTAGACAAGGCGCCACTGGTCGTGGATTTGCTACTTACCAGTCGTTGTGGCTGCCCGTCGCAGAGGGCCGTTACTCAACAAACCCGGGGCCAGTCCCTGGGCTATCAGAACCAGACTACTCTAAGACTTGCCGGACTCCATTCCGGCCAATGAGTGATCTTTCCGGAGCCCCCAGAACCACTAGGTTCATAATTTGTATACTCTCGTGGCCAAGACTGCCTAGGTAGAGAGTCTAGCTAGTAGCTTTGCAGAGTTCTCTACGTCGACACTTGAGCAAACTGATGGTACCATCTATGGATATTATTAGCACTTGGGGATCACATCTGAATTTAAACCGGAACGCATGTTGCACGGTAACTACAGATTCGGTCTTTGCAAACTGCAGAACACAAAAAGCTTTCAGTTCACTAGTCGCCGTTTTTGCTACTAGCGATTTCTGGCGCATGCGCGTACCAACAAACTGTTTGAGTAGCTCTTTCATTTCATGCATTAATTATAATTTTAAGTTTTACGTAATAAATACCACAAAGCATTAAACCCCGGTATTCATTTAGAAGCACCGTGCATTATATAACAGATGGTAAGTGATTTGCCTTCCTGACAACTGCATGAATAACAGAATTTTCTTTATTTCTGTAGTGTCGAGAGGTTAACTGCCGAAGATTTAAAATTTGTCAGAAGCTTTACTACTGTTATTCACTAACTTATCGGAAAATAAATCGTTTCACGGATATAAATCGGAAAAGGATGTGTATTTTGCAACTTCGTAATATTTGCGAAGGGGGGTCCTTAAATGAGCCATGTAACTGCTCCTTTTGACCGAACCACTTTTAGGAACAATTTATGACATTCAATGGACCTTTAACATTTGCAGAGAACACAGAATCTTAACGGTCGGACGATTCTTATCACCAAGGGAAAGATAAATAGGAAAGGCTGGAGTAACATCCAGAGCAGGAAGTATAATTGTCTGTGGAAGTAATAATCTACAGAAGCAAAGGTATCGTAAATGAATGTGAATACCTTTCCAAATAAATACATTACATATTCTGAAACATAAAATACATTGCTGAAAAGAAACGGATAATAATAACAAAGAATTTTTGCTAATAGAAATTCATTAAAAATTTGTATTTAACATCATCTAATGTATTTAATAATTTTTTTTGGGAGAAACTTTTGCATATGAATGCAGGTTTTCTTTTACTTACAGGTCCTTACGTCACTGTTTAAAGCAGAATTCAAGAAATTCAAGCAAGTTAAAATAGAAGTGTTTTAATGATCAATGAATAAGCTGGTAATAGGGGATAATAATAGAAAAGCATTACACTGATAAGTAGAGATTTCTCCTTTCGTTGGGAGCGAACGTAAGGAAAATGCTTTTCATAAACAGGTACACAGCAGGGGGAAAAAGACAGTTCTATACCTTCCCTTCTACTTTTCCGACTGGCGATATTCAATTTGCGTTTTTTCATGTCTCGAAAGCGAGACTTAGGATATATTTATATATAGCATTGTTCTAATACATGTATTTTGACACAAAATCAGACGTTTTCTGAAATGAAATACCAATGTTTTTTCATATTTCGGTTCTGCGACTCAAGTTATGCCAAACTGACAAGATTTTGTCAAAATCGCACGAGTAGTTTTTAAAAAAATAGCTCTCAAAATTTAGCTCCTCAATGTTAATTGAACTGGGTATATAATTATTAATCTCTCGTGTTTTATTAAACGTATTTGATTCTTCCCTTCACATTTCGAAATTTAGGTTCATTCCAAATGAGATTCGCCCTTTTTTATGATTCATTTTTAAAATTTGTGTTCTTAAATAATTTTTTTAAGTTTTTCGAAAAGAATTTTGTGTTGTAATCTATAAAGTTTTTACCGTCTTCTTAAAGTAGATCTATTTCTAAGCATACCTGCAAAAGATTAGAGTTTTTATTCAAAGTTTCCCAAGATATACGTGAATTTATATATTGGGGCGTTTCGAAATTTGGCATATTTGTTGAAAGCGATAAAACATCAAATGTCGCTTAGGCACTATGTTAAAATTATTTGAAAGTAGGAAAAATGTGACTTTTTTCCCTCATGCACAGTGTAAAAAGGAAAAAGAAAATAGGTTACCATATATTCAGAAGTACTCCAAGTGAATTATTGTTGGTGAAAATTGGAAACAATTGCGCCAAGATAAATTTTTGAATATCTCCATAAATTTTGGCCCAAAGTTAAAACAATTTAACATTTAGACATAATAATCGAAATATAGAAAAAACTGGCATGTTAGTTCAGAAAAAGTCCGATTTTGTGTCAAAATCCCTATGTTAGAACAATGCTATATATCTAAATCTAACACATATTCTATGTCGCGCTTTGGAGACATAACAAACGCAATTTGAATTTCGTCATTCGGCTGAGTAGAACGGGAGATATAGAACTGTCTTTTTTTTTTCGCAGTGTACATTATTAACTGGTGGATTGTAGAGTTAGAAGCTAACCTCAGATTACTAGTTTCTAGCAATGAAACTCGGTTAACTTGACTAACTGATCGACTTGAAAATGGAGAAGGTGAGAAGCACACTTCACATAGCGTATTCATTATTTCACAGAATTTATTGGAAGCGTAAGACGAATAAAGGCATTATGAACTTTAAAAATAAATGAATATGAATCTTACATAATAAAGTTCTTAATTAAAATGCTAAGAATTTATTTCACTTAATTCTGCCATCTTATATGCCGTTGTTGTTGTTGTTGCTACCAATCTCTCTTGCCTGACAATGCCTGACAACGTTCACCTTGACAAGGAGTCTTGACATATGCACCTATTATCGGTATGAACTTTGAGCACCATATAGGTGACAGCCCGAATTTACCTCAACTTTTAGAACACGCACCACAGGGGAATGGGTCCGAGGGTCTCCTACCTTCCTTTCTTACCAACAACCTTTCGAGAAGACTTTCGGCTCGCCGCATATTTAGAGTGCCTCACCCCATGCCATACAGACACTATGCGGTACATTTACAAATATCCACTCCTTCTTCGGGATTGGAACCCGGCCCTCCTATATGGCAATCAGAATCACTAATCTCTATTCCGGTTGGACGGTAGCATATTATATAATCCTGTAAAATCTCCGAAGAGAATACTGTAAGAAAATTATACTGCGAATTAATGTAACTGTTCAAAATTTATTAAATAATTACCGATACTCAGCTGTTTTAATATTGTAGTGGTGAGGAGCCACAAATTATAGTACAAGTTAAATTTAATGTATAAATTATCATCACCACGATTATTATTTATATTAATTAAACGTGCCCTTACTGGGCACGTTTAATTAATATAACAGAATTCCAGTTATTTAAACTTTTAAACGCATTGTGAAATTGGCTTATAATTTTGCAATTTTAAACCAGCAATAAGCTGATAATGAAATTATCAGAATTATCTGCGTCAAGTAATAAATATTTGCGTAGTAATAAGCAGTGCTACTTTCATGTAGAGTGCCTTCCTCCTCTGTATGACTAAATACCTAACACTTTTTATTTCTTTTACCAAGTATTTATTTCTTAATTAAATATCATTACTAATGAAAATTTCTTCATTAGTAGATAAAGAAATTTTGATCAACGCAGTCTATTATGCACACAAGAACACAGGTATCAGTCCCGCATTTTCTCTTGCCAATACGTAAAACTGCACGTGCACACTCAAAATCTTAAATCATCCGCAACCATTAAACACGAAGACACAAAATTTGATGATCAACGGAACGCGATGGATGTCCTCTTCCAAAAGCAGATCCTATTTTTGTCACAATGAAACAATTACTCTGCAAAAGCCAATTTGCGATATTTCCACATGGCGCACGACAGATGCTGCTATTTTAAGACACAGTTCAGCACATTTTCTTCTCCTACCAATGCAGCTTTTCAGCTGTCCGCTCGCCAGGGTGCAGAAGCTTATAACTTGCAAGAACATTTTTTTCCTGAAAGTTATGAACTTTACATACCTGCACACAAAATCACTGAGTGCAACGTTCGAGAAATGGAACGAAGAAAGAACGACGGAAAAAAATGGCTACGGGGACGAGGCTCGAGGCCCAGTTCACCTCTGTAGTGCTCGCCGGAAAAGTGCGTCACCAAAACCTAGGTGATTGAGTGGTGCATACAACAGGGTGCCTGAGTTCAGAGACCCTACCCGTTGTGGAGCAGGTTAAACTTTTCGAATCATGAGGGAAGTGAGAGAAGCATATAATTACACAAAAGTGCATCAGATAATGAATATGTACAAATGGGAGTATAGATTTCTTTGACTAAATAATTAGTTTTTAAATTAATGAGAGCATTAATGGATAAGAGAAGTTTTAAGTTTTAGCTTGACCAATGATTTAAATATCTTTATCATTGCAATGAAAACATTATGGTTGCAATGAAAAATAAACATTGTGGAACATGAGCAGTATTTACAAGAATTGATGAGAAACCTAGGTATCGATTTAGACCGGAAAATGCTCCTAAGATCTGGGCGGCATTCGAGCTGGCGTTAAATTCTGCAATAGACGGTTAGTGTGAACACCACAGTGCCAAGAGAGGGAAATAATATGTCACAAGAAAAATAATAACCAAGGAGATACAGGTAACACATGTATACATATTACATATTCCAAATATTAAGGATGGCAAGAAGTCGATTTAAATTATTAAGGTCATTATAATCATATGTGAATATTTTGATTACAGGATTATCAATACAGTTTTGCAGTTCATGAAAACTTTTTGCAAGTTTGTCATAATATGTTCGTAATTGAGCAGTTCTCAATTTCTCGTGGATCCTATTGTTACGAACGTACCATGGAAGTCACAAAACTTGTTTGGCCAGTCTTTTACGCTTTCTCGCTAAACGATTAAGATTCTTATAAAACGAAGTGGTAATGTAAGTTATAGTGTAAAAGCTTGCTTTTACTAATATACAGAAATTTGCAAATTTCCAAACTACATCAGTATATGCATGTTATTAATGTAATATCCGTTAACTGTTCATTTTTAAGCAGTATAAGGTATTTCTCCTACCTTCTTCGCATGCCTTCGTGGTGTAGTGGTCAGCACGCTCGACGCGTAACCGAGAGGTCCGAGGTTCGATTCCTGGCGAAGGCGTTGCTCATTTTTCACCTCTCTCACTTCACAAATATCCTAATGATTCTACAATGGCTCCCGAACTAAAAAAGATGGTAGATGGTGATTCTCCACCACTAGGATTTGGCAATTGGGTCCCCTAATCCCCATTGGCCCTTTAAAAGGGGGAGTATATACTCTGCAAAATGGTACTGTCACCTGCATGTTGTACAAGGCTCTTGTTCATAACAGACGCAGTCTTGCATTCGTTCCCACAATGAATTTCGTGGTCTTCTTCTGAAATTACTGTCAGACAAGTCACATAAGTCACGACAACGAAACAACAAGACTTTCGACTCAAAATTGCCGTTTCGAGGCTAATAAGGTATTTCTCCCACCTTCTTCTCATGCCTTCGTGGTGCAGTGGTCAGCACGATCGACGCGAAACAGAGAAGTCCGTGGTTCGATTCCTGACGAAGGCGTTGCTCATTTTTCATCTCTCTCGCTTCAAAAATATCCTAATGACTCTACAACAGTATCGTTAATTATATATCTGTCTTCGATTAAGAGGGCTAAATTCAATGTTTTCGAACGCAAAATTTGAATTCTGACGTTATCGCCAGCAAAGAACGTAATTTAAAACTTTGTGAAGAGCTCTAGAATTAAATGTGTCGTATATTATTGAAGTGATAAATATCATTTTTAATACATCATTTATATTAAAGGCATTTTTTTAAAATTTCGAATAAAGTAAATCATATGACACTAATACACCTAAAGATACTTAATGTAAATGTGTTGTAATATGCACTGCCAGATACTTATTTTGAAAGGAACAAGGCTGCTGATGTAGCTGATCTACGAGTTTGATATATCCACAAGACTTGAACAATATAATCGAAGACTTGGATATTCTATCCTCTTTGCATACTATCACAGGCATAAGCAAATAGACTTTGCGTGTGTCGTTTCGCGATATATGAACTTGGGTAAGCGGTTGAAATTGAAGCAAGATAACAACGGTAAACCTTCATAATATAACGGATAACAAATGCAAATTTTTAATCCTCAATATTGTAAAGCATTCTCCTGACTCGACAGGGATTTAGTGATAGTGCTACTCTGCTATTACACATATTAGTGATTTAACTTCACAGATGTAGAGAGCTAACCAAACTAGCATAAGATTAGTTATAGGAACAAAATCAAGATTTCATACTTCAGTTGATGGCGACACATAATGCATTTCCGGTGTTCGAGGCTGATATTTACAAATGATTTAATGCTACGTAGAACTGAAAACATTCGTGCATATGTGATATGCACAAATGTTTTCCAGGCTATCCTTTACTATCTAAGAAAATGTTTTGCACCAGTTTATGAAGGACGTCTAAGAAGTGCACGAACTTTTTACAGAAAAAGGCCTTCACTTGCAGCAAGGGCTGTAATTACTTTTTGAAATATACCCAAGAGTGTGTACTGGGAATATTTAATACAGAAACTACTATTTTCTTTATTACCTTATTTTCTGGGGTCACTTTTAATTCGTTTCATTGGTTTTGCCAGCACTGCTGTTGTATTTCAGGAAATTTAGAAGATATTTCTCCAGCCTTTTTCGCATGTATTTGTCGTGTAGTGGTCAGACTCTGAGCACGTTCCGTGGTTTAAGCCCTGGCAAAGACGTTGTTCATTTCTCATGTCTTCTGCTTCGAAATAACCTAATGTCTCTACAGTGGCGCCCAAACAAAAAAGGTGGTGGATGACGATTCTTCCCAACCAGGATTTGGCGATTGGATCCTCTAATCCCCAGTCGCCTTTTAAAAACGGGGAGTATATAAGGTGTTTCTCCCACCTTTTTCGCATACCTTCTTGTTGTAGTTTTCATCACGCTCAACACGTATTCGAGAGGTCAGTGGTTCGATTCCCGGCGAGGGCATTGCTCATTTTTCAGGACTCTCAGCTTAAAAAAAATATATATACACCTAATGTCTTTACAAATTTGCCACCCAGTTTATTATTAAATTGTGTAAATATTCACGTTTTAGTTAGTTAAACATAAAATAGCGTTTAGACTTAACTAAATCTATTTATTATATCAGTTAAACCTTTAATGGAGCTCAAATTCAGTGAAGTTCCTAATGGTCTTCTCAAAGTGTTATTTTAATAATACGATAATTCTCAGAAATCAGTAGCAGGTCTTAAATTACATTGCTCTTTCGAGAGAGACATTTGGCTTTGTTACAGTGTAATATTGCTAAATGGGAAATCAATAAATCGTTATATAGTTCCGATTAGATTCTGATTTACCATTCATATCCTACTCAAGAATTCTCCTTATTATTGATGCTCTACATTATCCTTTTTTCTTGTTCATTTGTCATCAAGTCAAAAGCTGGAAGAAAATTAAAAAATATATGTGTATATGTAATCTGAAAGATTTCAGCTTTTATAGTAGTACGCCTAAAGGGGCGATTTTTTCATTTACATACACATACATGTTTCTTTAGTATTTGGGCCAACTCCCATTTGGGTTAGTAATATTAATAAACGGCATATCTTTAGAATTTCCGATACATATTCTCGCGCGCTGTTGCTAAAAATGTTTTATTCCGCAAAGTGTTGCCACTGCTCCTTTAAAATATTGAGTTTTTGATCAAAAATTTATTAAAGCTTTACAGAATTTGAAACAGATAATAAAATAAATTGGTAGTTCAAATTAGGACTTCCAGGCACCCATAGTCGGGTGGAGGAGTACGTTGTTCAGAATTCGATGGCTCTAGGTACGCCTGTTTTTTTTTCCACAATGCGAGAAACATACATTCAGGCAGATTCTTAATTACTTAATTTCTTTAAATATAATGCAGGGTGATAATATTTGGTAGCAACAATCTGAAAAGTGATATTACGCATTTAAGTGTTTCGAGCCGCCCAACAGGGATAGTGGTTAATGAATCTGACTGCCGTACGTAGGGCCCATGTTCGAATCCAGGAGAAGGCATGAATGTTTGGAAACGTATAGTATCTGTGCGGCATGGGTGTACGCTAAATATGTGCCAAGCCGAAAGTCCTCTCGAGAGGTTCATTAAGAGGAGTGGGAGATCCTCGCGCCCCTTTCCCTGGCTGCTGTCCATGAATATTGGGGGCAGGGGGTGAAACTGAGCAAAATAGTGCTGTTAACTGTATGGCGCTCAAGGCTCTTGTCCATGACAGGTGCAGTATTGCGTTCCTTCCCACGATGAATTTCGTGGGCTTGGTCTGATGTTACTGTTAGACAAGTCACATAAGTCACGATAACGAAACAACAGGACGTGTTTCGACTCAAAATTGCCGTTTCGAAGTTAATATGCCATTTGGGACTAATGTTCTTTTTGGGCTAAAAAATAAAGGGTAGATGTTACTTCCTCGTTACCAATATTAACTCAGTTAGTTTCATAGTCTAATGTTTGAGATGATGCAAATTATCTTACAAAATTAATTTAAACATGGTTCATTTATACAACAGATATTTTGCCCTTCACTAAACTGCAATCACCTTTCTTTCATAGGGTAAACTATTTTATAAAGCAGTAGCCGCATCTGACGGGCTGTATTTTCTGCAACAAACATTAGTTTGGTCTCCGGTTGTCAATCTTTTCACCATTTCAACGAAAATACAACTGTTGTAACTAATCGTATTTTAACAACTGAAGCTCTTCTTACTTACAGGAAGCTTACCTTACTTAAAGGATCGTCAAACTTGTGCAATACTCTAAATATTCTTCGAAGTTGAGAACCTATATTCAAACTTTCGAAATGCGTTTCTTTCTTTTTATTTCCTGGATCACAAAAGCATCGATAACAAATTGAGTCTAATTCAGATGATTTATGGCAGAGCTCTGGTTGCTTCTAATGTGAAATTCGAATTGAAAGATATATTTAGTTTCTTACGGAATGTTTAAGCGCTCTAGCAGATTTTAAATTGAGTTCAAGTTATTCAGAAATATAAATTTTTATTTTGTTATGTAATATGTAATAATATCCTAACTCATAAATAATTATTACTTACTTATTCCGTAATATTCTTACTGTTACGGTATCACATGAAAATACTGAGTTGAATTATTTATATGTTTTCTTAGTCTGCTATCAGTATTCTATAGACTTCTTAAATTTTTTTATAAACATACTTTTTATTTGATATTTTAAAATTTCAGCTTTAGATTATCGGTATATTATTCGAAAATTCTGAAACAGTTATTTGTTGAGAAAGAATATCTGGTAATATATCACGAAGGAGGTCACGAATTTAAACCGGTTTGCTTGAAAAAGCATTGCCCTCCACAGGCTAACGGGAAAGTCATTAAACACTGGTAGTTTCGACCTAGGTTCATTTCCAAGAGAAAGGGGTGGTTGCACGGGCGTTTTCGTGGTTTTCACCATGTATAACGTGTATAGAAGCCAGTTTCCCTTAGAATGTTCTCCATGAAGGCATCCCTCCCTTAGCCCTCGCGAGCCAGATAGCCCTCACCAGCGTTGCCATAATTAAGTAAACTAAACTGGAAAAGCATAAGACTTTACTCACTATTACCCTAGTACACAGTATGGAATAAATGTGATTAAAATTACAAGATAAATTACTCAGATACATAACTTCCGGATAAGTTCCATTATGCACTTAATATATGAATATAATTTTTGGCTCAAGTGATAAACATGAATGTAAACTTAAATCTGTGTTACATACTTTCTGCTGTCTAAAAATGTACCTTATTACGTTATTTTTGAAAAAGAAAAAAAAAAAAAAAGCATGAAGATCGCAATTAAATCGAACTCGCTCCTAATCAAACAATGCAGATGATACAACAATTTACGTAGCTGTTATTCCAAAATTAATTAAAATTCTTCAATAGATACAACATCATAATTCAAATAAAAACCATAAATCTGAAATGGCTATATTTAAGAAGAAACAAAGAATACACTTGAAATGCGATTATTTATATAAAATTTCTAATGGTAAATATTGTTCCTTTCCCTAAACTATCGGCTTCTTAATCCTCTGGGCTCGAGTGCTCCAAAGGCTGAGCGGTAAAGTCGCTAAACTCTGGCAGTTCGGTCCGAAGTTAAAATCCCGCGAATGGGCTGGCTCCATGAGTAATTTTGTGGTTTCCCCTGTGTGTAACGTGTATACCAGCCAGTAGGTTTCCTTAAAAATTCCCCCACAAAGGCATCCATTCCTTTAGACAGATAGCCCTCGAGCTTTGCCTACTTTAATAACAATATACCTCGTTACATATGTTTAACAGACTGCCAACGAAATATACCAGATATTTATGTGCTATTTCTTAGCCACCAATACACTGAGAAAGGAAGGGAACATTTTAAACACTATTTGGTGACTTTTTTTTGGTTTATGTGATTACGGGAAAGCCTCGAGAGGTAAGATTGCTAGAGTGTTCCAACCCACCTGGTCACGAAGTAACCCTATAATCAAAAACAGCACTCCATTCACATCACAAGCGACAATGGCAAGCGACCCAGAGGGTCCCCCATAATAAAAATATATACGCCACAATTTTTAATAACAAAATAAAAAGCGCCTCGGCAACTGAATAGCAAATAGAATGTAAATTATATTTTATAATTAAATTAAGTTAAATTAAATTTCCGAGTAACTAAAACGCTTGTATAACACAACAAAGGAAAATAAAAAGAATACTCCAGCCATGGTAGCCAATTTATATAAATTACAACCAACCCAACTATAAAGATTAAAGACTGGAGAGACGGCACAAAAGGAAAGAAGAAAACAAAAAATACCTAACTAAGAAAAATGCAATTAATTAAAACAAAAATAATAAATAAGGAAATGTACATAAATGACACACAAAATAAAACCACTAAAATCACAACACTACATCCACAAAACTAAAAAAAATAGCATCAACAAACACAATCAAAATCTCTGAAACAACCTTGTATTTTGCGTACATTTACTAAAAACACTCAATCGATTTCGAGGGCCGCTACAGGTCCCTCCTCATCACGAGAACAAAATATCTAGAAAGGGAAAGCAACCTCCGTAACGGCTTTTTTATACTCTCGAGTAGAACCACGGGAGAGGAGGCAACGCCGTCTATCGGAAAACAGAGGCAACGCCATCTATCGGCAAATCTATCGTTGCCTCCTCGCGCATGGTTCTACCCGACGGTATGAAAAAGCTGTTACTGAGGTTGCTTTCCCTTTCCAGATATTTTGTTCTCCTGATGAGGAGGGACCTGTAGCTGCCCTCGAAATCGATTGAGTGTTTTTAGTAAATGTACGCCAAATATAAGGTTGTTTCAGCTATTTTGATTGTCACATTGACGTGTTTCTCTTCTATTCTATCAACAAACACCTTAAAACTTAGTAGTTAAAAATTCACTTGAACCAAAAAAGGAAGATATCTATCCTCGAGGGGTATCTGCTTAAGGGGAGGGATGCCTTCGTGGAGGGCGTTCAAAGGGAAACTGGCTTTACACATTACACATGGAGAAAACCACGAAGACGGCCATGGAGCCAGCCTGATTCCACAAGGGAATTTCTGTGGAAAGTGTAAGATACAGAATTTCGTTTTTCTTTAGCAGCATAGGTGAAAATCTGTTTTTTTTTAATTTAGCATAATAGTGTTCTAAACTAATTATGTAAAGGAACGTTAAATAACATTCCTCAAAATTAGTTACATCAAAATATTCAAACTTTTCTTTTCGTGTGACTTTCATTAAAATGCGTAAAGTAAGGCAAATTTATAAAAGTAAGGCAAATTTATAAAACGCGACACAACAACTGCAACAAAATTACGCAACTAACGGGTTACAGGGAAAGTTTTGTCGTATTTTAAATAGGCAAGTGATTTTTCTTGTAAATAAGAAAAACCTCTGGCTAGTGAGTCAATCGAATTTTTTGTTTTGTTTTTTTAGTTGCTGTATAATATAAAAGGTGCCCTTTTTACCGTTTATCATTTACTTGTGATATTTAAAGTGAAAACCCTGTCAGTAGATAAAGGGCATTTACGACACTGCATTTTATATGAATTCTAAAAAGGAAGCAACGCATCGGTTGCATGTAAAAATTTATGTGCGGTATTTGGAAAAGATATTGTAAATGTTCGTACTTGTCAAAGATGGTTTAGCAAATTTCGTTCCGGGGATCTGAGCCTCAAAGAAAGTGATCGATCTGGACTACCATCCAAGATCGATAATGAGGATTTGCCATCCATGTTGGAAATTAATCCACATTTAACAAGTCGATAAATTGCAGAAGATTTTGGCATTCATCGTACAACTGTTGAAGATCACATTAAATCTCTTGGTTTTGTGTTAAAGCAAAGTGTTTGGGTTCCACATGAATTAAAACGGAAAAGAATTTATCTGATCGTGTAAGAATGTGTTCATCACATCTGATTAGACACAATGTGGAGCCGGTTTTGGACAGGCTGATGACTGGAGATGAAAAATGGATTCTTTACGAAAATATTAAGAGAAAAATATCTTACTGCAAGCCAGGAACATCATCAGCAACAGTTCCCAAACCAAGTATCCATCAACGAAAAGCACTGCTTTGTTTGTGGTGGGATAGGAAAGGTTCAGCGCACTACGAATTGCTGAAACAGGGAAAAACCATCAAAGCGGATCTGTACTGCAATCAGCTGGATAAATTGAATGCAGCTATCAAAGAAAAAAGGCCAGCATTAGTGTCCAGAAAAGGAATAGTGTTCCACCACGATAACGCTCGCCCGCATACTGCAGTGGTGACACAACAGAAACTGAATGAATTAGGATGGGAAGTCCTTAGTCGCCCACCGTATTCACCTGACATTGCGCCATATGATTATTACCTGTTTAGATAGATCTCTGCAAAATTATCTAGCGGGAAAAAAATTCAAGTCTTTTGAAGGTTTTTCTAAGGCAGTTGCTGACTATTTTAACTCCAAGGATGAGAACTTCTACAAAACAGGAATTCACAGGTTACCTGAAAGATGCCAACAGGTTGTAACAAATAACGGAGCATATGTAATTGATTAATATTAAACACATATTTTTATAAATGAATTCAAATATTTTCTTTAAAATACGACAGAACATTCCCTCCAACCCAATAGAATGAAACCATTTAAATGAGAGTTCAAAGCCACCTTGTATCACATCTCTACGCTTTTATCACGAATAAAATCAGTTCAAAAAGAAAATATGAAACGTGTTTAAATTTATCTTTACTTAATGTCCAAAGGAATTAAGAAAATAACCAGTATGAGTTGTGACTTAGGCTTTGAAACTGTTCTTTCCCCAAATATTTATTTATGTAAAATATGAAAGATTTAAATATATTATGCTTTTTTTTTTTGAAAAAAAGTGAATCGGAAGCAGAACCTCTTGAAAATTACTGATTTAAGACTGCGATAAATTATTTCAAACATGTTTCCGCAGAAAATTTCATTTAGAATAATTTATGATGTCGATGTTGAACAGCGTTAAGTAAACCTTGAATAAAACTGTAAATAAAAGTCCCTTTCCTTCACGAAACAAAAATCCTTTGAGCGGAAATAACTATTTAATATGCAGCGCGTTAACTCATTTGCCAACGCCAGGATAAGTTGTTTCAAACTCTTCCCACAAAATGCATTCAATGCAAAATCCCTTTCAAGGCTTTAAAGGTAGAAATTGCATTATTCTCTCATGCAATTCAGATGGACAAGGAAATAAATAAGTCCTCCGTATCGTTTATGTATTCTCTTCTAATGTAACGTTTTTCTTCTACGGAACAAACTGAGCTTATGTTTGTTCCACACTGGTTGAAAGCAAAATTTATCATTTTATTAAATACTGCATTTTAAGCAAAAGAAGCTTTCTTGTTTCGTGCCGGTTACTTAAGTCTGGAAAAGTAAAATAACTTGTTATTTGCCTAGAACTTTTAAGGCGTTTTCCTGAATATGCTTAAATATTCCACTTTGAATAATTCACTTTTGAGTTTTTTTTTGGGGGGGGTTATTTTTATGGAAATATCTTTAAAAATATCAGAGGTCATATGGAAAGGGAAAAAGGATGTAAAATGGCTTGTCAATGAAACAAAACAAAGTAGTTTTTTAACTAATGAAAATAATACTTTTAGTTTATTACTAATGGCAAGGAAAAAAACAAACATATCTGTGCAAATGCTATAATAAAAATAAAAAAACTGTTTGCTGCTTAAACAATCTTAATTAGGCTGGTTAAATTCCAACGAAGAACGAAACGTAATCAATACTCGTGTTCACATTTTTCAATAAAGTTCCATTGAAGTAAATTTTTTTTCAAATTCATTTGAAATATCATTTCCCTACGTTGGAAGAAAGGTTAGCCTAAAATACGTTTGTCGTTAATAATAATCTGTTAAATTTTTAATCTTTAATCAAAAGAGAAAAGATTTGGATTAACATTCTCACAGACAATTGTATTAGAAATATATACCTAACTGCCATATAAATCTTTAAAAATCCATATAATCTTGAAATGGTCACTCTATAAGATATTTCTTCAGCCTCCTTAGCATGCCATCGTGGTGTAATCACCAGAATACTCGGCTTATATTCGAAAGGTTCGAGGCTCGACTCCTGGCGAAGGCACCGCCCATTTTTCATGTCTCCTCCTTCGAAAAATTACTAATGGCTTTACAGTGGATACCGAACTAAAACAGGTGGTGGATGATGATTCTCCACCACCGGAATTCGGCGGTTGGGTCCCCTAATCCCCAGACGCCCTTCAAAAAGGAGAAGGTATTTCTCCTCATTCTTCGCATGTCTTCGTGGTGTAATAGCCATCACATTCGGCGCGTATTCGAGAGGTCCGAGGTTCGAGTTTAGGCGATGTCATTGCTCATTTTTCACTTCTCCTGCTTTGAAATAAACTAATGTCTCCAGAACTCTACATCTGAAGTAATAAATTTCAACAAAGCATTAAATTACGAGATGCAAATATCAAAGTGTTTTTAATAATGCATATATTAAAATCGATCTGTTAAGCAATACATGTTATACAAGAAACTGCAAAATGAAAGATGATATCATTTGATGAAAATGTCTTTCCCGGAAGGTTTATTATTGGAGCTGGATTATATATTCATTACACTGAAAAGAGTAATTAAAAACTAAAGTTCTCAAACCCAGGTTTTCTAGAATGTTTTATCAATCACGTTGAAGTAAAATGCTTAGTAATACATTATGTTGTCAAAGAGAAAGCAGTGACAGAGCATCAACCACAGATATAAAGAGCTAAATGACATGGCGCAAATACAAAACAATATATAGTAGTTAAATGTAAATTGTGATAATATTATGCACAGAATTGTATTTCATAATCCACAAATCAAATTGCTTAATATCGATGTATAATATCTATATGATATGAACAATTATTTAATTTTATGCTTCACAAAACATTTTTCTGGAATTATCGGTTAGCGCAATTATATACATTTAAAGATGAAGTGCATGCGAACTTGACAAATCCTTTCTTATAATGCATTCATAATAAAAGAATGCACATCTTGCACAAACACACACACACAAGCAGGAAAAGAGGAGAAGTTCTATATCTCCTATTCTACTGGGCCAAAATTTAACTTGAGCTTTTCATGCCTTGAAAGCGCAGCTTAGGATATATATTACATTTATATACAGTAGTGTTATACCATAGGTATTTTGACATGAAACTGGACTTTTTCTGAAACAACATGCTGATTTATTCCATATTTCGATTCTACGAGTAAAATTATGCTCAAATATTAAATTTTGCAAACTTTATTGAGAAACTTATATAAATAAAGATATAAGTTAAAATTTAAACTTATATCACTGGGATATACGTTTAAACATCTCACAGATAAAATTTATATCATTGAGAAATATGAAAATTTATCTTGGCTCACTCTTTTCATTTTTCGCCAAGAATAATTCACATGGCAATATTCTTAATTTATAGAAACCTGTTCTCCTTTCCTCCTTTTCTTATTGTGCGCGAACGGAAAAAATGCTCATACTTTCAAATAATTTTAACAGATTGTCTATACTACATTTGGCGTTGTTGTCCCTTACGACAAGTATGCCAAATTTCAAAACTAGCCAGTATATAAATTCACATGCATCTTCGGACATTTTGATTAAAAAAACTCTCATTTTTTGAAGGTGTGCCTAGAAACATATATATTTTAAGATCATGTTAAAATTTTGACAGGCCATAATTCAAAAATACTTTCGAAAAACATCTAAAAGTTACTAATAATATAAATTTAAAAAATAAATCAGAAAATATCTGCGAATTTTATTTGGACCGAACCCAAATTTCGAACTCTGTAAGAAGGAATTAAGTGAGTTTAATAAAGGAGAAGATGTTAATTACTATTTACCAAATTCAATTGGCATTAAGGGGCTAAAATTGAGATAGTTAATTTTTAATAATTATTTGTGCGATTTTTACAAAACGTGGCAGTTTGGCATAGCTTGCCTCGCAGAATCGAAGCACGGAAAAATTCGCTATGTTATTTTAAAATAAGTCCGATCTTGTGTCAGAATACCTATGTTAGAACAATGCTATATATATATTACATATCGAGATATTTCGAAACATGTAAAATTTAAGTTAAAGTTCATCAATTGGCCCAACTGACCGGCAGATACAGAACTGTCCCTTTTTATTTGTGTGTGCAAGGTGTACTTGGCATTTTGGTTCTATACAGTTTATTGGTACACATTTTACAGAATACATTTTAGTTAAAAATGTACTGAATTTTTACAAACAGAATTATTTAAATTGCACAGTATAGGCCTGAGTACAAGACTATACTTTTTCATTTTAAAAGCCATTTTTAAGGCCATTTCCATCAAACATGTGCGAAGTACTTTTTCTAAACAAATTAATTCATTATTTTACTATTAATTTTGATATTAGGTAAGAGTGCACTTTAATTAGATTTAACTTGACATATGGCATAATAGCATCATCTATATCGCATCCTTTAATAGCATCACTAAAATCGCCTTCAATATATGAAGCTTGTGTATATCATGCAAAGTTATATACAAGGATTTTCCTCCTTATAAAACATGTGACAAAATTCAAAGGAGATAATCTTATATTTTAGTCAATACGATATCTTACTAAATAAGTGAAAACTTTAATAATAATTTCTGTTCAATGAAAATTATTTTATATAGTTTACTATCATTACTATTTTAGGAAATCAGAACCGCCAGCGAGGTGATGTCATCTACCGCCAGCGTAGCGCTGAGAAGCGGAGACAACACCCAGAGGTAGAGGAGTACCAGACCTTTTACAGAACAGAAGAGTTCCTTCGAGGCTTAGGTTTCGAGTTCAAGCGGACGATGCTTGTCTATAGCTAGCCATGAATGAGAATAAACGTATTCTCTCAAGGCATTTGCTTACGTGCCTGTAGGACTGTTAGCGACTGATAGTGTGCGAGAATTACTCAGTATTACACGAACTGTTATGGATTTACAAATTTTTGTGGGGTTATCGTTACCTTTAGTTATGTCAATTTATCATGTTATATTATCATCCTATCTTTTATCACCTTTCATTCATACTAGTAATTTCATAATAAATCTACTTTATACCTATCTCGTACTTTTGATACTATAACCCTACACTATGCCGCCTAGGCCGGATAGTGGTTAGTGTCTCTGACTGCTGTTCGAATCTATGATGGCATGGATGTAACTTCTTAGGAATTCATAGTATTAATTTTTTTCCTTCCTAGGAGGTAACAGTAGCCGTCTATTAGGTGCCTCCATAATATAATCGCCTCAGTAGTAGCCAAAGCCTAAAATGGCTAGTGAACCCATAAAATACACTATCTTCATTTCCATCATTGTTTGCTATTATTCTAATACTAGCTGGCTGGGTTACCGCTAGTATTAGAATAATTTCTGTTCAATAAAAATTATTTTATATAGCTTACTATTATTATTATTGTGGGAAATCAGAACCGCCAGCGAGGTGACGTCATCTGCTGCCAGCCCAGCGCAGCGCAGAGAAGCGGAGACAAAACCCAGAGGTAGACGAGTACCAGACCTGGTACAGAACAGAAGAGTTCCTTCGAGACTTAGGTTTCGACTAATACTAGCTGGGGTACCGCTAGTATTAGAATAATAGCAAAGGGTGTTAATATGAAACTGTGTGGTAGCTGAAATAAAAGGATAAACTTTAAAATATAAGAGGTAAAATTTTTTTATTAAAAACATATTCTAATTATTTACAATACTTGCTTACAAAAAACATTTTTCATTTTGGTATCCGAGGTATATATGTAGAAATATTTCAAATTTCTTACTCGAGAGCAAGCTGCGTATCGTTGACCGTGAAGAAAGCAGTAGTCTTTGAGGTTAATGCCGCAATGTTTTAAAGTTTGTCCTTGCGCTTTGTTAATTATAAAACTATAGGCTAATTTGATCGGAAATTGCAATCTTTAAAATTGCAATGACAGTTCAGTATATATCATGGTGTTCTGAGGATAAATATTGTTTGTCCTTTGTCTTTTTCAGTCATAAGTTCGGCTTCAATGATGTTATTCGGTAGCTGTTTGACGACCATCCTTGTTCCATTACATAGTTTTAGAGAGTTGAGATTTCTGAGTAGTATTACTAGAGATCTAATTTTTAGTCGAGGCATG